>CM028378.1:123771235-123818128 GCA_013146195.2 Codonopsis lanceolata
CGATGCCAAAGGTCTCAGAACATCAAGACTTTTGACATGATTGGTTATTGGTGAACATGTAACAATTATCAATCGAGAAGACACTTGTTAGTATGATCAAAAACTTCAAAGAATTTTTGTCAAACCTTACGAAGATCATCATCACACAACTGACTTATACTGATCAAATTTGTCTTAAGTCCTTCCACATGGTAAACATTCGTGAGATTTGGAAGTCCTTCTACATTCAGTGTTCCTTTCCCAACTATTTTCCCTTTGGCACCACCACCATGTTGACCCACCATTGATACTCACATAATCTTTTAAATTTTCAATGAACTTGTCATATGTCTAGAACACCCACTGTCAAAATACCAAGATCCAGCAACATGAGATTTTAATGAAGTGAAAGTGACATTGCACACTTCATCATGTGACATGGTAGTACCAGGACATATATCAAAAGGCTCACAATATTTAGCTTTACACTTATCATTACAAGTTTTGGGAACCCACATTTGTTTAACAGTTTTGGGTTTGTAGTTTTGAACAAAATTTTTGATTTGTCTTCGAATGAGGCCTCCAATGTACGCCAATGTTCTTTGCATTGGTTGGCGCATTAGGTACAACTTCATACGATTACGCACCGAGTTTTTCCAAAAAAAACTTGCTTTATTCCATCCTCATACATAGTCTTTATCAGAAAACAAAAGGGTTATATGTGACCAGGCTTATGACAAAAGTGACAAACAAAATTTTTCTTTCTCACTCTCGGTTTTTCACAAAAAACAGTTTCATCAAAACTTTCATCAGTCTGTTTGGTTCCAGATGTTCCTTCTCCTTCTCTCACAAATACCTGAGGGACAAAACCAATACCGAAATCGGATGTCTTTGCCTTGACATTTCATCCATTTTTGTTTGCTTGAATTCCATTTGGTAATGGTTTCCTTTGCTTGGCGAAGCTGCTCCTTCAAGCGTCGATCTCGACATCCTTTCTGCTTAGCAAACTTTCCAGCCTTATTATGCATTCTTTTTGATCCTCATTTGCCTTTTTTAACAGCTCATTTGCCTTACCAAGTAGTGTAACTTGGTGAGCTCTTTTCTCCCAATCCTTGTACAACTCCTTGTACCCTTCCAACAGGTCTGACTCTGTGTCTTCACCATCTTCTGCAATTGTGGAATTAAAACAGAAGAATCCGTCCACTCACTGTTTACCAATGTATCTCCCAATGTGACTCACGATGTTCTTTGCGTGCATTGGGTGACACATTAGGTTGAAAAATCTGACTTCAGAATCAGTCGGAATCATAAACAACATTAAGAGTGATAAGATCACCTGGATCTTCTCCATCACTATCACTCAAGGTTGCTGAAAAATTCAAGCCTTTTTTTGTTAATGTGTTTGCACATTGGTTAGCATAGTGGCCATAACCTTGACATTCTCTACATTGTATAGAATCAATGTTCTTACCATATATTGTAGGATGATTTTGATGCAAAGGGGTTTGTGAAGGGTTTTTCTTGAGTTTGGAAAGAATTTTCTTTGGGAACAAATTTTCCAGAATCAGGTTTGAAATTGTTTTTCGAGCTTGATGATGGAGTTCTATTTTGACTCTTATTTTTCAAATTTTTTTTGAATTTAGTAATCAATAGAGCAATAGATTCTTCTCCAAAATCAGACTCATCAATGTCCTTTTGAATTTCAAGCAAATCACATGAGAGATCAATAGGAGCAGGCATAACAATATTTTTCACAATGGGTGTAGAAGATGATGAAGCTCCTTTGCCTTTTTGTTTTATTTGATCGTTTAGGTTCGGTTCAAAGTTTTGAAGAATTCGGCCGATCTTTCAAAACTCATCTTGTCAATATCATGTGCTTCTTCAATTGCACATATCTTGACATTGAACCTTCAGGCAAAGTTCTCATCATCTTCTTGCGACAAGGCGCTCATTAGTAATAGGATCTCCTAAGGCAAGTGCGAGAAATTGGATAAATCAAGAAGTCTTCCATAATATGTCATAATATCCTCAGACTCATGCATCCTAGTGTTTTCAAATTGAGTGGTGAGCATTCTTAACTTAGAAGCCCGAACACTAGCAGGTCCTTCACATAAGGTCTGAAAGGCCTCCCACACATCTTTGGCAGATTCATAATTTGCTATCACCACAAAAGTATTAGCATCTAAGGCTTTATAAATAGCGACAAGGCTTTTGAGTTAAAGGAAGCGATGTTCCTATCATCATTGGTCCCTTTCGATTCTTTGGTGATCTTGACATCACCATCAGAGTCTATAGTTTTGGGAGGATTCCAACCAGTTTAAAGCGACAAGCCACGCTCTTTCATCAATGGATTTGATGAAGATGCGCATCTTGACTTTCAAATAGAATAATTAGCATTTGTAAGAGTAGGAGGCGAACCACGTTCTCATGCGAGAATCCATCACGATTTTAAACATAATCGACTCTTAGTGATATCGAGAAGGCTCGATACCAATTGAAAGAGCGTAGAGTTCTCAATAGATATCAATGTGAATACCAATGTTGCTGTGATTGTAGCAACAATGGCAAACACAATGAAATCAGTAAATAATCGCAAAAACAGTAGCAGCGGAAGATTGTATAGAAACACAGTTTCAAACAAAAATTTGTAAACAAATTTTAACCAAAACAATCTACAAGTTTAGTGCTTGTAGACCAAGCCTCAAGGCCACACAAATATTACTAAAAACTATGATGTTTTACAACGAATAGTTTAGTCAAATAGCTATCAAAAATTCTCACAAGATAAAGTATTTTGGAGAACCAAAAAATCTCACATAAACTATTAAACCAAACGTAGGAAGAAAGAACTTCAGCTTCCTCAAACAAAAGCAGGAAGAACAAAAACAAGACAGCCTTTTAGAACTCAATGTAGCTGCTGATGTTGTAACATCAGATACTACAATCGGCTGCTGTGAAACTCGAAGAAAGACAACTTCTGAACTTCTGTGATATTGCTCTCAGCTTATGTCTTTTGTTCTCGTCTCTCAAGCTCTGTCTCTGTTCGAAATCCAGCCTTCGATATATATACAACAAACCTACAAAAACACGGCAAGAGAGATACACTCCTACTAGGAAAGAGATTAGCTATTAAACTTGCAAGATAATCTTTCCTAACAAAACCATGATACTTGGAATAACTAAATTGCTTGCCGAGATTTAGTTACCAAATTTGTATAGCCGAAATCCTTTGAAAGATTTTCCTACCAAAAACAAACCAATCTACCAAAAATAATCTAAACAAAATCTAACACAAAATTCTACTTCCTAAATAAACATTGACTAATTTAAAATTCTTCTTTGACCAAGAAAGGTGAAAACAAGATAAAATAGGCCTTGCCTATTTTACCCTTACAATTATTATTAAAGTCATAGTCAAAAGTGGACCTAGATCGACCCAATTCAGTTAATTACTAAATAGGTCCAAAACAAAATTTAATTTTTATCAACACAAATTAATATTTTTACTTAAAATCATCGGGATATTACAATTTCATTCAGACGACAGTTCGACGACCGATCCAATCAACGAACGAATCACGTCGGACAACGACTTTTGACACCCCCGTACGATGATATTTTTGCATCATCAAGTTGGAATCCATAGTTGTAGAATTTTAAAAATGAAAATTAGGACTTTGTCCTAATCTAATATGGAATAAAAAAGATGAAGCGCTTTCAAGCAACATGTTGTTTGGCTCGAGCACAAGCATTTGCTTCTGTTTTACTCTTTTTCCATACCAAATATGTACATAGTAAATATAGTGAAAAGCTTTTTATCTGAATTATTGAAATAATATTACAAAACTTTAACAAATGAAAATAAAAAATTCAATGAACCAAGTTTGTTGCAAACTACAAATCTCAAATTAATTATTTTCCTTTACTCGAATTTAAAAAAAAATTGAAATAAAATTGGAAAACAATGTTTTATCATTAAAAAAAATTGACCAATGAGCTGGTTGTTTTTTTGCAAATCACTAAAGATCTTAAAATTTTGTATTTCATTTCCCCAATTCTAAATATGCATGTCAAAAATCTCTCTACACATAAAAGTTAAGGTTGTTTCTTACAAATTAATAGATGGACAAAAATAATTGTTCACCAAATAAACCCCCCACCATTTAATTAAGGAAAAAACAAGTAAATTTATACCATGACAAAAAATAATGTTTGGACAAAAATAGCCTCAAATATAATAAATTACTCACAATTAATTAAGATCAAATAAGTAAATTTGTCATAGACTAATTAATTTCATTAATAATCAAATAATAATTTTATCCATTGACGTGTACCTATTTTAAAAGTAGGTCCTACAGTTTAGAATTATATTTATTTCGTCTTTTATTTTTATTTTCTTATCATTTTTCCCCTCCAACCATTATCGTTAACAATGGGTCCAATATTTTTTTTAAATGACAAAAATACCCTAACTCAGTTGAGAGACTAAAACTTTATTTGAAACTAAAAAATAATATGGTTTTACTTTCTTAAATAAGTTCGGTAAAGACATTATAGATATATATGAAAAATTGATACTATAATAATAGATTTATTGGTGAGTATCGAGATATTGAGAAAATATGTAGTGTGTTTAGTTATTGCCGTTGAATAAGTTAAGAGAAATGAGTTTAAAAAATGTGTCATAATGTCAATAAAATGAAGAACCAATTGATGAATGTGTGCGTTTTGTTACAAAAGAAAGCTAAAATCTACAGTTTATTTATTTCAATTTTCAAACTACTACCAGTGGCCTTAAAAACAATCATACTGGTCCTAACTTATAGATATTACAAATAAAACCATAGTTAGTACTCACAAAAAATTGGGTTCAAAATACTTTACTCCTTTCCATAACTGGGTTCCAAACCTCTAACCTCTTTTTATCTTAACTTGCTTGCTCTTCTTCATAGAACCCGAGGTACTTACGTGTGAGAATCTCTCTATTCCCCTTCTATGTCTATCGACTTTCTTTTCTTCTACCGCAACTCTCCTTTGATTAAAAGAGACTGTCACCAATCGACATTCTTTCAAGTAGTCTCATCATAAATTAGATTCTCTCCTTGCTTAGTACTTTGACACCGAAAGTGGATAGAAACTAATGGCTCGCTACGCCATTAAAAGCATGAAGCATATAAATAATAACCAAGCACATGAGTAATACTTCGCAAAAAGAAACTCTCTATATTTTTCTACAATTCATGTTGGTAGCCGAGACAACTAAAATTATTTAACTACGAGTTCTCGCATCTTATAGTCAACCCTAATCTCTCCGACCTCACGAATGGCTAAGGTGGTTCGATCGCGTGTCAAACCTAGTCTCATTATGTCTATCGGTGTGTGTCACAAAACACCAACTATTAAATTGATTGGTCCAAAATATAAAGGTAGCTTTCGCGGATCCTAAATATTTCTAAAATCATTTAATTATTGGCCAGATAATTAAAAGCATTAATTTCACAAAATAATAACCAACATGATTGTGTACTAAATAAAGAGATAAATTAAATTAAAACACTATAAATTAAATTAAAACACTACATTTAACATAGAAAAATAATTGCATTCCATAAATAATTGAAGCACAAACCAAATCAAACATTTACAAAATAAATCAACCGAAGAAATTATACAACTATCAAAAATAGAGGTAGAAAGAATTAAACTGAAGAAATCGCGTTCCGGGGTTGAAATCTTTTGCAAATGCGTCCTCAGCCCTTGATTTGAAGCTCCAAACCTTCAATGGTGATCGAGCATTGGAGATTTGATGTGATTTTTGGTGAAATGGGGGCTGGTGCCCCATTTAGGGCTAATGCCCGTAAATGGGGTCTTTTTCTATGCAAAAATGAGGCTACTGGAATTAAAGGAGATGGCCACAAAGGAGCAAGGCAGCCAGGGGCATTTTAGGTAGGACAAGAGAGTTTGAGGGGCAGAATCGGGAAGAAAATGGGGGTTGGGTCGCGGTGGAGCAGGGTAGGAACCGGATGAAGGCACTCGGGTCACCCGGGTTGAAAGTGGGCTGGTGGCTGAGAGGAAAGCAGGATGGACACGCGGGTTGGTGGGCTGGATATGGGTTGGGTCTTTTGGATCCATCAGCTGCACGCGGGCCAGCATTAGTGGAGTGGATGCGGCAGAACGCGCCAAGTGTCACCAGCGGGAGATCGACAACGCGCAGGGGCTTGAAAGTAAATTGCACCGGTTTCCCTGAAGTTTCTGCTTCTTGCTCCGGTGCCCCTGGTCTTTATGAAGATGGCGCCGCCTTCCAGCATTGCCCAGACTATGCAGAATGGTCCTCCATCAGTTCTGTTAGCCTCTGTTACTCTCTGAATGCCTTGGAACCTTGACAGACTTAACAGGCATTGACCAAATACTTTCCAAATTAACTTTTAAGCACAGAATTGTCTCGAACTTCATGCTAAACACCGTATAAAAGCTCGATTATGTATGGAAACCTACATTAAGCACAAAAACACAAATAATAATATTTTCAAAGCATAATTAATTCAAAAATAGCACAAAATAAAAGAAAATTCCTGGGAAAATTCGTGGAAATTTTGCGCTTATCACACCCCCAAACTTAAACTTTGATCGTCCCGAGCAAAGAAAATGAATTATGAAAATCCTTGAGAAACAAATGAAATGATGGCGGCGCTCAATTAAGATCCCACAAGCATTACCATCCAAGAGATCAACCCAAGATTATAAACATGCATAATAGAGGTATGAATTGATTCATATGCTATCAAACAATCCTCAAACAATCATTTATACCATAAAACATTTTTTAACCCAAAAGTAGCAATGCTCTAGCTTAGATCGAACGGCCAACCGTAATACCAAATGCAAGTCAAACCGGGAGAGTCATCAACCAAATTTTTGCACAAGACAAGGCAAGAACACACGGCATGACAATATCAATAGGACTTTTCAAGCTTGTAATGTTCGGCCAAGGTTTGGGCTACAAATGAAGGATAGGATAGCAAGTCAAGAGAGCAAAGAATTTGAAGTCTTCACATTATGACCAGCTCCATGAAAGCACAACTCTTCAAATTTACACAACATCACTTCAACAACCCCTTAAACGTTAAACTATGGGTTGAAGAAAGTGTCTCAACTACCACAAACAATTAAACTTCATCCTTATATATCCTTGAGAAAATGAAGAACATTGGTATTTATTTTTTCTTTTGTGTCCACCCTTTATTTTTCTTTTCTTTTCTTTTGATTTTTCTTTTCATTGCTTTCCAAGGGGGCTCTTTTCTTTTTCATTTCATTTTTTTTCACCACCATTCAACAACAATTTTCAAATCCCCATCATCAACAATAGTGAACACAAAACCTTCATGAAGCATACAATTCCCAACAAGATTACAAAAATAAAATAATTCATTCCAAATCATGCTCTTTTGAAGGGCAACAGCAAAAGTGTATAGGTTCATGGGATAAGATAATGCGGGTGTAAGAAATGAAGTCGAATGAGGGTCATTGTGTGCTCTAGGCACACGCCATTCTTTATATGAGCTCAACGGGGACACTATGGATTTTTGTGAGATAAATGGGTAGAATAGAGAAAGGCACAAACGGTCCAAAGATGGCCTATATCATGCTCTTGTCATACACACATGCCCAAACCAAGCTTTTAATCATCAAAATATAACTCTCGACATTTAGACTCACAAAATGATACTCTTAGACATGCACAACCATCATTAAAGCAAAGCATAAAAATATTTCCAAAAAATACTTGGGCAATATTTATTATGAATGAGGTGATGCTACCACATGAATCACAAACATATCCTCAACTATGCATATAGTAATCTCAAAATTGATTCCAAGAAAAATAATGCAAGCACAACTCAAAGAGCGTCAAAAATGGAGATGCAAATGATCAAAGCATAAATAATTTGGGGTGTATAAAGCAAAAGATTTTCAGAATTTTCAAAGTTCACTAACCAAACCATACTCCTAAACTTAAAATAAAAGGAGAAGGAAAGGAAGAAAACTCCCTCAAAGATGATTTCTTATGGAGTCCGGGCCAAAAAGATCAACTCCATTAATCTCAACAAGCAACCTTACAATGAAGCGCTAGACCCCTGCATCAAATCAAGCTCAAAAGAAAATAGTAGAAATGCAATTACGGAATAAAAAAAAGAAAAGAAAATATTTTTGTGTGGGGACACTATGTACACCTCCCTACAAACCCACAAACTCGGGAGGGCTTCGAGAAGGGACTCAATATACAAAACATATAAATACAAAAGCAAGTAAACTAATAAAAAAAGCATGCTCAAAATACAATCAGCTTCGCTTGGTATCGATATTAGCAAATAGGAGCAAAAATTAAATCATTCCCCGGTAACGGCGCCAAAAACTTGATGTGCGCAAAAACGCATCTCGGGCAAGATTACCCGGCCGTATCAAGTAATAAAGTTCGTAAGTACGAGGCGATCCCACGAGGAATGCGCGTAATTCTCACTCCAACAAAGTACCAAAATTATGCTAGCTAATTATATTTGAGCGAAAAGAAAATGAATTAAAATCTAAAAATATAAACAACCTAAAAAACAATTAAATCTAAACTAACGCGGAGGTAGTTTGACAACAACAAATCAAGATAAAAAGATAGGAATGCATTATTTCTAGTCTAGCCGGTGTTTAATTTAATTCTCTTTCTGCTTTTTTTTAACTCAAGTCTTGGTAGTCGGACGCGCTATTTTATTCGCTACGGGCTTTCGCTACGTATAGCAAATCTAGCTATCTCTCAACCTTGCTACGGGCTCATATCATCGCAACACATAACATAGGGGAGAAAATAACTGCATGTGTAAACAAGCATCCAAAGACTATTTACGCACGATCTCCTTTCGGTCTCACGTCACGCAAACTACAATTGTGATTTTCGGAATAACAGGAAGGGCTTTCGCTTCGTATCCTATCATTCTAGTGATCATCTAATGGTTCGCTACGCCATTAAAAGCATGAAGCACACACAATAATAACCAAGCGCATGGGTAATACTTCGCAAAAAGAAACTCTCTATATTTTTCTACAATTCATGTTGGTAGCCGAGACAGCTAAAATTAGTTAACTACGGGCTCTCGCATCTTATAGTCAACCCTAATCTCTCCGACCTCGCGAATGGCTAAGGTGGTTCGATCGCGTGTCAAACCTAGTCTCATTATGGCTATCGGTGTGTGTCACAAAACACCAACTATTAAATTGATTGGTCCGAAATATAAAGGTAGCTTTCGCGGATCCTAAATATTTTTAAAATCATTTAATTATTGGCCAGATAATTAAAAACATTAATTTCACAAAATAATAACCAACATGATTGTGTACTAAATAAAGAGATAAATTAAATTAAAACACTACATTTAACATAGAAAAATAATTGCATTCCATAAATAATTGAAGCACAAACCAAATCAAACATTTACAAAATAAATCAACCGAAGAAATTATACAACTATCAAAAATAGAGGTAGAAAGAATTAAACCGAAGAAATCGCGTTCCGGGGTTGAAATCTTTTGCAAATGCGTCCTCGGCCCTTGATTTGAAGCTCCAAACCTTCAATGGTGATCGAGCATTGGAGATTTGGTGTGATTTTTGGTGAAATGGGGGCTGGTGCCCCATTTAGGGCTAATGCCCGTAAATGGGGTCTTTTTCTATGCAAAAATGAGGCTACTGAATTAAAGGAGATGGCCATAAAGGAGCAAGGTAGCCAGGGGCATTTTAGGTAGGACAAGAGAGTTTGAGGGGCAGAATAGGGAAGAAAAGGGGGGCTGGGTCGCGATGGAGCAGGGTAGGAACCGAATGAAGGCACGCGGTCACCGGGTTGAAAGTGGGGTGATGGTGAGAGGAAGCGAGGATGGACACGCGGGTTGGTGGGTCGGATATGGTTCGGTCTTTTGGATCCATCGCCTACATGCGGGCCGACATTAGTGGAGTGGATGCGAACGCGCCAAGTGTCACCAGATCGACAACGAGCAGGGCTTGGATGGAAATTACACTGAAGTTTATGTTTCTTGCTCGGTGCCCCAGTCTTTATGAAGATGGCTTTATGAAGATGGCCGCCTTCCAGCATTGCCTAGACTATGCAGAATGGTCCTCCATCAGTCCTGTTAGCCTCCGTTACTCTCTGAATGCCTTGGAACCTTGACGGACTTAACGGGCATTGACCAAATACTTTCCAAATTAACTTTTAAGCGCGGAATTGTCTCGAACTTCGTGCTAAACACCGTATAAAAGCTCGATTATGTATGGAAACCTACATTAAGCACAAAAACACAAATAATAATATTTCCAAAGCATAATTAATTCAAAAATAGCACAAAATAAAAGAAAATTCCCGGGAAAATTCGTGGAAATCTTGCGCTCATCAAGAGCTCCGTCTTACGAATAAGGATCCAGAAAACGGTCTTACAAGAGACTTACCATTTTCAAATGACAATCATTGTAGCTACTCGCAAGATATGAGTACTGTTAAAAGGTATGAAGGAAATTACAACTATGATCAAATATACAGATGAAAAAGGGTAAGTCTCTTTTAAGACCGTCTTGCGGATATTTATTCGTAAGACGAAGCGGCACTCTCTCACAGTTCAACTCACCAACATACGGTGGAACCCTATGCAAACTTTAGAAAATTCCTTACCATGCATATACATGAAAAGGGAAACTACAACAAATTGATCATTTTCATAATGCAGTAAATTAACGTATAAAAAAACTATTGATTATACGGGAAGATGGATCATATTTACAACAAGAGTTATGGATCTGTGATAGATCTCAATCTTCAATGAGATTTTGATACAAATACTTTAAACTTGTTTTTTAAAAAACTAAAATTGAAATTGAATGGCTATAATTGTAATTGTATTAGCCCCAACGCACGTCGGTTAGATGTAGGGCATGTATCTTATAAGTGAGTTTCTCACTATCACATGGCATCAAAGTCATCCATGACCCTTTTTGTGGGCTTATGGTAGGTCTAGTACTCTAGTTGACCCAGGTGCTTAGTGGCACAGTGTGCGGGTCATCTATAGCGGACCATCTTTTGTGCACGGTACATTACAATAATATTCAAAAGAAAAATGCATGGGGAATCCAACTACCAAATATGTATAGATTATTAGAGCATCGCCATTGTTCCAAATTCCCCTCTTTTTATGCATCTTCTTATTAAGAAGACAAAATTATACAATGGTGAGAGTCTTCTTATGCATGCCATGTAGGAA
This sequence comes from Codonopsis lanceolata, assembly GCA_013146195.2. NCBI lineage: Eukaryota > Viridiplantae > Streptophyta > Magnoliopsida > Asterales > Campanulaceae > Codonopsis > Codonopsis lanceolata. The sequence goes on from CM028378.1 coordinate 123,782,504, forward strand.
AGAGGTAAGTTTTTCTTCAAATTTAGGAAGAAAAATAGGAATCTTCCTAAGTGCCATATATGTGAAGGGGGGGGGGCAATATGTAATAATTTTTTTATTAGGATGTGTTAGATTTAATTTTTTTTGTGTAAAAAGATTATATAATGAGAAAATATATTCTTAAATTGGTAAAAAGAGAAAAGCGTGTAGGTGGCAGTGAGACCGAGCTAAGAAGATGATATAAGAAAAATAGCATTGTGGATGCTCTTACACCTAACAAGGTATGATACTTTGTTTCTTAACACCATGTCAGCTCTTTTGATGAGCAATAAACACATGCACTAATGACGATGGAATACTGACGAATGCCAATAACATAATTATGAAAAATATTTTCTTAATTTTGTATATTCTTGATATTTTCACAAAATTTAAGTAAAATTGAGTTTTAATTAATATATTTTGTCATGGTAAAATTAATCGTGGGTTATTTTTCCACTTTGGTCGTGTTTTATTCCATTTTGAACACATGTTTTTTTTCCTTTTTTGGTAATTGCTAGGAGAAGCTTGGTAATTACATTCTACAAGGAGTCAAGCATGGCAATCCCTAACTTGTAGGAACTAGAGTTTATTTCCATAATAACTATTTTATAATCCTAACATTGTTTTGTTAAAGTGTTTTACTTGAAAGACAGTTTCTTAGAGCTCTATATAAAGGAGTGAACGGCCTTGGACATCCTCACCCAAGCTAAGAGTTTTCAGAGAGAGTTTTGCACGAAGTGCTGCTAAGAAGTCAATGAGCCAGTGAATGATACATCATCAAAAGACTCATTGTTTCGTTATTCACTTCTTTGCTCTACACTCTTTGTTTTTTCTTTTCATAAACGCGTGTTTCCAAAATTACTGTTTAGTATAGAATAGATACATCTTCTCTCGTAGGAGTTTTCGCAATGATTTCCACTCTCTAAATGGTTTATTTTCGTATTGTAAATTGTTACGATCTTTTAATCTAGTGAAAGTTTTGCCATGAGCCGCCGTCTACAAGTATTTTACGTGTAAATATTAAACACTACCTCGTGTCTTTGTGTTTGCTTGGTTTACTCTCTATTTAATTATTTCAGCTGCTACTTGTTTTCAATGATTCATGAGATGATGCATGAATTTATTTGTTATTATTTTGAATCCTAGCTACACATAACATCTCATATTTCATTGCAGAAAATAAAAGGAGTCTCTATTTGAAAGTCAATTTTTTTTTAAGAAAATGACACTTTTAGTAGTTTAATATTAATTTAGGCCTATCAAATGGATTGGGTTGGGTTGGAGTGGGTAATGGGTTGAAGTGGGTCATAACCTGCCACAACCTAAATATTAAATGGGTCAGATTGGGTCGTGTCATAAATGGGTCGTGTTAAAGCGGGTCAACCCACTTTAACCCGTTTTTTTTTTGTTTTTTTGTTTTGGAGAAATAAAATATACCCCCAACACATTAAACAACAAAACATCGTCCGTAAGAATTTAATTAAAGTGCAAAAAATGTTCATGTCGAAAATAAACAAAATTTATTTCAAACATTTCTCATCAGGGTCACGATGCGACACGGTACAACCCAAAAATAATAAACTGGTCAAATAGGTCAGGTTAAGACGGGTGAGCCCATTTGAACTTGAAGTCATTCGTATATAAATAAAATATACCCCAACACATTAAACAACGAAACATCTTCCATAAGAATTGAAACAAAGTGCAGAAAATGTTCATATTGAAGATAAACAAAAACATATATCTACTTGAACATTTCTCAACAGGGCTGCAGCATAGAACAGTATAAATTACATCACAGAACTAGCACTACAAATGAACATTTCCACACCGATTGTTACTATCATGCACCTAAAACCTAAAACCTAAAATCTAAATCTTGCATCTTGATCTTGCAAGTACACCTGACTTTGAGTATGAGTTAGAGATTTCACTGGTGCACAATCAATGCCTTGAGGTTTCCCATTAAATATGCTGCGTCTCAACTTCAAAATCATGGCTAGCGAAGGGTGTTACACTGCAAGAAGCCTTCTGAAATTCAAACCCATTCTCCACATATGTCATAATCTGAATTGCCATGGGAACGAATCTGTGACAACATTTCTCGTAATATGAATTTTTAAACATAAGGACAAATATTAAATTGACTATGTACAATACTACAATCTAATACATGAATTTAACATGGGTAAAAAGGAATTTAAAGTCAAAGATGGAACAGAGCTGGATTTTTTACGCTCATCAAACAAGCCTGAAAAGTCTCGAATGAGCACTGACCGCTTTGACAGGTTTAGGAGAAAAAAGGGCTTAATATGGTGATACTATGCACTAAACACCCGCATGAGAAAGTAATTTATTCATAGTTCCTTGCTGGTTTAGTGCATCAAACCCAACCCCACATTATGAAAGCTGAGTGTGTTCTTGTGTAAAAGTATTCCAGATCATCTGTATGTTCTGAACATAATAAAGTTATTTATTAAATTTGTACTATTAAACTACTTGCATCATATGTCAGACAAAAAACAATATATTGCAACTGTCAAAAACCAAAACCAGCTATTGTACTACAAAAAGCTAGAATAGAAATATTCCCAGCTATATTAAATAAATATTTCTTTGTTTCAGAACTTAATGCTGCCTAAAATATTTTCTCTTCCATGGTTTATCTCAACAAAATTGTGGATGCTTGTGTAGCCACGATTGCCGCCAAATTAGAGATGATGGAACCCTGTTCTAGTGTGAAAGATAGGTGAAGCAAAGGGCCTTATTACACTTGGGAAGGTTAGTTTACTTCTTTTCAATAAGATCTTACATTCTTACTTGAAGTGGCTCTATAATAGTTTACTCCAGTTTATATATCATTAATTTCCATTCACAAACGCATTATCAATTCTAACATGGTGTGTCGATTTCAATGATATACATCCCACTACCACACCTAGACAAACTGATTTTTTTCAACTATAAAACACAGACATGAGATTCCACTATCAAGAAAAATAAATCATTTTGTACCTCTTAAGTCTTAAACAAAATAAATTATCTATTTTTATGGCAATATTCCCATTTTATTATTTAGGATGAGTTTGCTTTCATGGGGTTTTATTCTGTTTATAATAACAAGTTTCAAACCCTCTCTCCTTCTTCCTCTACATGATTCCTGATGCGTCCAAGAAATCTGGATGCACTGAATAAGCCCAAATCCGAACACCTGGCTTTCAACGTGTCCGTTGATCCTCTAGGCCCAACTCTGTAATGTGAATGAACAAACGTGAACTGGGCAGGGGCACTCCCTGCAAAGGCCCTCCGGCGTGTAAATCAGTATAAGAGAGTAGGCAATTTGACAGAGTTTTGGCTAGAGAATTAGATTGCGCATACCTCTCTCCGAATTTTTCCAAGCTTTTATACGCACCGGAGGCATCACTGCCCATAACCATGAATAACCGCCCATGATTAGCATTAACTGCCCAGGATCTCTATTAATTGCCCATGATTGGCATTAATTGCCCCACAAACGGTCATGGCCTTTAATAAACACGCATTTAATTAACTCACTAATGACAACGGGTTATCCGGAGAACTTGCCGGTCATTACCGCTGGTCAGGATTCTTGCTCGGGTGTAACCACCCTCAACTGTTACCTTGATCTTTACCGAACATGAATGTCCTCAACTGTTAATAGCTCTTACTGATGCAGACGAGCAATGATGCTCGTTGATCAATTTTGCTCGTTTAGCCGAGCCCCCATCTCGCAAGTAACTAACCTGACCAAAAACAAAGTTTTGCCCGGTTGACCGCGTAACACCTTTGCTCGCTTGCTCGGAGGATACATGCCTGACACGTAGCTCATGGCTTGGGCCTAATGGGCCAGGCAGCTCAGTAGCCCCTAACTCCTTGTCTTACCGAGTATTCGTGCTCGTAACGAGGAGGAACCCAAAAATTTTCAAAGCACACCTCTTTTTTAATAACCTTGGAGCCAAAACGCTGAATAGGCAGCAATTCATGAAGCGCTTTAAAGAGACGTCTCTTAGAAGCGTGAAACGTCAGCCAGCCGCCAGCCGCCAGTCTGAAAAAGCAGGCTCAACTCCTCATGCGCATTAAATGCCGCCTCGTTCACCGCGCCTCGTGCTTCGGGCCAAATGATTTGTTCCCTAATCCGACGGTTTCGCTGGGTATAAAAAGCCCAATCTCCCTCTATTTCCAACTTTACCCAGTTGACGATTCTCAGGCGCTTGAAGGAAAACAAAGACGAAACCTTCTACAATTTCCCATCAGGAGCCGTTCTCCAGATTCATCCTTCCTCAGGACTTTTGAAAGCAAGATCACAATTCTTCAAAACTTCCAGGTATTTCGCAACTTCTGTTCATCCGATTAATGTAATGAACCAAATTTCAATCCCCTTTTGTTTTCCACAAATTTTCAACCCTTTTACAGCCCAGACCCAAGGAATCGAGAAATCCATGATCAGTACCCGTTATCGATCTCACGGCTACCCTCAATTTCTTTTTCATACTTCGCCCGATCAATATCTAACCTGCAATTCTCGATTCCTCTTCCTGTAGGATGTCTAGCGAAGGAACTGTTTCTGAAATCGAAGGCCGGAGCTACGACCATGGAGCTCCAGAAGAAATGCCTCCGTCCTCGACCTCATCCTCTGGAGAGAGCGAGCAAGATGTGATCCCATTAATTACTCGCCGACGAAAACCCATATCCTTAAGCGAGCAACTGATAAACAGTGCCCCTCAAATCCCTTGTGAAGCCACGCGAGCAGGCTACCTTCCTCGTTCAAACGACCAATCAGCCGGACCAAGCCAAACCTTATTTGTTCCTGCCTCTTCATACTCATCCCCTTCAATCAAGTGGGAAGACTTGAATTCCGAGGAAGAGGTTAGTACTTGGTTTTACTCGTTAGGGATGGACCCCAAACTTTACCGTGTTCGCGCCTTTGACTTAGACATAGATAATGAAGGCCATAATTTCCAAGGAGACAAAATGGTGTTTTACTTCGATTTCTTTCAAGTTGGGCTCCGTCTTCCTCTCGACCCATTCATTGTCGAGTTAATGAATGCCTCCAACACTCTTCCCTGCGACTTAGCTTTAACCACCGTTAGGTTCTTAGTATCATTCATCGTAGCCTGCCGGTCACTCGGGTTTGAGCCCGATATGACTTTATTTCGCAAATTTTTCCTTCTCTCTCTTGATAAGAAAACTGGTCGCATCAATAGCCGTTCAAACCATGGCTTCTTCAAACTTCTCACTGACGGTCCCAACAAAGTCGATGGCTGGGACTCGAAGGCTTTGCTTATTGAGTCGAGCATTGGCTGGCCCTTTGCACCTTATATCAGCGACTACGGTCTTCCCGAGAATGACAAAAACGCCTACCGAGCTGGAGAACCTCGGGTTGTTAAAGCTTTCAGGAATCTACTGGGAGCAAGAGAAGGGCGAGCTGGTCAGGATTTTGTGTTGGACTGGCGAGTTCTCACCTCTGACCTTGGTCTTCTGCGATCTACTCGAATTTCCTACCTTCCCATCGAAGGGGTTGAGCCCGAGTTGATATCGACCCAGAGACTCCCCATCCATACTGGGGCTCTTGCCACGGGAATAAGTTCCCTAGTGAATGCGAGGATTGTGCTCGTGCTGGAGCTCTCTGCCGACCTTCTTTCTCGCTTTCTGGTTACGTTTTAACTGCTTCTTACTTCATCATCCTTTAATAACTTTACAAATTTATGCTTTTCCCTGGGTAACATTCTCTTGTTTTTATGCAGATATGAGGCAATTGACAGACGTAAGCAAATTCATGCAGGCTGCGAAGAAAAGCTCCAACAAGCGAGCTAAGCACTTGTCAACTCACCACCATCAATCTTCCCACGGTCCCGCCAACACTTCAAGCCGAGGAACAAACGCCACCCGAACCCGGCCAATCTGCGGCGACCTTTATTCCTGCGCACCCCTGCTGAACATCTCCCCGCCCATCATCAACATTGAACCAACCGAAGCCCGAGAAGACATAAGCGCGGATAAGGCTATCATGGAAGAAAGTACTCCACCAGTCCCGTCTTGGCAGAAAGAAGACTTCGTCATGCCCGACGATCAACCCAAAGCCGCTGCCCTCATCAGGGAGCTCGCTAATGTACCGAATCTCCACAATATCGATGTACACAAGAGAAGTGGTTTCCAGGCCACTGCCGGACTGGGCTTGATGAAACAGCTGCATCATAGCGGCATCCAGAAGAAATATGTCGACCAAGCGAGTTCCGTCTTAATCAGCGAGATGGGCATGTGCATGACCGAGGTAACACTTTATTCTTAACACTTGTTTCCTTTCCTTTTGTCTCCTTTTTAAGCCGCAATTTTTCTCACAGATTGCCAACAAGTCTATTCTGATGTATGAACGCCTGATCACCAACCTCAATAAAAACAACACTCTTACTGCCGAGAAGGATACCCTAACCACCGAGAAAAATGCCTTAGAAGAAAAAATCAACTGTATCCGAGCCGACCTTAAAAATACCGAGGAATCCCTCACGAGCAAGGTGACCGAGCTCTCGAAGATCGAAGCCGAGAAGACCGCCTTAGAATCCCAGTTGAGCCTTTCCAAGAAATCAGAAGAAGCCGCTCTCAACAACATAGCCGGGGTGCGCAGGGAACTCCGTGCTTGTCAAAGCGACCTTGAAGCTGCCAACGCCACCATCACCGTCCTTGAACAAAAGCTGACGGAGGCTGGCTCCTTGACCAGTGAAGAACAGAGACTGAAAATCATTGAAGATTACAAGGGCTCGAGCGACTTCGCCACCAGTGTTGAAGGTGAAGCTTACCCGTTTTTCTTACAAGGCATGAATCAAATTTTGCGACAGATTGCTTGCAGCGGACTAGAAATCCGTCCCGAGCAACTCGCCGAATGGGGAGCCAATCCACAATTTTGCTCGTCTGCTCGCCCCGGCCACTCCCTCGTGCCTTTTAATGAGGACGAACTGGAATCATTGGCCGAGGCCGATACTGAGAAGGGTTTTGCTCCTTGGAATCCTCCTCCTGTTACCAATCCCACCGTTACCGAACTCATGACCCAACTCTGGGCATCTCAAGCTTCCTCAGCCACAACCGAGAATGCTCAAAACCAGGCCGATGATGAAATCACCATCTTGGAAACAACTGAAAGAACCGAGGAACCAGCTCCCGCAACGAATGAGAGCAATGTTGCCCCCTGTGCCTGAACAATGATAATCATGGCATGCGTGCCTTTCTGGCCTTCGTGCCTTGTCTCCAAAACAATTTAATTTTCACGTCTGTAATATTTCAACTTGTTTTCCTTTATTTTTGAATGACTGCATAATATAAGTTTTTCTCAAACGAAATCACCCTTTACTCGCTCTAAAGCGATCACCATTTAGCTAAGTCCCACTCAAACACCAACTCCTTTTACGAGCATAAAGCCCTCTATGCTCGTAAAAAGAGACTAATTCGAGAACCGGGAAACCTCTCTTCAAATCTTTCTCGAACATAAAGCCCTTTATGCTCGAACAAAGATTTAAAGAGATATTCAACTCGAACACCAACCCTTTAACCGGGCTAGAAAAGCTCATGCTCGATAAAGAGAATAATCGAGAAAACAACAAAAGCCAACTCGAAGACCCACTTTCCAAACACAAGGTTGAAAAGACAATCGAGTTTCACCATTATTAATTACCATGAGAAAAAAGGATCAAAGAATTACATATTGTAAATCAATTACCAATAGTATTTCTTCAAATGATCCGCATGCCATGGATGCTTTAACTCGTCACCATCCTCTGTTCGCAACATGTAAGTGCCTTCCTTAATGATTCTCGAAATCTGAAAAGGACCTTCCCAATTTGGTGACAGCTTCCCCCATTCAGCTCGATGGACCGTCGCCTCAATCTTACGGAGGACCCAATCCCCCACAGCAAACGATCGACCACGAACTCTCTTATCGTGGTGAGCCTTTGCTCGTTGCTTATAGTTGGCCATTCTCATCTTAGCCTCCAACCGTCTTTCCTCCAATAAATCCAAATCGGCTACTCGAGCTGTGTTATTAGACTCAACATTGTAGTTTAGAACCCTATGAGTGGGTAAATACATCTCCACCGGGGCCATAGCATCAGACCCATAAGCCAAAGAAAAGGAGGTCTCTCCTGTTGGACCCCTTACTGTCGTTCTAACTGCCCACCAGGCTGAAGGCAGCTCATCTACCCATCTTCCAGCTTTTTCTTCCAAATTCCTCTTCAAAACATGCAAGATTTGTTTATTCGCAGCTTCAGCCTGCCCATTGCCTTGTGGATATGCCACAGATGATTGCCAATGTTTTACCCTCATCTGCTCGCATGCCTTAATAAAATTTTTCGAAAACTAAGTCCCATGATCAGACACAATTGCTCGCGGGACTCCAAACCGACACCATATGTGCTCATGCACAAAGTCGATAACATTTATCTCACTTATGGTTGCCAATGGTTTCGCTTCCACCCATTTGGTAAAATAATCCACAGCTACTACTGCATACTTGAATTTCGAGCGAGCAACGGAACCAACTGATGCGTCCAAGAAATCTGGATGCACTGAATAAGCCCAAATCCGAACACCTGGCTTTCAACGTGTCCGTTGATCCTCTAGGCCCAACTCTGTAATGTGAATGAATAAACGTGAACTGGGCAGGGGCACTCCCTGCAAAGGCCCTCCGACGTGTAAATCAGTATAAGAGAGTAGGCAATTTGACAGAGTTTTGGCTAGAGAATTAGATTGCGCATACCTCTCTCTGAATTTTTCCAAGCTTTTATACGCACCGGAGGCATAACTGCCCATAACCATGAATAACCGCCCATGATTAGCATTAACTGCCCAGGATCTCTATTAACTGCCCATGATTGGCATTAACTGCCCCACAAACGGTCATGACCTTTAATAAACACACATTTAATTAACTCACCAATGACAACGGGTTATCCGGAGAACTTGCCGGTCATTACCGTTGGTCAGGATTCTTGCTCGGGTGTAACCACCCTCAACTGTTACCTTGATCTTTACCGAACATGAATGTCCTCAACTGTTAATAGCTCTTACTGATGCAGACGAGCAATGATGCTCGTTTATCAATTTTGCTCGTTTAGCCGAGCCCCCATCTCGCAAGTAACTAACCTGACCAAAAACAAAGTTTTGCCCGGTTGACCGCGTAACACATTTGCTCGCTTGCTCGGAGGATACATGCCTGACACGTAGCTCATGGCTTGGGCCTAATGGGCCAGGCAGCTCAATTCCTAACTTCCGGTTTCAATTTAAATCTATCTATTCTCTCTATTTCCCTTCAAACTCAATAACACACAAACTTTTTTGTTTCTTCATTGGAACATGTAAAGGTTACAAACTCAGCCTTGTTAGGCCATCTTCATATAGCATGGAGAGAAGGATTATTATAAGAGCTTTTGGAGCAGAATTGTACCTAACAGATCCAACCAAGGGCATTGATGGCGTTCTCCAGAAGGCCCAAGAGTTAGTGGACAATATGCCAGATAATTACTTTCTCAATCAATTCGAGAGTCCTGCTAATCTAAAGGTAGTTCCTGGATCAATCTCATGTACTAGATACATAGGTGGTAACAAATAGGGATTTGTTTCAAATACATGGAAGGGAGCTCATGCATGAAAAGTTAAAACAATACCATGCAATCCAAAGGCAAAGGGACGATCTGCATTAACATGTGTGTCACCTATTTTGGTGTTGTTTATATAATATACTTTACTTTTAAAAAAATGGAGTTATTCAAAAAATCCTTGGTAGATTCCAAGTTCATGCAAGTCATAAGCCTAAGCATATCTCCAATTCGATTGAGTCATATTTATTTACTAAGATTAGCTGAGTATCAAACCATCTCTAATTTGACTTAAGAAACAACAATAGTGCAGCGTTGTCTTTCCCTGATTTCCAAGACTACAACATGAAATGCAGAGTTATTGATTTGTAAACACGTAAAACACTCAATGGTAGAATCCACAAAATTATTCTTTCTGCCACTAGACATAATTTTTTTCAGAAATCAACACAAGTGTACCTAAAAAGCTCATTGTATTCTTTTACTTCATTTTTGAATGCAGACACTCACATACATATAGAAAGACATTAATGGATATTTTCTTATTAGATCAAAATAATAACACAAAGAAATTCAAGGAGCCACTATGTAAAAAGTTCAAAAGGAAGTCTCGAAGCAGCTACTCAGTCGGGTCAAAAGCTTAATTCTCTACATATCTAAAGTCCAACGTCTTAAAACACCAGGGGGGGGGGGGAAACATTTGACAAGTGATTAATATCCATAACTCTGACATTGTTCTATTTGAGGAAAGATTCATAATTTCCCACTAATTCATACTCCAATTATCGAAAATTCACCATAGATAAGCTGGGATCTTAATGCGAATGAAAAGCATACTCATCACATAGGCAATGACAACAATAGGAGATATCAGCAGAGGTAAATGAGATCTTGATGCTCTTGGCCCGGTTCCGATCAAGTGCAAGGTCCATAAGAATGATCCCTAGGCCGACAAACACGAACATGAATCCAGACGAGAGGCCTTCAATAATGTACTGTCCGTTGACGCGGCTGGGGAGGAAGACAACAGGACAGACGGCGTAAAGGAGAAGGAGGCCGGAGTGGGGAAGAAAATTTCTTGCCGCCTGTGGTCATTGATGGAGAGAGAGAGAGAGAGAGAGAGAGAGTAGATCGAGCGAAGAGAGAGAGCGAGACCTAAGTTTCGAGTTTTAACGATTAGTTTCAAACTTTCAATTGCCGGGTTTATTCAAGTTAGTGGGTTCAACCCAACTTAACCCATGAAATTAAATGGGTTAAGCTGGGTAACCCATTAAATTTATTTTATTAATGGGTTGGGTTGGGTAATTAGTGGGTTGAGTTTGATAGGTTCATGGGTAATGGGTTGAAATTAACAGGCCTATTTATTAGTTATAAAATGACATTTTTATGTCTTAATTTTTGAAAGTGAACTCTTTAATTGAAACATCCCAAAATAGAATAGTGGATTCTTTGTCTGAAACGGAGGAAGTATCATTTATGATCCAAAATTAGAAACAACGTAAATCGGCTAAATTCCAGCTTCAATGAGCACTATGTGTACTATATTCTTAACACTATTCGGTATTATCACCTAAGCATCAAAAAGGCCTATGATATCAATGGACTACACTCCATAATATATGAGCTTAACGTAATGCATCACCCACATAAGACATAAATAAATGCAGATAATTATTACTCTAGAAAAATAATACTTAGAATATAACAAGTGATTATCTTATATGCTCACAACATGGCTAATCACATCTGAGCTCCATATTTTACACTCTTTTGCACTATAGAGGATTATATTCTAACATTAGTGAAATAGGCTACATAGTCCCATTTTCTATCAAACGATGGTCTACCTTAACTTCAGCGAACATTTCGATGTTAGGTCATCATGTGAAGGACGTGTAATTTTGTTTGTTGTCCTGTTTGTTTGTTTTTTGTTTTTTGTTTTTTTTTGTCCTGTTTGTTGGTTTCACATTGATACATCCAATAATTCCAACTAAAAAGGATTAAATTATGGATCTGAAATGTTATTAGCCCTTCAGCAAAATAAGCCTTTCCAATATTTCTTTATCATGATTATTTAACATACCTGGGTGAAATGCCATGAATAACGATCACCAACTTTTCTTCAAGGGATTCTCTCATTGTTTGTAAATACAATAACCTAACACATGAAGGGAGAAAAAAGTAATGTTCAAAGTTAAAAATGACAAACCGAATTGTAATGTTCAAAGTTAAAAAAGAAAAAAAGAATTAAAAAAATAATGTTGAAAGTTAAAATTGACATATGTAATAACCTAATATTATTTCTCAAATGTCCGAGAAAAATGATTCCAACTTTCAAATCTTCTAATTAGGGCTATTGGCCAAATGTGTGATTATTATTGAATGATGATTTCTCCTTTTGATCAATCAAATTGAATTTTTATTCTGGAAACACAAGAAGGAACTCTAATAATTTCACGAAACAACAATCAAACAGTAGCAGTAGTAGGATCTCGCTACCTATATCCATATAAGTAATGGATAAAATTTAAGACCCTAAAAAATAATGAAGCGTCGAAAACTTGAAGTAAGTATAATTCGTAACTCAAACAAAGAGAAAAGCACGGCAAATAAATCATATCTAAAACAAATCTAGCCAAATCTCGAGCAGATCTTAGCGTTGATCTACTGAATCTTGTAGATCTAGCACTGATCTAGCGGATCGAGCGTTGATCTACTAGGGTGAGTCTAGCACAATCACAAGAGATCACAAAATGTTATTAATTGATTCGTATTCGAAGCTGATACATATGGGCGACCATAATTGCAAGTGTAATTAGAGATTATGATCAAGATAACAAACTAAATTATGTTTATTAGTGATCCCAAAAGTAAAGACACAATTTCTAGATGAAAAAAACTTCAAGATCAGGCCTTAAAACCAATCTTATTTATGAATCTTTATAAAACAATGATAACTCAAACAAGCATGATGGAAAAGTCACGAGAGAGCGAGAGAGACGTGACTCACCATTGAGATGTTTGGTGATGAAGAAGTTTAAGATGGGGGTACTTCAAAGGTGCGGCGGTAAAGACTAGCTACAACCCTAAATGGGATTCAAGATATGTAGAGCGAGGAACACAATTTATACACAGAAAGGAGAGTTGACGAATAAAAAACCCTAAGTGAGTTCAAAAATGTAGGCCAAAATATGATTAACCCCCCGATGTATACCACGAGTCCCACTCTGCACCCCCAATCAAAAAAAATCCAAAGTCAACCTCTATATTAAATAATGTTTCACTTGTCCTCCTTGCTATGATAGGCGTTCGAAAGTTGACACGTGAGAGTCACATGAAGACTACTTTATTCATTTTGATTGATGGTGCAAAGTTTGATTCAGTGGATACGTTAGGCACTAATTGTGAGTGCCCCGTTTTTCGACCCTTCCCCGGCTACTGAAAAGCAGGTGGTTTCAAAACCTTTCAAACGCGTGGAATACGTCTGGCCTCAATTGTTGACTCAAAATATGTATAACAGAGTCGCCATCTTTATTTTAAGGAAAAACAAAGAAAAAAAAAAAAACACCAGATTTGCAAAAGGGTTTGGAGGCTAAGTTACAAGTTGGGAAGATATTATACATATATGTATATATATGAAATAAATATAAACTTATAGCAGCCTCATTTTAGAGTTACAAACATATTTATAAAAATTTCGCCATAATAACGGTTTATTTTAGTGATATTTGTTATAGAATTTTAGGCAGCATAACTGCTTATTTCGTGATATATTACTATTTTAAATAGCACTTTTAAACGATAAAAATAAATAAAACTTTTAAGGTACCTACCTCTTGAAGCGTGGGGTTTTTATCCCGTACCAAACTTCCTTCTGGTAGGCTTTAGGGTGTGCTTGCTCTGTCCTTCAAGGAGAGGGAGTTTTTTGCTTTGCTTTTGTGGGGTTTTGGGCAGCGCAACTTCTCCTTTTGTTGTTTTCCACCTCGGGATCCGGGTGGCACAACTGCTTTCTTTTGCTTGCTTTACGTGCTTGCTTGCGTCTAAAATCGGGCAGTGCAACCGCTTGCTTCAGTTGAATTTGACGTCTGGATTCGGGCAGGGAAACTCCTCTTTTTGGTTCTTTTGAACCGGTGAAATAAGGTGGAAACCTAGTTGGGTAGCTTGGGTTTACTTTGGCCGGAGAGTTTTAGTGTTTAGGGGGAGATTCGGTAGCTTGGCAGAGCTTCAGGGTTTCTGGGGAACTGCTCTCCGTAAACGGTGAGAGTTTTCTCTCTTCACTTTTTGCGCACTGTCTTCTCACTGTGTCTAACTATCTTTCTTCACTACCCGGGGACCTTTATTTATAGGCTGAAATCCGAGCTTCCTTCGTGGTTAAGAATCATCAGATGAGCTTCAACAGCTTATACCGCACGCCTAAAGAATTGCACCAAAAGCTAACTGCACTAGTGAATTTGAGGTTGTGGGCACTACCGATGGCTTCTGTGGGCACCGCGCCTTGGAGGAGTATAGGCCACGCAATGCTGCCTTTCCTTTTCATTTTTGGCACTTTGGCCCCTGTAATTCACTATTTATGCATTCTTATTTTCTTTTGCATTTTCAACTCTATAACTTGACATCCGTTAGTCCTTTTAACATGTCTTGATATTTTATGGCATGTCATAAAATAGTTGTACGAAATTGGGGTGTCTACAGAGCCCCTCAACGATGGAGTTTACGGGTAAACCGAAACATACCAAGTAAGCGAACATCATTGATAAGAAATAGACTCCCAAATTTCGTGCAAATTATAATGGGGAGGAATGCAGTATGTAGCAGTTTAGGATGCAACAATTAAATCTCATGCCCTAAACACTTTTAATGGACTAATGGGAATAGAATAAATATGATGCACATAAAATGCTCTGATGGTGGTTGCCTACGAATCCTTTTCAGGAATTGACCAAACGTAGTTTGGCTCATGCCGACAAGCAACAACAAGCACCGGGTGGGATAGATGGGATCTGATCCTTTCCATGACCCGGGGTTTGTACCCGTTATGGAGAGGATCCATCACATATTCAGGTGGGACTGATCGTTTCCAAGACCCGGGGTTTGCACCCGTTGTGGAAAAGATCCAACACAGATTCAGGTGGGATTGCATGAAACCGATCATTTCCAGGATCCGGGGTTTGCACCTGTTGTGGAAAAGATCCAACACAGATTCAGGTGGAATAACATAAAACTGATCATTTCCAAGACCCGGGGTTTGCACTCGTTGTGGAAAGGATCCAACACAGATTCAGGTGGGATTTCATAGAACTGATCATTTCCAAGACCCGGGGTTTGCACATATTATGGAAAAGATCCAACACAGATTCAGGTGGGATTGCATGAAACCGATCATTTTCAGGACCCGGGGTTTGCACCCATTGTGGAAACGATCCAACAGAGATAACATATAATACTGATCATTTCCAGGACTTGGGGTTTGCACCCGTTGTGGAAAAGATCCAATAGAGATAACAAATAATACCGATCGTTTCCAGAACCCGGGGTTTGCACCCGTTGTGGAAAGGATCCAATAGAGATAACATGGGACTGATCTTTTCCAGGACCCGGGGTTTTCACCCATTATGGAAAGGGTCCGACACAGATAATATGCGACTAATAACATGGCATAAGATGTGTAATACCCCGATTTCTGGTTAGCTTGAATTGCGTGCAATGCTCGCATTTCTTCCTTGGTTGATTGTTTATTTTGTTTGTGAGAGAGTCTAGATGTGTATAAGAGATCACATTAAGACCAAAATACTATTAAGAGATGCCCTATAGTTGTTGACTTGCTAAAGTCACAAGTCGTAACTCGACGATAGTCGGAATACGACGCGATTGAGAGATCGCTTACGTTTTGTGTTCCTGACCTCGATTTGGTCCTAGATCTTTACATAATGATTGATTAACATGTTTATATGTGTTAGACTTCTAGTTGGATGCGTTCCTTAAGCCTTGTGATGTTTTAACGTTTCGAGGATAGCAATCGTCCTTATCGCGTAGTATGAGATTAAGCCGTGTGATCGTCTCGTCTTTCGGAGTTCTTTTCTTCTATCTATTGTTTAACATATGAGAAGAATTCAAGCCTATTAAATAGACTTTTGACTTGTTTATAGTCATGTGTTCTTGCCCGTCGGTTTGTGGTTTCATTTGTCGTTTCGATAGCGAGTTGTTGTACCTTGCTTCGATTTTGCTCCGAGTTGTTTTGGGAGTTGTTTGTGGGAGTCTAGACCTATTTTGAAAGTGGTTTGATACTTGGTTGGCTTAGCTTAGTTTTTGAGGTCATTAAGGGTTGAATTATAGGCCATTTTGAAGCTTTAAGGCTTGCGGTTGCATGCGGGAAGGACCGTATCCAAACGATGATTGCAGAAATTGGAAGTCAAGGTGGTCATGGAGCATGTGCTCGCATGGTAGGTATGCCATGCGACCGCATGGTCTTTCGAACATATTGGTCCCTGTTTTGGTTTTTTGAAGTATATTTCTTATCCTACCCTTACTAAACCCTCTCAAAACCCTTCCTAACCCTCATACTTAGTCCTAATTATGTCCTAACATTCTTGGGTAGTTAATTAAAGTTGGATTAGTGGTTGATTACATCTAATATTCACTAATTGTACTAGGGAAATTCCTATTGTACCCTCTTTAGTTGGGGAAGTATAAATACACTAATCCCTTTGTAAATTCAGTAAATCCCCTCATTCTTCCCATTCATCTTCATACGTATAGAGAGAGAGTGTGTGTGAGTCCATGGGGGCTTTGAGCCCTAGGTCTTCTTCCTCCGATCCATAAAGATCCGACCGTTAGATTGCCTTCAAACTTCGGATTCTTGAAGCCCTCGACGAGTAGAACAACTTCACCGATCCGATTTTGATTCTTTGTAGTTTTTATTCAATCTAGGTAAGCTACTACAATCCTCCTCTTATGGATTTTGTGCTCATTGACCCTAAGGAAAACAAAGGGCTTGCTATTTGAGGTCAATGAGTACACATGTATGCTTGTGTGATTTTATTTTGAATTTTTGAGGAATGAACTTGTTAGAAGCATGAATAGATGCTTTCTATGTTTAATGAAGTATATTATTAAGCTTCATTTTATAAGTTTGGACTTTGAGAATGATGGGTATATTATTTCCTAAAAACCTAGGGTTTGATGTGATAATTATGAAGCAAATGGTGTTATTGGTGATGTGAATGATTTTGGGGTTTCTATTGGTTATTTGTGAATTATTGGAATCACATATGAATATATATTTAAGGTTGGAAGTATGCTTGGTGAACCCCTATTTTTGGTTATGAACTTGATCAATGAATTATCCCTATGGATTACATGATTAAAATGTAATGTTTGATTTTCATGGATTGAGTTGACTTTCATGTAAATCAGAGTATGTTGTTCAACTCTAATTCATGAATTTAAGGTTGTGAGCATGCTAGATGAATTTACATCTTGGTTATGAGCATGCTAGATGAATTTACATCTCGATTATGAATTTACATCTTGTTTAGATAAATAGCTACTTTGGGTGAAAGCATGCTAGATTAAATGTTATCTTGAGATGCATGCTTGAAAGGTAATGATTGACTCTAAATGTTAAGTGTTGATCTATGAACCATGTTTGGGATTTTGGTTGGGAAGGAGTGGATTATTTTGGGTTACACAATGTTGTTAACCTTGAGAACTTAGCAATGAATATTAGCTAATGAATAATAGGAAGGTTGTGATGCAAATAACTTTTACGCCTACGGATTTGGAAAAAGTAGAAATGACTCAACGAAGTCGGTTATGGGACTAATATGAATATAGTGAATCACATATTAAGATCCTATGGAATTTGGGGTAGTTTTGATGGAGGTTAAGCCTCCGACCGTTTTCAAGTGTATGAAGAACACTTGGGTATTAGAGACTTGATATTATTGCTCTAATGTGTTTATATGTTAGTTAGCATAGAAATGCATAACTACGTGATATAAAAGTAAATATCTACTTAATTGGATTAGTGCGTTATGTTGTACTTTTCCTTTGGTTGAGAATGTCAGTATATATTACATGTGCTTGTGTTTGAGTCCAGCTGGCGACGTTTTGGTTTGAGTCTTTGGCGGGACGATGCATTGTCTTAATGAATTATGGGATTTGTGATCGCAATGGATCATCGTGCCGGGTTGCACACACCCCTCCATCGATGGCCACGGTGGGGATGTAGCTGATCATTGCTAGAGTAATACACCTACCTTTGATAGCTATGGAACTCGAGCAGGTGATTGTCTCGGGGACGTCGATACCACGAAAGGGATATCGAGGACACATTTGGTTGCACGTGTTTTGCAGGAGCTACATGGCGGTTGCGAAAAAGGAATCATCTTCTCTCTTATGTGGTTTATTATACGAGTGCTTATATGAATTGTTGTGCTACGTGGTTAATGATATGGTTTACATGAGATGATGATTACTTGATGAAATGTTATAATAGAAATATAGCATGCTAATGAAATGATGACTTTTATGATATGATGTTATACTAAAAATATATAATGCTATCCATGATTAGAATGGAAACAATAATCTTCATATAAGAATTATTATGTGAGTTATGTTAAATGATGAGGTATGAGACTCATGGTATAATTGGGTTATGTGGTTGGTGGTTTGATGATAGGTTAAAATGTGGAAATAAAATGCTACACATTTTGGAATTGAGAATCATATTCTTTTTGATGAGAATTACTTTATGATAATTTATGTAGAACTATGTTATATGTGACTATGGATGGAAATTGGTCTGTGTTGAGGATTATACCATGAAATGATATATTATGAATATGACATGAGATGTACATGTTTTATTGAGCATAATGTCATGCCATAACATTGCATCTTTAGTAGCTTACTAAGTCTTTATGACTTACTCGTTTACTTTGTTTTCCTTAGATTCGAGTCAAGCTAGTGATTTGAAGGAATCCACCGAGTCTACGATAGAAGTGTGGTTCTTGTGAAGGTTGCTACTATTATTATTTTGTAGCCTTGGGTTTTTGGAAAGGACGTTTGGGAAGTGAAGTTATATAGACTTCACTATGGGTAGTAAAGCTTGTGGTTTTTTTATTGGTACTTGTACTTGTAAATTATTAGTACTTGGTCTTTTGTGAGCCGACAAATGTTAGTCGAGCCATGTTTATTTAAGTACATATTTATTCCATCTCGAGTTTGTTTATATTGTTGGTTATGTTGTACTCCGGCATGTTTAGCCATGCAGTGTGTAGACTAGAGTTGTAGACTTGCTTTAATGTCGCCGATGACTTGGATATATTATTGTTTATAAATTGTAGCAGGTGGTTTGTTGTACGTGTCCAATGTTGTGTCACGTGCTTCGAATTTTTGGGCCGAGAGATTTACTATCTCTTGGGTTGTTTTATATTTCGGAGCTTGTTAGCTCGGGTTCCATTAAGTTATTCGCTTCCGCATTTGTTGAGTCGTTGGCGTATCACTGTTATAGTCTTACCCTTTGCTTGTTAATTGTGTGTTCTTACGTCACGACCTTGGGTATTGAGATCCGGGTCGGATCGTCACAAGATGCATGCGACGGGTAAAGTAAAATGCAGATACTCTCCCTTTTCTTTTCTTTTTTTTGCTTGCAGATATCCTGCTAGGGATATTTTTTTTTCTTTGGATGCTAGATGAATGGCCGTTAACTTTGTTGACGGCAGTTACCTTCGTTAAGTCTCATTAGGACTTCAGGGCCATTTTGCAGTTTGGGCAAACCTGAGGTTTTAAGTGCTTAAATGAACTTTGGAGGGGAGGAAAGTGGAAATTCCCTCCCCGTTATTACTTACGGGAAGCAGAAGATGTAGAAGCAACATTAACAACAAACCCATTTCATTTTGTCTTCTGCCATTGTTGCTGCCGAAGGAGAATTCTTCATTTCTTCATTTTTTTTCAATTTTTTTCCACCAAATTAATTGTTTTGCTCATCAGATGACTTCCTCTTCTAGATCTAGGAAGGGAAAGGCTCGATGGACTCAGAATCGGGTGAAGGATGCCGTGAATTACCTCCTCTGAACCGAAATATTGTTAGATATTGGGATTCTAACAACGATTGGAGCAATATTCACTAAGATCGGCATACCCATGTTGCTCATCTTCCAGATCCGGCTGGAAGTCTTCATTTTCTCAAACCCATTTGGTTGAATTTCATTTGTTTCTTGATATTTTGGCACTCTTGGAGTATACCTATTGCAATGTTGATGCTTATGCATGCATGATTTATACTAGGATGATACATTTGGCAATGAGAGTATATGTAAAAACATGAAATTAATGCTATTTAAATTTGCGATGCATACTCATGCAATTGAAACTATTTGATTATGCGATGCATATTTATGCAACTGGTATATATTTTATCTGCATCCTTATGCAACTGACATATTTTGTCTCTGCGATGCGGGCTTATGCAAATGAAATATTTTTTTAAGATGATAATGCACATGTTAATGATATTTTTTTTTGCGATAATGCACATGCTACATATATTTTTTTCGGATAATGCACGTGCTATAGATATATTTTTTTTGGATAATGATGCCCATGCTGCTTTAGACAAGATAAAACATGCCATGCAGGTAGATGCACTAAGATAAAAGGAAAAGATAACTTTTTTCTTTTTTTGTTTTTTTATAGGAAAATGATTTTAAATCCTGAAAATGTAATATGCATATATTTTGGGATAAATGCACATACTAGATGACAAAAGAAATATATATATGCATATATATTTTTTCTAAAATGCATATGAGTATGGACATGGCATAATTAATGCAATGACATGAAATATGACATGTATGATGAGATAAAAGAAAATGAGAGTTTACTACCCTTTTTTTTCTTTTCTTTTTTAACTTTTTTTTCTTTTTGAGAAAATGATGATTTTTTTTTTTTTTTTTTTTTGCAAGCACATAATACTATCAACCGGGTGTGGGCCAATTCCAAGAAATTGGCTTGCCTTTTATAATTCCCTGCCTCCACAGGTAGTGATTCTGGTTGAGCAGACATAGTTTGCTACGTTCTTGGGAGCAGTCGGCCATTTCCGCAGCTACTTGTCCATTTATGAGATTTTGAGAGAGTATTGGTAGGACACCACCCATACCTTTCATTTCAGTTGGGGAGAAGCCACTATGACTCCCTGCGACTTTACTGCTATTATGGGCATCCCTACCGGCATTGGTAGGAATTTAGAGCTAGATTTCACCCCGCGGCATCAACATGATGTGGTCGAGGATTTATTGGGCCTCGTACCTGATTACAAGAGCGCGGATGAAATCGTATCCGCAGTGTGAAGAGGTGGCTGGAACAGAATGTTGGGCTAGTTGATGATGATGATTACGAGGTTGTCGCTTGTATGGCCAGGGCATTCTTGTTCTTTTTCTTGGGGAAGATGATTTTTTCCAACTCGTCCACCACTCTGCGGGTGTCTATCTTGGGATGTCTCCGGGATCTGTACCAGATTTATGATTTTGATTATGGGCAGGCAGGCTTAGCTGAAACATATCCACACATCGCCCTTCCTTGTAGAATAAGTGAATGCCAACAGGGTGGAGGATGACCGAGATGGCTCCAGGCTGCCCATATCGATGGTACGAGAGAGGATTGCTAGCTCTCGTATTGACATGGTGGATCTCACTCTTGGAGTGGTTTGACTGAGTTATACTTGACTTCGTTAGAGATGAGTAGTCGACGCATTCTGATGGTATCCATCATGGTTGATTCTTTATATATGGGCGAGCGGGTCAATCGGCAACATTTCCTTTTCCATGTGGGCCCAGTGACACCACTAGCGCCACCCACCTACGGTTCGTCCCGATTTCTTGCCAAACCGGTATCAATGATTGGTGAGATACACTGTCCCTCATGACATTTTTCCCATCATGCTGTATGCTGAGTTTTTTAGGACAGTACTCCACCCTGTCCCAGCAACTGCTAGATGCGCATAAGATGTTGCAGATAGGCCTAGGCCTTCACATTTGGTTCATGGTGCTCAAGCTGATTATTTTGTGCCTGATGAAGATTTCTCCACCTTCCAATATTCTCACTGGGGAAGACTTGTAGAGGAGGCCTTACCTAGTGCTGACATCCCGGAGCGGTACCAGATTCTTGAGAGGGCCCACGCGGTATACATTTTTTCTCTTTTTTCAAACTTTCTTAGACTTGTCACATATATTTTATTTTCCCGAACTGATATCTCTTTTTCCAGGTGGATGTCTCATCATACCGTAAGGTGGTGAAAGGTTTTTTCGGCCTTGCCAAGCTGTATTAGCGGATGATAGATGAGTTTTCCCACCGGAACAACGATGCTGCGAACCGAGTCAGGCGCCAGGATGATGATGATGATGATGAGCTGGCGGCTCAAGTCATACCAGGGCAAGAGGACGATCATATAGGGTCAGTGGGACCGGTCCTCGGGTTATGGGCAGAGGCTTGGAGCGAAGGAGATCATCACGAGCCCAATAGCCTTTTGTTCTTTTGTTTTTTCTTCTTTGTACCATAACTATTTTTTATATTTTAATGCAATGTATTTTATTCTATGATGCATAATTATTTGAATCAATTATTCTAGCGATGCCTA
Source organism: Codonopsis lanceolata (assembly GCA_013146195.2). Classification (NCBI taxonomy): domain Eukaryota; kingdom Viridiplantae; phylum Streptophyta; class Magnoliopsida; order Asterales; family Campanulaceae; genus Codonopsis; species Codonopsis lanceolata. Next base: position 123,804,770 of record CM028378.1, read on the forward strand.
AATAAAAAGAAAATATACCATTACTTATTATGAGGACACATTGTACTCAGGGATGATGGTTTTTTTTTTTTTTTTTTTTGCTTTTGGGGGATACACTTTCAGATTTTATTGGGGTTACCGATGCTTTGGGGGAAAGGAAATGGCAGCCGCCTCCTTCTGTGCTTGATTTTTCTTATGAGGCCGGTGGAGGCTACCCATAGCCTCTACATATCCCGTGGGTGGACATGGGCTATAATTCACGAATAGAGGGAGCAGCCGGGCAAAAACCAAGATACAAGTAGTTTGGAATGAATATTTGCGCAGCCTAAGGCAGAAGTGGGCACTACCTTAGGGACTTCCGGGCACGGCGCCCAGAACTAGGGTAGGGGGCGCCTAGGGCGTTCTTCTGTGCTTTCCTGTTTGGTCCTATTCATGCACTGTTTCTGTTTCGACCGTTTCTCCAATTTCTGCATTATAAAAGAGAGGTCGGGGCAACGTTTATTTTCATACCATACTTCTCGTCTCTTCTCTAAAGCAGATCCAGTCTGAGTTGCCTTTTCTTTTTGCTTTTTCTTACCAAGTCAGATATAAATTCTGCCTTATCCAAATGGCTGAGCGAATTAATCCATCTCTGGATATCGAATTACATGAGGCTTTTCTCAATTACTGGGTACTTTCCTTGCGAGAAGAAGAGAGGGAGTGGTTTGACCACGTGTACGACTTCCATTGTGTCCTTTCATGGCAGGGGCTCCACATAAACTGGGAGATGTTGAGGGCAGCATCTAGGTTCTGGTCGGTTCCTTGGCATCTGTTCAACTTCTCTTTGAACGAGATATGCCCCACTTTTGAAGAATTTTGCACCATGGTGGGTATGCCGACCATTGGACTAATTACTGTTCCGTCTCTACGGAGGCGTCCCTTTATGGCAATAAGGAACTCTTCGGCTCGAGCCATGATGGAACTCCGAATTATTATAACGGTGTTAGCTTCGATTTGACCATCCTTCCCATGACTTATTATGACTATAGGGATGAGCCAATCTATTCTCGTCGCAGGTTGGCTGCCCTTTTTTCTGTGCATGCTGGGGAGATACTTTCTAGTGTGTCAACCTAGAGTTATTGATGCTCGGGTTGTTGACTTTGTGCTGCAAGCTCGGGAATGCCGGGTAAATATTGATCCCATCATCTTGGCTGAGACTTTACTTGGCCAAGATGCTTATGCTACCGACGAGGAGACTTTTCCTTTTGGCAGCCCCATTCTAATGCATATGTGGCTAGTGGAAAACTTTAATCAGGTCATGTCCCCTGAGCTTGTAGGAGGGATGTACGCACCTGCGGGTTATGGGTCCTGCGGCCATTACCGAAATAATCTGATGACTGAGAGCCACTGGATAGAGCATTTTCTGCACATTGGCTCTCTTGACATAGTCTGGGTCATAAGCCATTGGCGGATCCGGAATTTTTTCTTGTTTACCGGGGCTTATGCCCAAGTCATCCTGGCTAGTCTCCATCAGACCACATTCTATCTGCCTTACCGGATTCTTCATCAATTTGGTAGAGAACCGGTCATTCCAGATGAGAACCGTCCTCTGATGGACATGCTGCTGATTGAGGGAAACATGGGCTCTCTCATCCGGGAGATGTGGGGAATTGATTTCCCCCTGCGAGCCTCAGTTAATACTTTTTCTTAAAACATGCTTCTGTCCCATGAATATCTATCATGGATACTCTTGGCTGCTGAGGAGCATTCGGGATGAAAAATGTTGGGACTACATACCAGAGGGCGGCTACTGCCCTATTCCATGACATGATACACAAAGAGATTGAGGTATACGTGGATGATATGATCATTCACTCCGATGATACAGACAGTGTCCGCAAGTTCTTTGAGAGACTACGAGAGCACCAAATGAAACTCAATCCAGCAAAATGCACTTTTGGGGTCACCAAAGGAAAAATGCTACGATTCATGGTGACTAAGCAGGGAATTGAAATAGAACCTGCAAAGTCAAAGCCATCACAGACATGCCACGACCAACAACTCCAAGCGCAGTCAAAGGTTTCCTTGGACGATTACAATACATCAACCGGTTCATTAGACAGCTGACATGCATGTGTAATTGCCGTTATTTAAACTGCTAAAGAATGATACAGATGGAGTATGGGATGAAGAATGTCAGCTCGCCTTTGAAGCAGCAAAATGATACCTTGCTAGTCTGCCAGTTCTAGCTCCTCATAGACATAAACCATTGATGTTATACCTCACCGTCAAAGACGCTGCAGTGGGATCCATGCTCGCACAGGAAAGAAAGGAGTCCTATGCCGAGAACGCCATCTACTTTGTAAGCGAAAGTTACAGGGTAGTGAACTCAACTACTCAACTTTAGAGAAAAGCTGCACATGCTTGGTTTGGGCAACACAAAGGCTCAAAACCTACTTACAAGCACAACTAGTCATGGTGATCTCGAGAATGGATGCAATCAAATACATCTTTGGGAAACCGTCCCTCTCTAGTTGGTTAGCCAAATGGTCCTTCCTGCTTAACGAGTTGGACATCACATATGCTACTCGCGAGTCAATCAAAGGTAGCATAATTGTAGAACATCAAGCACACTTACCGCTAAAAGCAGAAAATGTCGAGGAGCCAGCCTTCCCAGATGAAGGCATTTTTGAAATCACATATCACAACACCAAATGGAAACTCTTCTTTGATGGAGCTCCTAATTAAACTGGTTTCAGTATAGAAATACTGCTAATCAACACAACAGATTCTCATATACATATTGCAATAAGGTTGGAATGTTAATGCTCCAACAACACTACCAAATATGAAGCCCGTTGTTGGTCCACAATGATGCTCAAATAGGCTAGAGGTGGGGGTGAATCGCCTATGATGCCAGTTAAAAAATTTTCTTCTTTTACAATAAAGTATGGGTTTTAACGGCATAGGCAGTTAACATGATGAGCATGTCTGCTGGTAACACGAAACATCAGACAGCAGACTTGCTCTTAGTCGAGTAATGAACTCTGGTGGTGAACTGTCAGTAAATCCAAAACCTGTTAGAAAGAGTTTGAGCAGTGGAAATAGTAAGGCTTAGATTTAGAGAAGTCTTAAATGGTTGTACACGAAAATATGATCAGAACAACAACACACTTATTCCTTCTTCCAAATGCAGATTTAGGAAATCATTATAGAATAGTTTTTCAAAGGATAAATCAATTTATGAAAACTCATAGAGAGGTAAAGACTGAAAGATAAATCATTTGAAAGAATATTTGAATTTATTCAAAGATAAATTACAAAATACATCAACCTAGACTCTCTATGTAAAATTTATGTCCTCGTCATTCCAAGCTGTAATCTTTACTTAATCATTCATAGACAAATTCTTGAGTAAAGAAGGAAATAAGAGACATGAACGAGAGACAGATATGAGAAGACAATTTTCAAAGTCGTTCAGATAAAAATTATCTGAACGGATGAGTGCAAAGCACTCGACCTTCTATGATGATTGATTATTGCATAATCAACAGCATTTGTAATGGAGTACAAATCTGAAGATATGAATGCAATATAAACAGACATCTCTTCATTTTCCTTAGGCAACATTTGAGAATCTATCTTCAAATTGATCAAGGAGCTTGACCTCTGACTTTACGAATAAAATCCTGAAGCTCTGCTAGAGGCTGAGTTCTTCAAAAGCAGATAAAGAACTCAAATCAAGAGCTGGGTTCTTGGTCAAGATGTCGATATCTGTCTATAGATATTTCTGGTCTATTCTTCTTCTTCAATACTTTTCTTCTTAGCAATCCACAGAGAGTGTTATGCTTAGGTCTGGGCTTGCTCACTGCAATCTTCTATGAAGATCTCTTTAAAGATCTCACAGTTCTTAACGAAGAGGTTCTTGTTGCAGGTGTCTTTGATTCACGAATAGATTCGTTCATCAATCTCTCCTTTTTTTTAAGAGAAAGAAGGATTTGTTTTATAGACCGGGGAGTTTTTGATTGTTGTGATCTGTTGATAGATTTATGTATCCGTTGAATGATTTGTCTTGAGAATTGATGGATAAATATGTGGTTCGATAGATCTTTAGCTGTTGGGTAAAAGACTTCGTTCTTTAGATCTCGAACTGTTACCCTGTCAGGCTGTATGATAAGTCACTGAAGGATAGGTCTGATTCATTGATGCACTGTAAGGTGGTCTGTCCGATAAAGTAGATTCTTTTGATTTTTTTCAAACCACGTGAGCGAGAGAGAGAGAAAAAAAAATCTTGCAGCATCAAGGATGTCAGGCTTCATAAATATTTGAATGGCTTTTAAGGCTTGAACATTTTTGTCTTGTCTTGTTCTACTGCAGTCTCGTCTCTTTGTAGCACATGTAGAGCCAAGTCTACTGGTGGGTGAGATGTTCAATCCAGAGGAGTAAGTCTTCTGCAAGAGAGGACTGCTGGTTACTTGTTACGGTATGAACATTCAAACCATAGCAAGTCTGCTGGTGGTAAGTCTTCAAGGTATTATGTGGTGCACATGATAAGTCTGCTGGTGATGAGTCTTTAGAAGACCTTTGACGCTATAGCAAGTTTGCTAGTGGCGAGTCTTCAAAGTATCCTTTGGTGCACATGAAAAGTCTGCTGGTGACGAGTCTTTAGAAGGCCTTTGACACTACAGCAAGTCTGCTAGTTCTGGTGCATATGAATTGCTAGTCTGTTAATCATCATTAAGAAGGTAGGACTAGATTAGGACAACCTAACCTAAGACATATGTGTTGTCAAACAAGCTGCCACACTAACTGGTACGCAGACCATTTAGCCACTTGTTATGACACACGGTAATGGGAACAAGCAAATCAAAATATTCAAAATATGCAAAGTGATAAGTTATTTATCAAGGAGCATATTCCAACAATCTCCTCCTACTTGCTTGGAACCATTACAAAATGACATATTCAAAGCATTGAAGCATTTATCAAGACAGAGAAATAACATTCCTACAATGAATGATCAGTTTATCTCAAGGCATGCTCTATGTTGATAATTACAAGAGCGATGGCTTTAGTATAGTCTACTATTGTTTTTACAGACTCGGTAAATCAAAGTGCTGAACAGGTAAAGCAATAGTAAAAAACAATTTAGATCACTTAGGATATTTGAAAATGTTTAATCTAGATCTAAAAAGTTTTAAGTTCCTTTCTTGCATAAGGATTTTTATATCTGAAATGGTGTTTTGGCAAGAAGGAAAAGCAAGTCCTTAGGTAAATATTTGTTTTTGAAAAGTTTTACAATGAGGATTGCTTTTGATACCAAAGTTTTGGAAAATGTTATTTTTGTAAATCATTTTTAAAAGCAGTCTTGGTATCATGATTGATTAGAACAATATCTTTGCTAGAAATATGTTTTTGAAAAAAAATTCAAAGTAGAGGTTGTTGTGAGAATGTTTTTGTAAAAACATTTTTGTGTTTTGTTGAAATAGATATATATATATATATATGTTTGTAAACAATAGTTTTCAACAAAATGTGCTAACAAAGGTAGAAAGTGATTCACAAAGAATCAGTTGTAGGGGTAAATTTTTCTCATTATGTGCTTCTTCCATAGTAGTTTTGGACAAGGGGAAATTTTGGTAGGCCCTTGCTATGAACTCTCCTCCTTAGTTCATGAACTCTCCTCCTAAGGTTGTTATTCTTCTATGTCTCATAAACTTTCCTCCTTAATCAATAACTCTCCTCCTTTATAAAGGGTATATCATAACTCTCCTCCTTAATGGTTGCAAGCAAGAGAGACACGAGGGATAATTAGGAGAGAAAGATAGTAGACAAAGAAGACTTTAAGAGAAAAGAAAATTTGATTTATAAAGTACCAACTGAAAAAGAAATAATACATCTTAATTGGAATCTCCGAAGCTACCAGTACTAGAGCCTAAAGAGTATTCACTATCGTTGTCGGAAAAGCTACGATTGCCGAATAACGCTTGAGTTATCAGCAGGTCTCCGTTACAAGAAAGTGTTCATCCTCATAAATTGTGGAACGAATGGGCTAATAGGAACAAAGAAAATGGCATATGATCCTAGCATACTTTCGAATGCCGACCCATTCACTCGTCTTCGCAACAAAGACCGGTAGATGAGCGAGAAAATGACTTCAGACAAGTTGATGTCGTGGGAACCGAGAACAGCAGTGGTGTAGTTCCGAAGTCTTCTGGTGTCATTCCTCGAGCCTGCTTCGTGAAATAGAAGGCACCGACTCAAAATTTCACCAACACAGTACACGTCTAAGGGATAATTGTTGATGTCCTAGCTACTGTAGTCATCTCGAGAATGGTAGTTAGTTCATTGAAGCAATGATTCGTTGAAGATAGAATCGTTGAGAGAGTCAGGTCCAACAGAAGGAAGCTGGAAGACTCGTGACAGGCTTTCGACATTGAGGAGGATGTCAGTACCTCGAATGCGACCAAAGAAATTTTTACCATCTCTAGCCAGTTGCATCCTTGAATAAAATTCATCAACCAACAGAAGGCTGTAGAATTCTTCGCGAAATGTAAGGATGGAGACGAGTCCAGAACTGTGAAGAAGATCGATAATCGTTCCTCCAACAGTGTTATCGAGGAGAAATTGTTCCTCGTGAATCGTGTGACCTAGAATGTAGGACTGAGAACCTATTCTTGTAACGAAGGATGGTTTAGTAGGAACTGGAAGACTAGAGACGATGTTAGAAGATGAAGCGACCATGATACCAATTTCTGAAGATAGATGAAAAAGGCTGGTAATGATATCAATTACAGAAATGATACCAATTGTTGGGAAATTTCAATTGTTGGATGATTACTATGGGTGGGAAGAATTAAAGATTTGGTACTTTCAAATGACAGATTTATTGGAAGAACACACTTATCAAGAACCGTCGTTTTGGTATCCATTTCAGAGCAGTAATGACAAACATATGAAGCGGTGAAGTAATCATGTCAAAGCTCGAATTTGAATGGACATTTAATTTAGAAGGCGGCGATTCATGATGACGATATTAAGTCATTCTTGGAAATATGTTTCTAGACAGATTTGTGACTTAATCCGAGGTTTTCTAATACCGAAGAAAAATATTTAAAGGAGATACTAAATTAGATGTCCTAAAAAATTTGAAATGAGGACGAATTCAGTATTTAGAAAGAGTGAATGTGCTGATATCAACGACTTTTGTTTAGAAAATATTGTTAATTTGAAAGTAAATACATACCATGAGGAAATAAGATAGGTTTTATAATTCTAAATTTCCAAAAGATGATTCTGAGGCATTCTAAATCATCTACATAATCCTCAACAATCTCTCAAATCTTTTGGATTTTTAGAATTTAAACAATTTTGAGATTGATCTCTTAACATATTTCCACGGCGGATATAGACCGGTTGAAATATGGTTTTCGAAATACACAAAAATCTTCATACCGTATTTGACAACGGTTTGGACCTAAGAATACGGCTTTTCGAAAAACATGAAAATCTTTTCTTCTTCAATTTGGTTGTTTGTTTCGGCTTAGGCCGAACTACGCTTGGTCTCGATTCCTTTTATTAAAGGATACGAGGCGCCTCTACATTAGTAGGTCCGACCATCGAGCATTTAATTTGCGATTCTGCTTAAAAACCGCGATAACCTGCTATAACCGACTAAAAATGTCTAGGATATGGAGGTTTGATAAATTGTGCATTATAACGCTACGCCGCATATTTCTCCCTCGTTTTGAAATGAAACGAAATTGGAGAGTCTATTCTTATCAACGATGTTCGCCTACTCTCAAGCTACGGGTTACCCGTAGACTCCATCGTTGAGGGGCTCAGACACCCCAATTTCACTATACATGACATGACATAAAATATCAAGAACTGTTAAAACATTAACAAATGTCAAGTTACGTGGTCAAAATTGCAAAAAGACAAAGCAGATGCACAAAAGACAAACCGGGACCAAAGTGTCAAAAAAGGAGGAAGTTTGAGGTTTAGGCTTGGCTACAAGGGTTTGGGCTTGGCGCCCAAACCTTCTCTCCCCAAAGACTTGTTTACTCAAAGTTTGCCGCATTGCACAATTCCGTCGAACGCGGTGTACAACCTCCTCGATGCACGGAGAGAAATCTCAAAATTCCGATGTCCCACCTCCTCCTATAAATAGAGGTGTCCGGCTCCTTCATTCGGCCAATTCATCCGTAAAATTTCTCTGCGCTTCTCGTTACGCTGAAAAAATAAATACCGATAGATCACCCACAAAAGCCTCGAAACCCTGCCAAACCTCCGCCAAACACAAATCCAACCGGTAGAAGTGTACCTTAGTCCCCCAGCTAGGTATCCACCCCTTTTCCCCGGTCCAAAAATCGTGGATAGAGCAGTTTCCCTGCCCGATTCAAAAGGCCGAAATAGCCAGTAGTAAGCCGTTACTCTGCCCAAATTCAGCCTTTTCCAGTAAAACAAACAACCAGAAATAAACAGTTACCCTGCCCCGATCCCGAGGCCGAAAAGTAACTTTTCAGAGCAGTTACGCTGCCCAAATTCACACAACACACAACTTCAAACCGCACTGCACTGAAAAGAAGACTCTCTCCCCGAGGGACAGAGCGAGCACACCCCTACGCCTTTTGTAAGCTTTTATTGTTAAAGTCTTTTATTTCTATGTAATAGTATTATTTCCAGTCCGGCCCAATGTAGATATATAAGCAGTTGTGCTGCCCGGATTTTATTAGGAAATAGTACTAAATGTAGCCGTTATTATGGCAAAATGTTTTTAGATAAGTTTGTATTTATTTACTTTATTTATTTAATAAAAGTCTTTATTTGTAAATGTATTATTTCCGGTCCGGTTCAATATCAAAATATAAGCAGTTATGCTGCCCGGATTTTGTTAGGAAATAATACTAAATAGAGCCGTTATAATGGCCAAATATTTTTAAATGTGTCTGTAATTATTGGAAAGAGACGGCTGCGAGTCCGTAAATAATGTGGCCACGAATGTATTTGTTTAAATTTCCCTTGTCATTATAATACCTTATTTATTTGCTAAGTAAATGTGACAATAAGCATACTTCAGCCAAAAACCATTTTCGAGACCGAAAGGGCGAGTTGGGTGCCTAGCACCTTCCCAACTCGTAACTTAGCCTCCGAACCCGCCAAAATCTCTCGGTTTTTTTTCGGTTTTTCTTTATTTTTGCCTTAAAATAAAGATGGCGACTCTAAAACTTTCAGATCCAGTGGGGCCTCGCAACATTCCCTCTTTGCACTTTCCTGTTCTCCCCTAAAAAAGGGAGAAATGGGAATGGAGGAGTGATGCATTCCCATATCCTGGTATCCCCTAAACAAGGGATAACTTGATGCGGGAAACCCATAGCTCCCATAGTGATCTGAATGGGCCATAAGGCTATTTTCAATAAATCCATAGTGGGGGCGTCGCAATATTCTTTCTTGCACTTCTCTATTTTCCCTGAAAGATAAAGGGGAGAATGGGAATGGAAGAGTAATGCATTCCCATATCCTGTTATCCCCGAAATAAGGGATAACTTGACATGGAAAACCATTAGTTCCCATATTGGATACAAAATCCACTCAGGGCAACCGAGGCACATTCCAACGTGCTACTATAGACAGCACTCCTCTCGCACTTTGGATTTCGTCTTCCCCTAAACAAGGGAGGGTGGAACGAGAGCAGTGGTGTCCCGCATCCGCACGTACGCGCACCCCTATCCAAGGGCGCGCGCTGGTCGCACCCCTGAACCTCACAAAGGGCGACTACTGAGGACGTTGTTTTATTTTGAATAAAATGGAGGGTTAGACTCGCAAAATAAAACTTTTTTATTTTTATTTGTTTCTGGCTGCAGTATGCTTGTCATGTTAATTTACGCATTTGAATAAAGTGTTCCCATACGGCCGTGGCCATATTTGTGGATATGATCCTCCATCCGGCAAATAGCCTGCTCGATACCCGTTACGGCATGTTTAAGAGTATAAAAAATATACATTTTTTTTATAAAAAAAAATCATCAAAAAAAAAAATATATATATATATATATATATATATATATATATGTCAAAAAAAATGCGCAAGTTCAAAAAATATATATATATACATATATAAATAAGTGCGCACAAAAAAATATATATATGTCTATATATATGTGTCTGTACTATTTACATATATATATTATGTGTGATAATATCCGGCAAAGACAACAAAAAGGGTCGGGCTTCTTTCAAAAAAAAATCTTTTCATTTTCGCCTTATATTATTTTATTTCGCTTCATCTTCATTCTCGCAAAATATATATATATATATATATATATATATATATATATATATATATATATATATATATATATATATATATATATATATATATATATGCATTCATTCCGTCATTTTTATTTAGGGGATTAGGACCCATTTTTCTAAAAAATAAATAGATTCCCCACTTTTCTTTCTATTTCTTGATGGTATGCTTGCTTGCTCGCACTTAAGCTAAAAAGCCAAGAAAATCCATACATAACAAAGAAGACAGCTATATCTGCTTTTATTTTCTATTTCTATATCCGAAAAAAAAACTCTTTTTGCTTTTTAGATACCGCACACACGTGCACATGCATATAGATATATTCGAACGCTACCCTACACCATAGCCAGCCTTACCCCCTGCATAAGCCAACGTTAGATTGCATATAGTTTTTCAGACACTTCAAGACCGACTGTTTTTGCATTTTAAATTATGGGTCGCCCCAAAAAAAAAATCAAGAAATCAAAAAAAAAAATGCAAGTCAAAAAAATCTGCAAAGTCAAAAAAATGCACAAGTCAAAAAAAAATATATATATAATAATGGGTCGATTATTATTTTCAAATGCTCGACCTAGACCATTCCCGAAGGTGGATCCCTGGAAGAGTATAGGCCCTTCGCCTCGGGATCATCCGATCTCGTGGAGTCGAAGGCGTGTGGAATACGTTGGTCCTATACTCGGAGAAAGAATCCACTGCTCCAGAAAGTCCCGAGATCCAAAATTAAGCGTGCTTATCCGGTCATTTTGTAGGGCAAATAATAATTAATAAAATATACTAATAAAGGCACGCCTGTACTCTAAGCCCGTAAAGTTTCACCAAATTTCCTTCTCGATACCAAACCCATTTTCCCGTAAACCCGGCCCGAATTTGGAAAGGCAGACAAGATCGGCCGATTGATACGTGAATCAAGTACGTAGATCGATCGAGGGTATCGAAACATATCGATCGAGGTATCGTAAAATGCATCGACGACGTAAACAAAGCTGGGTACAGATCCGCATACAAGATGGCGCCAAAGAAAGTGAACAGGGTATATGACAGGGCTCCTGATATGTTCGACCCAAGAATGCAAAGAAGTGGCTAGATCAAAATTGGGTGCAAACAATTGATCTTATAATGAGCCAAATGACTAATCTGTACAAAGCTTGAAATCTAGTGGTGAGGTAATCTCTTCCCCTGCAGTCCCTCAAGGAGCATTAATCTCATATGTGCCTCCAAACCCAAACCCTTCCAAACACTAACTCACCAAATACGGCCATAACCCCAAATCCTTATCCTGTCTCAAATCCATATCCAACCCCAAATCCCTATCCTGTCCCAAATCCATATCCAACCTCAAATCCCTATCCTGTCCCAAATCCATATCCAACCTCAAATCCCTATCCTGTCCCAAATCCATATCCAACCCCAAATCCTTATCCTGTCCAAAATCCATATCAAACCCAGAATCCATACCCTACCCAAAATCCTTACCAAATACCGCAACCAGAAAATAAACAAGCTATGACAGAGCCAAAGAATGATGGAAGCCACTGGGAATCGTGAACGTAAACTCCTAAGTATGCACCTTCTCTTGAGTTTGAGGCCCGGCAAAAGAAGCAAGTGGACGCCATACGTAAAGAATGACAAACCAAGTGATGGGTGATCTTTTAAAAGGCTTCTCGAGGTCCCGGCTACTCTCTCCCAAAAGGTCAAAATCCTCAAAACATGTTCCTAATGCTTCCCACCTCCCCCGAGGTAAACCTTCTTGATATCTCGTAAAATATCCTTTTCAAACCTCCTGAAGCCACCAAGTGCTAGCCATCACCAAATAATGATCCCATGGCCCAAGGAGGTACGATTCCAAATGCTCATAGTTCTACTCCATATCCTCCAGAAATCAACCTCGATCTCCTCCACCTAAATGCCTGCTACTATAACCAAAAGGATTACCTTCCTCTAGACCCTTCAAATACTTATTCCCAAAGAAATGACCCCTGTGGTTTCCAAAAGAAGTAACTTGTGTACCGTAAAAGAATCCCTCTAAAGCCAAGGCCCGGCAAGCAACCCAATCCCACCGCAATATTATCCAAATGGAAAAACTCCACCCGCTTGCGACCAAATCCCAACTGACAATTTACCTAAGCCAAGAGGAAAGAAAGGGTAATTCCAAGGCATTATGATGATCCGCTCCGCCCCAAGATCCGAAATGCTCCAAACACCCCATGGGATACCGGGCCCCTTGATAATTACCGACCACCCAAACTATTACCTCGCTACCTCGAATCATGCCCAAGATTGTGAATACCACCGCTGGTGCTGGTCATCTTACCGACAAGTGCTATACACTCATAAATGCAATTGTGATCTCATTGATAACAAGGTAATTACAAAGGGCCTGGTACAAAATTTTCTCGAAAGTGATCAAGCCAGGAGGTCTAAAAGGGGCAAGTTAGTTAACCATGAATAAGTGGTGTCAGAAATATGTTGATCAATAAAGGAGTTTCTAAATAAATGTTTGGGAGACAGCTGGTATGATAGACTGAGGCACTAAAATGCAAAGCTCCCCGATGAGTTCGAGCTTCTCACCGCTTAAGCCTCTGGCATTGGTACGTTATTTACCGGCCCACTCTTGACTCCCCGCAAAACTGGTGTAATCGCCTATCCCTTCTTCCCTAGCTTCGATTGGTCATCTACCGATCCGCTCCCTAATATTGAGGATCTCAAACCCTGTGTCCTTTATAATGTAATAAGCCTGTTGCTATTAATGATAATATGAATGTCTTTGTTTATTCCTTAGTTGCACCTACATTAAAAGATACATTAAGTAATCATAATAATGAGTCATTTAATGAAATGGACCAAAAAAAATATTTGCTTGAGCTTGTAAAGTCGGGCTTGAGCAATAGGAAATCACCGGCCAGCTAGTTGTTGAAGACTTGTCAATCAACCAAATCAAGTCAAAGAAATCAAAATCGGCAACTACCGCAAGGTTCCGGAAGGATAGCACTCCATCGACCTCCTCAAAGAGTTCAGAGATATCTTTGCCCGGTCCTATAAAGATATGCCGGGCTAAACCCAACCATAGAATCAAACACCGAATCCCC
>CM028378.1:123818228-123864556 GCA_013146195.2 Codonopsis lanceolata
AATCAATCGTCCGAGTGTCATCACATCGAATATGTTGTACCGTCTTGAAACGACTGAGGCACAATCGAATCAAACTATCATACTCTTGCAATCGCAAACTCTGTAGATTTACGTCCTTTGGAAGAGGCCGATTAGATGAGTGCACGCAATTTATCATCCCAAAGGAGATGTTTCCTCTACCCAACCCAACGGCGGACTCTGAACCAATGAATACTTGATCCAAACAGCCTCTCCAAGACCTAGTGACACACCGAAATCCTACCTCTGATTTAAACCATATTTTTCAATGCAAAAACTTCCATTACTTACGATGATTAGTATCCTTCCAAAGCGAGTTTAGCATGCAACGAAGCCATAATCCGAAGTTGGTAGAATGCCGGAACCCCTTCATTCAAAGGTCGACAAACTCGATACCAAGCTATCCAATGAAATTGATTGTTTCCCGATCACTCCAAAAAATCGCCATTTTCTGCTCTATATTACGAATAATCGACTTACAAACCTTTAACGCCGCCATAGCATATACCGGGAGACTACACAAAATCGCTTTAATAAGGGTCACTCTAGCTCCAAGCGATAACAAATTATTCCGCCAATTATATATCCTTCCCGTAACTTTCCTCTCCAATTCCTCAAAATAAACTCCGGCCGACCTTTATATAGAGGAAGACCCAGTATTTAACGGCCATGTCGCGTGGCGTAAAGCCAACCTTCTATTCTCAAACACTGGGGTGAGTGCATATTTGCGATAAGTAGAACCCGATTTTGTTGGCATTCACTCTCTGTCCAGAATCTTCATATGCTCGCAAAATGTTCTTCAAACCCAGAATCAACCTCTTAGAACCATTACAGAATAAAAGCATATCATCGGCGTATAACAAATGAGTGATTAAGGGACCCCTCGATATGAATGTAGGTGCGAGCCGACCCACGCAAAACAACCCTATTTAGATTATGTGAGCACAACGAGAGCTAGAATAAATAGCATGGAAGATATCGGATCACCTTGCTTCACTCCCCGACCGATCTTGAAGAAACCCGAAATAGCTCCATTTATCTTAAAGGAGTACCGGCTATTTGAGAGCAAATTATGAATCAGATTGCCAAAACCCGAACTAAAGCCGAAAGCCTTCAGCGCACGAGCCAAAAAACTCCATTCCATTCTATCATATGCCTTTGACATATCGATCTTGACAACCATATTACGTCCCAGAGTCTTATAGTCAAAGGCGTGAACCAACTCATGAGCTAAAAGGAATATTTTCTTGTATACTATGACCTTTAACAAAGGCAGGATTGTTGGCAATCAACCTCGGAAGAATTGGAGCCAGACAAATGGATAAAATCTTGGATATTAACCGCGGCGAAGTACAAAGACTATCGGTCTTAAGTCACTCAAATTATCAAATTCTCCACCTTGCAGGAGAGAACTACCATAGCCGAAGACAAACCACGATGAAGCACATTCCCTTTAAAAAAGTCCTAGACTGCTTCCATAACCTCCGCCTTAATAATCGACCAGCACCCTTGAAAAAACCAACCGGTGAAACCATCCAGGCCACAGGCTATTAGGATTGAGAGATTTGTCGCGGACCTCCTCTTCATTTGGTAACTTTCAGTCAATTGTTGTCGACCAATGTTGATGTTTGGAAAGTCTTCAAACAAGGCCTCATCAATAGGATGCATCCAGATGCAAAGGGATCTGAAAAATAAGCTTATTAGCATCAATTTGCAGGATCCTCGTAAATGTTCCATCGGTGGCGAAGATGGAGCATATTCTGATTCCCTCTATCCCTTATACTAGCATGGAAAAAAGCGGTATTACGATCACCTTCAGTCACCCATAATTGATGGAAGCATTACTTGTATGGGGCTAAGTTTGAGATCTTCACCGACCACAAGAGTTTAAAGTATTTATTTTCTCAAAAGGAATTGAACATGAGACAAAGGAGATGGATGGAGAAATTAAAGGACCATAATTGTACTATCTTGTATCATCCGGGGAAAACAAACGTGGTGGCGGATTCCTTGAGTAGTAAAGTTCACATGTCTTGTTTAATGGTTAGAGAATGGAAAATGTTGGAAGACTTGCGAGATTGGGGTCCTAGCATTTATGATAGAGGCGTGATTTTTGTGAATGTTCGCGCTAGGCCAGTTTTATTTGAGATGATTAAGGAAGCACAAGGGAATGATCCGGAGTTGAAGAAAATAATTGATGGGTTGGCTGAGAATGTATCACCTGACTTTACGATTAGTAATGATGGTACTTTAACATTTTGAGGAAGAATTTTCATTCCTGCTAGTGATGGGTTGAAGAGGCAAGTTCTTGATGAGGCTCATAAAGCGAGGTACACTATTCACCCGGGGAGCACGAAGATGTACTTAGATTTGAAACGACAATTTTGGTGGAAAGGGATGAAGAGGGAAATTGCAGAGTATGTATCGAGATGTTTGACTTGTCAACAGGTTAAGGCTTAACATCCAAGGCCTGCGGGACTACTACAATCACTTGAGATTCCTGAATGGAAATGGGAGCACATTAATTACCATGGACTTCGTGACAAGATTACCGCACACGCGTAGAGGATTTAATACAGTTTGGGTTATAGTTGACAGATTGACTAAGTCTGCACACTTCATACCGATTGCGATCACTTACTCGTTAACTCAGTTGGCAGCCTTGTACACTCAAGAGATCGTGAGACTTCATGGTGTTCCAGTGAGTATTGTGTCCGATAGAGATCCGAGGTTCATATCAAGATTTTGGTAATCATTGCAAGAGGCTTTGGGGACCAGATTAGACTTCAATATAACTTTTCATCCTCAAACGGATGGTCAGTCCGAGTGGTTGATTCAGATGTTGGAGGATATGCTTCGAGCTTGTGCCATGGATATTAAAGGAAGCTAGGATTCTCATTTACCCTTGGCAGAATTCACATATAATAATAGCTATCAAAAGAGCATTAAAATGGCGCCGTATGAAGCATTGTATGGGCGTAAATGTAGATCACCTATTTGTTGGGACGAAGTTGGAGACGTAAAACTTTGGGGTTCCGAGTTAGTAGAACAGTCGGTTGAGAGCGTGAAGTTGATTAGAGACAGGCTACGCACCGCTCAAAGTTGACAAAAGAGTTATATGGATAATCGTAGAAGGGATCTTGATTTTCAAGTGGGAGACTATGTATTCTTGAAAGTGATACCGAGGAGAGGTACAAAGAGATTTGGTAAGAAAGGGAAGCTTACACCGAGATATATTGGCCCGTTCGAGATTCTTAAGAGAGTTGGGTCCTTAGCGTATCAAATTGCATTTCCACTTTCACTCTCGGAGACTCATAACATCTTTCATGTTTCTATGTTGCAAAAGTATATGAGGGATGAATCACATGTACTTGAATATGAGGAGATAACATTTGAGTTGTATATGTCCTATGTCGAAAAGCCAGTGAAGATTTTGGATACCAAAGAGCAAGTGCTACGGACCAAGAGGATTCCCCTAGTTAAAGTCCTTTGGAGAAATCACAACATTGAGGAAGCGACTTGGGAAATGGAAGTGGAGATGCGTGACAAGTATCCACATTTGTTTGAGGGACTTGGTAAGAATTTAGGGACTAAATTCCTTAAGTAGGGGAGAATGTGGCACCCTAGACATTCATAGCTTGCATTCATGCATTCATATTGTTTGTGAGCATGTTTACTTAGTCTAAATATGTTTTAGAATCATTTGTAAGTCATTCTTAATACCCTTAACATGCTTAGAAACTTGTTTGCATGGTTGTTGAATCGTCAGTTAAATCGCTCGTTTAGTTCTCCTTCTATCCCTCCTTCGTTCGGATTGTTCGGGTGTTGTTTGAGGGTGTTTGTGATGAGTTTCAGACTAATTTGTATTGAGGTTTGAAGCCTCATTGATTTGTCTAAGTGTTTGGGGGTCTTTAGGGTTGTTTTTTAAGCCATTTTGGTTCTGCCGGGCTTGCGGTCGCAAGGTGAAATGGCCTTGCATCCGCAAGGTCTCCAGAGATTGGTGTGTTGCTAAGGAAGCTATCATGCGGTCGCATGCTATGGAGGGCCATGCGGCCGCATGGTCCCCCGAGGCAAACTTGCTCTGTTTTGCTATTTGACGAATTGTGCACTCAAACCCTATACAAAACCCTTCCTAAACCCCACCTAAACCTCCCTAACCCTCATTACTTATAACCTAAAATTAGTAACTTGTTTTAAGAGTGTATTAGTGAGTGCATTAGTGGATTAAACAAGCCCAAATCAGATTTTAAGTGAACCACATTACATTGACACATGTCCCACTAGCCATTTGACTTCACTAACACCACAAATCAGCTTTGGGACTCCTTATTTGCTGAAGCCCTTTCCAAAAACGTGAGAGAGAGTGTTCTTGAGGGTTCCCATGGGTCCTTGAAGCTTCTCTCTTGGTCCTCCATGATTCCTTCCCCCATTGCTCAAGCCACCTCCATAGAAGTGAAGAGCTTGAGGAGAGGAGCATTTCCAACCGATTAATCTTTTCATTTGGTTTCTTGGGTGTTGTATACATGTAAGTTACTCTTCTTCTTCTTTGTTTTAGTTCTCATTGACCCTAAGGAAACAAAACCTATGATTTTTTAGGTCAATGAGTATACATGCTTGCTTAATATGCCTTCATCTTGTGATTTGGAAATGTGAACTTGCTAGAAGCATGTGTAGGATGATTTTATGATTATGAGAGAATGTTATACCCTTTCATCTTGTGTATTTAGGATTATGAACATGTTAGAAACATTATTTATAGGTGTTTCTTGAATTGGTGCTAAATGGAAATGTCCAAATCATGGCCTACTTGATATGTTGGTATGTTGATAAGTGTTCTACCCCATAATTAGATTCTATGATGAATATGAACTACATTGTAGTGCCTTAGAGAATTTATAACCTAGTTGAACTTAGTAATGGACTTAGGTTGGTTTACGAAGCACATAGCTTCAATTTCCCCCAAAATTGGAAATGTGTAGTAGAGACTCAACAGAGTCGACTCTAGGGAAGTTCAGAACATATTGGACACCACTTTTAATCCCTATGAGTTTTGGTTACCACTTAGTCGGGTTTGCTCAATTATAAGTTGAGTTTAATTATGTGCTATTGAGTCCGTTGTGATATTATTTGGTTATGAGCAATTGATTGCCTTGACATGAATTATGGTAGAGATTAATACCCTACTTGGTCGGTCGAGTTCGCTCTTGTCGAATTTGATCCTTATTTGGTCTTGACTAGTAAATAGCTACTTGTGCATTGCATTAAGTCCAGCTGGCACTATTTGGTTTGATGTTTACGTCAGGGTAGGACGACGCATCGCCTTCACGAATCGTAAGATTCGTGCTCGCTATGGATCGCCGTACCTGGGACCTCACACACACCTCCACTGTAGGCCGCAATGGGGAAGTAGCCCCTTTGCCGTATCAATACGTGTGTCACAGGCTCCTATTAGCCGACGGAGTTCGGTATATTGATGCGAAGTCACGAGCATCGTAGTCACAATATTGGGTTAACAAACTTTATTGCAGAAGCTACGTAGCGGCTGGGCCTATATCATATCCTACTTGTATGATTTAATTTCCGCACTTACGTGAATAATGTGCTAGGTGCTATATGATGAACATGTACAATAATCGTGATAAATGCTATGCTATGACATGAACATGCATTTTTAGTAACTTACTAAGTCTTTATGACTTACCCTATTTGTTTGTTTTGTTTTCCTTAGATACAAGCAAAGGAGAAGGTCCTCGCTAGATTTGCCGTGACCGTGTTTGATAGCTATTGAGCTCGAAGGTTGCTCTTTTGGGACTTTTGTAGTTAGACTTTTATTTTGGCAAGGATGATGGGAAGCAAGTCACTTAGACTTGACTTGGGTGTTTATGTTATTGTATAACTTGAATACTCTAAACTTATAATCTTTTGTACGCCGACTTCTATGTCGAGCTTGTTTATATGTTATGGTTCATCACAGCTTCTTCCGCTTAACACTCTTTTATAGTATTATTGTTATTGTTGTCTCCGGCATGTTATGGCCGTTGAGGTTATTATATGCATGTGTTATAATTGTAGGAGTAGTTGTTGGGTTCCAGCTATAACGTCGTCGATGACTTGTTTATTTTATGTTATTTTCTGACCAAGTGTAGCTGAGTTGTTAATTGTACGCGATGTTGCACCACGTGAAATTTTATATTCCTACTTGTGCATGCTTACTTGTTTATATTTGGGTGGTCCGACATGGGGTTTCGTATTGGAATCGGGTCGAGGTGCCACAGTTGAGCCTTCGGGGAATAGAGTAGCAGAAGCAGCAGGAGTACAAGTTGAAGCAGCAGTAGGATCAGCTGTTGTTGGATATGGTATGAAGGGTGCAGTATGTGTTTCATCAACTGGAGAAGATGTTGGGGAATTGTCATTGAAAGTAATCTTCTTGCCAGTTGGCCTGTGTAAGGCACCTTCAATGATTTCCTGTTGTTTCTATCTTATTTTGAAGGCATGTTGAGCAGGAGACAAAACAACAACACCATTAACATCAGATTCATCCTCATCATCATCATCATCATCTTCTTCTTCATCATATTTCTCATTCTCTTCAGATTCCTGCTCAGATGAGCTGTAACTATAATTGACTAGAGGGAGAATAGGAGTGGCATTAGCAGCAGCTTCACTCTCAGCAGCATGTTCAGCTTATTCATTCAAACCAGCTACTAGAGAGATTTCTTGTGATGATTTGTTGGTAGTACTGTACTCTAAGATGATGTAGGCAGAGTGAAAGGGGTTTGGTTTAGATCATTTTCAGGTTTGGGTGATGGAAAGGGTAAGAGAGGGGAGTAGGAGTAGGTATGGTGAAGGATAAAGGTCGAGTAGGTGCAGGTAGAGAAAAGGTAGGTATAGTTTGGTATGTTAGAGGTTCAGTAGATGGAGCTGGTTTAGAAGAAGAAGGTGGAGAGGATGTTGTAATACCTTCAGTAGATCCTTGCAGAACAAAAAGCTCCTCCTTCTTATGAGGACTTTTTATCAAAGATAGATAAGTATAGTGTTGTGGTCATCTCTATTGCGCTATTTATGTGCTCCATTACCTTCTCTTGTATGAGTTTCAGCTTTGCCTTGTGATCGATGTATTTTATACGTCGATTTTATATGCTTCTATGACTTAAATTATGCTATTTCACGAGGCTTTTGGCTACTGATATGTGTTTTCAGTGAGTTTTGTAAGTTACAGGGTTTTTAGTGAAAATATGCAAAGCACAAGGCTTTTATATGAAAATTTCAATAAGGGCCCAAGATGAAAAATGAAGAAGAAACGAAGGAAGTCCAAGCTGGAGACCTTGCGGTCGCAAGGTGTTTCAGACCTTGCCTCCGCAAGGTGGACATAAAGTCAGAAAATCAAAATCCCGGATTGCTGGAGACCTTGCGGACGCACGGTACCCAACACCTTGTGTGAGGTTCCCGGGGTGTGACCCGCGCCCCACGCGCCCTTGGATAGGGGTGCGCGTACGTGCGGATGCGGGACACCACTGCTCTCGTTCCACCCTCCCTTGTTTAGGGGAAGACGAAATTAAAAGTGCGAGAGGAGTGCTGTCTATGTTAGCACGTTTGAATGTGCCTCGGTTGCCTTTAGTGGATTTTGTATCCAATATGAGAACTTATGGTTTCTGGCATCAAGTTATCCTTTTTTTAGGGGATACCAGGATATGGGAATGTATTACCCTTTCATTCCCATTTTCCCCTTTTTAGGGGAAAACGGAAAAGTGCAAAAAAGGATATTGCGACGCCCCCACTATGGATTTTATTAAAAATAGCCTTATGGCCCATTCAGATTACTATGGGAGCTTTGGGTTTCCCGCATCAAGTTATCCCTTTTTAGGGGATACCAGGATATGGGAATACATCACCCTTCCATTCCCATTTCTCCTTTTTTTAGGGGAGAACGGGAAAGTGCAAAGGAGTGTTGCGAGGCCCCACCGAATCTGAAAGTTTTAGAGTCGCCATCTTTATTTTAAGGCAAATAAAGCAAAACCAAAGAAAAGAAAAATAAACCAGAGAAAAAGAAAACGGGTTCGGAGGCTAAGTTACGAGTTGGGAAGGTGCTAGGCACCCAACTCGCCCTTTCGGTCTCAAAAATGGTTTTTGGCTGAAGTATGCTTATTGTTATATTTATTTAGCAAATAAATAGAGTATTAAAAGACAGGAAATTAAAACAAATACATCCATGGCTACATTATTTACGGACTCACAACAATTTCCTTACAATAATTACATACATAATTAAGAATATTATAACGACTCTTTTATATACTATTTCCTATTCTAATCTGGGCAGCACAACGGCTTATATTGGCTACATTGTGCCGGATTTAAATAACAACTTTAAAAATAAATAAAAGACAGAAAAAAAAAACGAAATAAACAACGCCCTTAAAGGCTTTACCTTTTAGAGCGGTGGTGTGCTCGCTCTGTCCTTCAGGGAGAGGGAGTCTTTTTTGTTGTTTGTTGTGTGGTTGTTGTTCTGATTTGGGCAGAGTGACTGCTTTATTTCTGAGGGTCTGGGCTTCTCAACTCGGGCAGAGTGACATCTTATTTGGGTAGCATTTGGCCTTTTTGGTTGGGCGGAACCACGGCTTAGTTTTTTGACTTTTCAGCTCGTTACTCGGGCAGAGTAACGGCTTACTTTGGGATTTTGGGCCGGGGAAGTGAGGTGGATACCTAACAACTAGGCTAGGGATCACTTATAACCTATGAGTATTTATTTTGGCGGAGTTTGGATGGGGTTTGGAGAATTTAGGGGCTTTCACTCACCTATCTCGCACCTCTCGTTTTTTTTTTTTTTTAGGGAAGCGGGCGGCACTTGGAAATTTTATTAAAAAAGAAAGAACTACAAACTTGAGGGGGACAACCAGCCTTGCCCATTCAAATGGGAGGACAAAGGAGCCTAACCTCGAAAAGGAGATACAAGAGGAGAGAAAATAAGGAATTCTAACAAAAACTAATCAGCAAAATTTAGCCTCTACGAAAATTGTGAAAACCCTAAGAATCCATCATAAAGGATTTTTTCACTGCCGAAGGAAGATCCAAGAAGGAAGAAAACACTTTGCTACCACCAATCACATGAGCCTCCGCTGCTAACCGATCTGCTACTAAATTCTGTTCTCTGTAAACATGATGTAATTGAAAAGAAGCACATAAATGCTTACATTCCCGGAGGGCATACGTATATTGCCAAGGGGCTAGATGGTTGTTTGTAAGCACATCAATAGCAACCTGAGAGTCCGATTCAACAATCACATTAGATAAACCCAAATTATGGCAAAGCACCAAACCATCACGAAGAGCCATAATCTCTGCCTTCATATTGGTACCTAGCTGAAAATGGGACGAAAAAGCACTAACGAAATCTCCCTTGTGATCCCTTATGACACCACCACCAGTACATTGACCATTAACAGAAGAACCATCCGTATTAAGCTTTACGAAACCAACATCAGGAGGGTGCCATCGAAGCCATAAGCCTTTCCGAATAGGAGGGGATAGAACATGAAGACCAATACACTGTAAAGCAATAGAAGCCCGACGACCACAAGCTGCCTTAGGCTTATAGACATAGCACATATCCCGTAGATTGTGAAGAACTCTGTAAAAAATTGCATCCGCACTTATAGAAACATTTTCAAACAGGGAAGCACAACGGGCCTTCCAGATTTCCCAACAGGAAAACACAAAAATTCCAAGCTGACAAGCCCCAAGTTGACTACGAAGAGACTTACAGGACCAAGTTTCAAATAAATGGGGAAGACTATGGAAAACAAAATTTTTATGAAAAACCTTAGCAAACCTTGACCAAATATTCGCAGCTACCTCCGAAAAGATGAAAAGATGCGATAAAGACTCCTCTTGGTGATGAGAGAAACAACATAAGCATTTTGAAGCTAACTGCACCTTCTTTTGCCTGAGATTCACATCGACTGGAAGAGCATTATGGAACAGCCGCCAAACAAATGCACTAATCTTCACCGGAATCCAAGGTTGCCACACCTTTTGAGCCTAAAGCAAAACTGGATTTTTCTGGCGATGATACTGCCAGTAAGCCGAAGCACGAAAACAACCATCATGCGTGAGCGTGCAAACGGGTTTATCAGGTTCATCAATTAAATGGAGTTGCCGAACTTCCTGATGAAGAGAACTGGGAATAAGAGAGCACAAATCCTCCAGAAACGGAGCTGCTGCCTGAATTGTGAGATTTCGGTCTACAGGTAACGGACCAATCAACTTCGATCCACACCAATTATCCTCCCAAAATGAGACATCGCCCCATCCAACAATCCAACGAGTGCAATCCTGAATATTATCCATATGCTTCATGATAGAACGCCAAGGCAACGACCAAAAGCGATTCCTGACTGTATGCTGATCAATCCCATATTTATTTCGACAAAATTGCGCCCATAGAGAGTGTCCATACATGGCATTCCATGCGAGTTTCGCGTGCATCGACTCCATAACTTGCGAAAGAGATCGGATGCCAAGACCGCCTTCACTCAAAGGCCGACAGACCATGTGCCACCCGACCCAATGCATATGGTGTTCCCCTTTTGCACTCCACAGAAATTCAGCGATGGCTTTCTCAATACGAGCAAGGATCAACTTTGGCACCGGAGTCGACGCCAGAGAAAAAATAGGAATACTGCATAGGACTGACTTGATCAAAGTAATTTTGCCACCAAAAGATAGAAGCCTAGACCGCCAACCATTTATCTTTGCAAGCACCCGAGTCGTAAAGTTCTCAAAATAGCAACTCTTCAATCTACCCTTAAACAAAGGAATTCCAAGATAACTCATAGGCCAAAATTTTTGAGAACAGCCAGACCACCCAGAAATCTGACGAACCATTCTATTGCTACAGTTCTTACTAACATAAAATCCGCTTTTCGACACATTAATCAACTGACCTGAAGAGCTCTCATATTTCAAAAGAATATTCCGTAAACCCAGCACTGAACGTTTGGAAGCATTGCAGAAAACCAACATATCATCCGCATATCAAAGATGGGACACCAAGACACCTCCCCGACCATGATGATAAGGAAGGACCATACCCATTTGAATCGCGCGGTTGAGATTGAACGAGAGAACCTCCTGAGCCAGTATAAAAAGAAGCGGGGAAAGGGGATCACCTTGCCGCACTCCTCTAGACGAATGGAAAAAACCACATGACTCCTCATTAACCCGAACAGAATACCAAATGTTAGCTAAAATTCGGTATACCATATCACAATTCGCTGAATTGAACCCCATAGCTTCCAATGCCCGAATAAGAAAGTCCCACTCCAATCTATCGTAAGCTTTGGACATATCAAATTTAAAGACTGCATTACCCCCTCTAACCTTCGTATCAATACGACAGACAAGCTCATGAGCTAAGAGAATATTCTCTTGAATATTACGGTTTCTAATAAAACCAGATTGCTCCATGGACACCAATTTAGGCAGCAAATTCGCCAGACGCGAAGCAAAAATGCGGGAAATTATTTTACAAACAAAGTTGCACAGACTAATTGGACGAAGATCTCCTAAGACCTCGGGTCTGTCAACTTTGGGAATCAGAACAAGAGAAGTAGTTATGATGCCCCTAGGAAGAGAACTGCCCAAGAACACCTCCCTAACAGCCGCAATAACATCCACCTTCACAATCTCCCAGCATCCTTGAAAAAACCATCCAGTATAACCATCCGGTCCCGGAGCACTGGTCGGATTCAACGATTTGATAGCATCCCAAATTTCCTTCTCTGTTGGAACATTTTGCAGCATCAAGTTATCCTCATCGGTTAAGACCGAAGGAAAATTCTGAAACAAGATGACTTGTACCCTAAGCATCAAGAGTTGTACATTTTGGCAACTGAGAGAGGCAACAGTGAAGCCCATGGTGCGGCACCCATACTCCTTGGTGCGGCACCCATGGCCTTTGGTGCGGCACCAGCACAACTATTCAACTTTGTTTTTTTGCACTTTCCCCCCTGCAGTTCACTGTTTCGCGCATCCTGCTTTTCCTTTCGCATTTTTAACTCCTATAACTTGACATTTGTTAAGTTTTGACAGTTCTTGATATTTTATGTCAGTCACATACCAGGGGTACAAAATTGGGGTGTCTATAGAGCCCCTCAACGATGGAGCCTACGGGTAACCCAAGGTTTACTGAGTAGACGAATATCGTTGATAAACAATAGACTCTCCAATTTCGTTCATTTCAAAACGGGAGAATGCAATTGGTAGCAGCTATAATGCACAGTTAACATGCTATCCAAACTCCATAACCTAGACATTTTTAGTCGGTTATAAAAGTTTATCGTAGTTTTAAACAGATATGAATTTAAAGTGCTCTGATGGTCGGACCTACTAATGTAGGCTTCCTACGTATTCCCCATTAAAGGAAATCAGACCAAACGTAGTTCAGGCCAAAAACCTAAACTACAACCAAGTGAGGATGTCATGTTCTTCGGTCAAGCCCGATCGAGAACACAAAGGAAAAAGATTTTTCTGTTTTTCGAAAAAGCCGTATTCTTCCGGTCCGAAACCGTTGTCAAATACGGTATGAAGATTTGAATGTTTTTCTGCCACCACATTTCAACCGGTCAATACCTTGTCGTTGAAACATGTTAAGAAGAATTTTCAAAGTTGTGTCTGGCTGGTCGCTGCCTTGTTTCCAAACATAACCAGAAAACTTTCAAATATCCGTAAAACCGCACTCGACCGATAAAGATCCGTCGAGCACGGCAAAGTAAACATTCTTCAAGTATTTTCGAAAATTGTGAGGTGGAAAACATTCTTTTCCTTCCTTTTTTCTCGCTCTCCGTTTTTTTTTCAAATATTCCTCTTTTTTTGTATTTTTGAAATATTCCTCTTTTTTTTTTTTGAAATATTCCTCTTTTTTTTTGTTTTTGAAATATTCCTCTTTTTTTTTTTGAAATCAAAACTCATTTTGAAAAGAGTTTTTTTTTTGAAAAAAAAGCAAAGTTTTTAAAACAAACTTTCCTTAAAAGGAAATTATTCTAAAGTCAAGGTAAGCATACTGTACCTGACTTACCTTTTTGTGCCCGGGTGGCTGCCGCGGATTCGGCTGATCTTGGCATTTCTGCCACTCTTGCTGGGGAATTTATTATTATTTTATTATTATTTTTTCTTTTCTTTCTTTTTTTTCTTTCTTCTTCTTTTTTTTTTTGACCCGCTAGGGATATTATTTTCTTTGTCCTCTTG
This sequence comes from Codonopsis lanceolata, assembly GCA_013146195.2. Taxonomy (NCBI): domain Eukaryota; kingdom Viridiplantae; phylum Streptophyta; class Magnoliopsida; order Asterales; family Campanulaceae; genus Codonopsis; species Codonopsis lanceolata. Next base: position 123,831,492 of record CM028378.1, read on the forward strand.
TGGATGGTTGTCAATTTTGGTTAACAAGATTAACTTTGTTAACTCTTCCGTTAGGCTCGTGGACCATTTTGGAAACTTTGAAATTGAGGACCAAAGTGTCGCAGCCTTCAAACTTTGAGGGAGGAAAGGGAAAATTCCCTTTTCTTCCCCTTATTATGGACGGAGTGGGAGAGAAGCTTCTCTTTCTTTTCTTCCTTCTTTCTTTTCCTTTGCTCCTTCCGCCATTGTTGTTGCTGCTCGCTCTTTTTTTTTTTCTTTATTTTCGCTCCTTTTCTCGATTTTCTTCCGCCAATTTCAGTGTTTTACTTAGCAGATGGCATCTTCTTCACGATCCAGGAAAGGGAAGGCACCGATGCACCTGAATCCGGCGAGAGGAGGAGAGAACCTCCTCGCTTGGTCCGAATAAACTCATTTACCGGTACTCTACTAATGATCGGGCAACATTTTACGAGATCGAACACTCACGTGTCCAATCTTCCTCTCACCACTGTAAGATTTTTCTTTTTTCGAAATTTTCCTGGCTATATTTCAGATCTGCTAAATTTCTGCACTGTTTGGAACTTTTGGAGCACTCCTGACTTTATTAGTAATGCATATGCATGTCCTATTTATGCCTAAATGATGTAATTAAGTGATAATGTGTGAAATTTATATGATTTATTTTTGCGATGCATGATTTGAACTAGTGGTCACTATTTGACCCTACTATGCATGATTTATATTCTAAATGCAAATGAGGCTATATGATGCATGTTTTATGCTAAAACATATTTTTGCATGCAATAGAATCGCGAAACGGACTTTTCGGAATACAATTTAAATTTTTCCGAAATGCATTTTTGAGCATATTTTCGGATAAAAACAGGACAAAACAGATATTTTTCATGCCCTTAGATTCATTTTTCAAGCATGCAACTGCTGCAGGGATATAGTAAATGCCACAAAGATATTTATTTTGATGATTGGTGGCACTTTATCTTCTTTTTAGCGTACCCCTATGGCAGCTTATTGGACAAATGAAATGCACATAATGAATGCATGAATTATTCTACTTGATGCAGATGCAATGTAGAACAATTATAAGATGGTGCATGAATATTTTCACATTCTATCATACACATGGCCAATGCAATCCTAATATGCATTTTTATGATATTTAAGATGCAAAATTAATTATTTACATGCGAAATAAATTACACATAAAAATTGTTTGTTTATTTATTTCATTTTATTATTATATTTGTTTTTGTGTTTTTTTTATGTAAAAAAATACAGTATGTATGTACAGCATGTAGATTCCTATGTTTTTTTTTACTATTTATAAAAGAATGATGTTTAATAAATGTTTATTCACATGTAAATTTATGTACATGTATGAAAATGGTATGTGTTAACTTTAAAGAATTATTTATTTTCTTTCATTATAACAATTTTTTTATGCTAAAAAGAATTTATTATTATTTTATTATTTTTGCATAAAAAATCATGAAGTATAAGACATGCAATATGTTCATCATTTATTTATTTTTGCTTATTTAAAAGACTGTACAGAGAAGAAAATAAGGATAGAGGACTTACCTTTTTTCTCTTCTTCTTTTTTTTCGTTCGCAATTCGAAAGGATGCGGGTATCATGTACCAACGTGGCTGAGATCTATGCCATGCTACCCGAGGCGGCAAAGTTGTTGGTGGAGGGTTCAGGTTTCAGCGTCTTTATGCATTCCTTCACCCACTTTACCGCCGCCCATTTTCGATGTGCTCGGACTTCGGTGGGACACCACCCATACTTTCCATTTCACCGGGGAGGCGACCATGACCCCTGTGACTTTGCGATCACGGAATCCCTACCAAAGATAGGGGAGACCCCGCCCCTGATTTTACTCTCCGTCATCGTAGGGAGGAGGTTGTGGACCTCCTGGGTTTCGAGCCACGTTTCAAATCAACGGATGAGATTTTTATTAGCGCTGCTCGGAAGTTGGCTTTAATAATGCCGGGGTGCCTACCGATGATGACGCCGCCAGAACTCGAGTGGCAAGAGCGTTTCTTCTTTCTTGGCACATCGCTCTTGCCAACTCCTCTGCCACCCCGAGAGTTTCCGCCCCGGCTTGTCTTGCGGACTTTTGATCGGATCCCTTTATATGATCGGGGACAGCCGGTTTGGCCGAATCAGATGCTTCCATGGATAGGGCCACCGAATGACTCGACTCGCCGACTGAATGGGTTTGCCCCTGGGAGGTACATGCCTTTTTCCTTTTTCTATCTCTTTTTATTTATTTATTTTTTTTTGACAACATATTTATTTTTTTTTTTTTTTTTTTTTTTTTGCGTGTCCGGCCTTCTCATTTTTCGCATTTTCGCCGGGTCGCCTCATTCGGCGAGTTTACCAGCCTCCATACCTGTCTCAGTATGTTGATAGCAACAGGGTGGATCCGGCCGAGGACGATGGTTGTAATGATAGGGAAAGAGTGCTGGAGCGAATTATTGGCTCGAGTCCTGGTTCAGTGCACTTCTTTCCTTGGGAGGGCCTGGAGGGTCATTATTCTGCTACTTTGATGTTCAGCCGCTGCCGGATATTGATGGTTTCCATCATGGTGGATTCTTTGTATATGGGCGAGCGGGTGAACCGTCAGCACCAGTCTTTTCTAGTAGCTCCAGTGGTGCCTCCTCGGCCTCCTTCTTGGGTGATAGAGCCCGATCGACTGCTCAACAGGCATCAATACTTGGGGAAATACCTCGTTCCGCGACAGACTATCCAGTGATGGCGTACGAGGATTTCCTGAGATTAGAGCTGCATCCCCTCCTCCTCCTCGCGCGGCGGCATTCTCGATGCTTTCGCCAAAGCCGTGGTCGTTTACTTCATTTCTCGACGGAACCCGATGTTTACAGAGCCCGATGTTATTTTCTCTACTTTCCAGTATGAGTGGGGCGATGGCTTAGTAGAGCAGGTTCTTCCTGATGTCGAGATCCCGGAGGAGCGTCGTGTCCCGGAGCAGGCTCGTTCGGTAGACACTTCCACCTTTATTGTCTCTTTTCTTTATTATTTTTTATTATATATATTTTTTTATTTTTTTTTACATATATCATTTATTTATTTTTTTCAGGTGAACGTGTCTACTTATAAGAAACTGCTGCAGGGCTTTTTCAAAGATCGTCCGTAAATTGGTCGATGAATTCTCTTGCAGGGGAGCAGCTGACGCCGCACGAGATGACGATGATGATGATGATGATGATGATTGCCGCCCGGGCAGTAGGTCGGGATTCGAACCGGTGGCACAACGGGTCCTGTGGTCATGGGTGGTGGTTTTCCGCCGTCCCGAGCACATTAGCTTTGGATTCCTGTGAATATTAGTACCTTTCTCTTTTTTTTTAATATTTTTTTTTGTAAAATAAACCTGCACAAACATTATGATATAATGCAATATAATGTATATGATGCAATATGTAACACATGCAAAAATAAATTCACACGGAAAATAAAACTATACCAGACATCTAAAATATAATGGCATGATGTTCTTTAAAGAAAGGGATTTATAAGAATACACCTTTGGATCAGAACGGGCTTTTTGGGTGATATCGGAATGGGAAAAATGGTCGCATTTCTTATCCTTTCGGCGCCCTGTGGCTGTTGAGCCCGTGCTCGTAGCCTCCTTTTATAGGCCTTCTTTTCTTTTCGCGATCGACGCAGAATAGCGAATGTCGGATCATCAAACCAGATACCGGCAGAATTTCACGACACGGATATTCTTGGTGCGCCATAGGGACCTATGGTGCGGCACCAAGAAGCTTCTTGGTGGCACCATAGTTTTCTATGCGCCACCGCTTTCTTCACTATTTGGGCACTGTGCACTGAACTGTCCGTTTTCTCAATTCTCGGTATAAATTCTGACGGAAACCAGCTCGCTTCTTCACCAATTCATTTCATTCTTTCTTTCTAAATTCACGCCATAGCTCTTCTCAGCCATAACAACATTTCTCGCATTTCTTATAAATGGCCGCCCGCATTCCTACGGCTCTGGAAATTGAGATTTACGAGAATGCCCTGGATTTCTGGATTCTTTCTTTGCGATCTGACGAGAGGGATTGGTTTGAACATCTTTTCGGCTTCAGTGCCTTCAATGTCATAATTAATTGGGACATGTTGAGGGAGCCGCTGTGTTTTGGTCTCCCCGAGGATCACTTGTTTAATTTTGGCATGAACGAGATGTGTCCCACATTTGAGGAGTTCTGGCTATGCCGGGTGGCACCTACTGCCGATCACCCGCCTACGTAAGGCGTCCGTACATGGCTATCCGGGAGCTCTTCAATTCTACCCGCAGCTACTCCAGATTCTTAAATGGGGAATCTTTCAATTTGATGGTTCTTCCCGAGCCTTCACGATTGGAAGATGACGTGGACTATCACGAGATTAACAAAGACTTTCTTTGCTTGGTAGGGAGATATTTGATAGTTGGTCTACCCGGATTAGTAGATGAGCGGGTCGTGACTGCATTACAGTGCTCGATCGCCGAACATTGTTCCGTGATTTTGGCGAGACTTCACGGCCCGATCGCTGCTGAATGAACACCGGTAGCCCCATTCTCGATTCACATGTGGCTAGAAGAGCACTTCCTTTGGGTTCAGCCCCGCCGCATGGAGCTCCTTATGATCCATCATTTTATGGAATGCGCGGCATTTTCCCCTGCACTAATTATTCTCGAGATTGACGGGCCGATCACTTCTATCGCCGGGCTCGATGGACATAATCTGGTCGTCGCCACCGGAGATCCGGCTTTTTCTTCGCCACTCCGATGAGTACGCCAAGTGGTCATGTTGGGCCTTTATCGACTTCTTTTACCAACCGACCGGATCTTGCGGCAATTTGAAGGGAGCAAGTGATCCCGACACCTCCCGCCCTATATACATGGGAAGGGAGCTTACCAATGATCGCCCTGGGTCCCACTATCCAGGCATGTGGCTCGTAGATGCCGAAAGACCGGAGGTAGCATACCCATATTCTCGATTATATGCTTCGGGGTATTTAGCGTGGGTTATGGTAGCCGCCGAGGGCCGCCTCGCGCCATCCGATGGATCGAGACATTTGCCGGGCCGCCATATAACCAATGGAGTGGATGCTCGCCTTGGAAGTAGGCGAGGACATTGATAGCTCGTGGTTGGTTGTTCCTCTGCTCTCGAGGCTTTCGACGGGTTCATGGCCTTAATACTCTGACGGCCTCGACCTGACACCCCAAAGAATACATCCCGCAGATTGAGTGATGTTGGTCAACAAAGATAACCCATGGGAACAAGAAGCACCTCCTCCTCCTCGATCGGTTGGGTACCGCTCGAGAACCGGTGGTCACGAGCCTCCGCGGCCGAGCTTGGCATGACAACCCATGGGAACAAGAGATAGTGTTCCTCCTCCCCACCCGTATGGGGTGCCGGTCTCGTAAATGATGAAGCGGGTCCGAGCAATACGGCCGCCAGAGAACGGATGCCGATGATGAAGAGGGAGACACATCCGTGGCTCTCATGCCGATGAGTCTAGGCTTCTTCGGGAGTATATGGGCCCGGCCGGTGGACGCCGCAGTAATCGATAGACCGCCGGGCTAAGGCCGCAAGAAAAGGAATTGTTTCGGGAAAACAAAGGGGGTATAGGCAAGATATAGATATGTACAATGCAAATAATGTATAATATAGACGTTTTAATAAATATTCCTAAGTTGCACCTTAGACCTGTAAAATTATATTTTAGTGTTTTAATATGAGCCGCTTTGTCGTGGTTTTTCTCTTCTGTCCGAGCCTCGATGTGTCAAGATCTGAGGTAGTACGCCGAGGGCTTCAAATAATGCCTTCCTCTCCTTTTTATTTTTTTATTATTTTTTTTTTATTATTATTTTTTTTTTCATTTTTTTTGTGCTCTAATTTTTGCCTAGGCCGCCTCTTTCGGTTTTCAACCTAGCGAGCCCTTATTTCTTTTTATTTTTTTATTTTATTTTTTATATGCCCTAACTTTTTGCCTAGGCCGCCTTTTCGGTTTTCAATTAGCGGCCGGAGAGGGAAGCATTAGCGGATAGGATGGCTCAGCGTAGTACCTTTTGAGTTTGTCGAGGTTGAAGGGCGGACAAGATCTTCCCCATCCCGGTTCGTGAGAAGCACGACACCTCCCGATCGGATCTCCTTAACAATGTACGGTCCCATCCAGGAGACTTCCATTTTCCCCTAGTATCAACATAACTAGGGGTTTTTCTCGGCACGAGGTCTCCAACTTGGATATCACGGCCTTTGACTTTTTATTGAAAGCTCTGGGCGATACGCCTTTGATATGCCCGGTATGCTCCAAGGCTAACAGCGCCGCTCATCAATTAGGGCCGCACCGCCTTTGACCTACCAACTTCGCTATATCGCCTTCCATCATCACTCTCAATGATGGAATTTCCACCTCTATTGGTAGTACCGCCCATGCCATATGCCGAGAGTAGGGGTAGCCCTGGTGTGCGGATCGACGCATGCAGCCCCTGCAGGGGCTAGTGGCAATTTTTCTCGCCGCCTCTTCCTCAGACGCCCATTTTTCTCGATGATGTTCTCGAGAGTTTTGTTGGGCACCATCGGCTTCAACGGCACCATTGGCTTGTGGCCTCTTTGGATCTTGAACTCGCCAGCGACGGTTCACGCCCCTTCAAAATGAGAGCCGTTGTCGGAGATGATCTCGAAAGGTACCCCATAGCGGTATATGATATTGGCCCGAATAAATTCGGACACCTTTCGGGCATTTAGGACCTTGTAGGAAGAGGCTTCTACCCACTTTGTGAAGTAATCGACGGCTACCAAGACATATTCATGGCCATTGGATCCCTTCGGTGAATTTGGCCTATGACGCCGATACCCCATGTTGAGAAGGGCCGGGGCCGTGGAGTTGTATAGACGTGGGGGGCACATGCCGTAGATTGGCAAAGCGCTGACATTTGTCGCAATGTCGCACTCCACCGAATACACCGCTTCGAGCGCATCTAATAGTACCCCTGTCGATGACTTTCTTTGATAGCATATGGCCATTCATGTGGGGCCCACAGGTACCACCATGTAGTTGATCCATAATTTGCTCAGCTTTGGCCTGATTGACACATAGTAAGTTGAGGCCTTGATAATGCCTCTTATACAGGCTGCCACCGCTGAGTACGAATTGGGAGGCCCATCTTCGCAGGGAGACTCTTCCTCTTTTGTCTAAGCCAGGAGGATAAAGATTTTTCTGGAGCAGATTTAAGATGTCAAGATACCGTGGCTCGTGATCCGCTTCGTTGATTTTGAAACAAGATGCCGGAGTGACCTTCTTCCCGACTATAAATGGTCGAACTTTAGTTTCGGCGGAATCTGGACTAGTGACGCCAGAGTGGCCAGGGCATCGGCGAATTGATTCCTATCTCGTGGTAGGTAATGGAACGAGATAGAACCAAAACGGGCGGCGACTGTTATTAACTTGGCATGATAGAGCCGAGGATCCCGGGTCCTCCATCTTCCTTCGACTTGATTTATGATCGTGGCCGAGTCTCCGTAGACTTCGAGATCTTTAGCTCCCCTTTGAGAGCTTCTTCTAGGCCAAGAATACAAAGCTTCATATTCCGCCGTATTATTTGAACATTCGAACTCCAACCTTATAGCCACGGAGTATGAGAGTCACCGATCGATTAACAGATTCCTATGCCAAAGCCTCTTTGTTTGCGGCAAAGAACATCCGCCAACAGTGTCCCGGTCGTGATTTCCGTGATACCTTCATCTGGGAAACCGGGCTCAGTTGCATCTTCGGCCTTCAGAGGTAGATCGGCTAAGTGGTCTGCAATGACGCTTCCTTTGATAGACTTGAGAGTGACATAAGTTATGTCAAACTCATTAAGAAGAAAGGACCACTTGGCTACGCCGATAGTGATGGCTTACCGAAGATGTATTTGATAGGGTCCATCCCGATATGAGCTTGATGGACCTTCCTCGAGATAGGTTTTGAGCCTCCGAGTGGCCCGCACTAGGCCTGCAGCCTTTTTTCCAACCGAATAATTTAGCTCGCTTCCTTGTAGCTTCCTACTTATGAAATATATGGCATTTTCAATGTAGGAATCTTCTTTCTCTTGGGCGAGCATAGCCCCTACTGATGTGTCTGTGACGGTTAAGTATATGAGGAGAGGTTTATGTGTATGGGGTGGAGCTAGCACAGGGGGATTGGTAAGGTAGGCTTTTATTTTCTCAAGGCTAGCCGGCACTTTGGCCCCGCACTTGGTCGGTATTCTTTTTAGGAGTTTAAAGAGGGCTCACAGTGGTGGTCACCGTCTGATGAAACGGCCGATGTATCGCAACCGCCTAGGAAGCCTTTGACTTCTGTGGGAGTTTTTGGCCGTGGCATTTCTAGGATGGCTTTGATCTTTGCCGGCTCGATCTCGATGCCTTGCTCGCTACTAAGAATCCTGTGACTTTGCCTCCGTAACCCCGAATGTACATTTGGTGGGGTTAAGCTTCATCCGGTGCTTTCTCGAGTCTTTCAAGAACTTCCGAAGATCTTTAATGTGAGCACCGTAGGCGTCGCTGGAATGCACGATCATATCATCAACATAGACCTCCATCTCTTTATGGATCATGTCGTGGAAGAGGGTGGTGGCAGCCCTCCGTAAGTGGCTCCGCATTCTTTAATCCGAATGGCATGACAAGTAACAATAAGTCCCCAAGGAGTAGTGAATGAGGTCTTCTCCCGGTCTTCGCCGCCATTTTGATTTGGTTGTAGCCCAAAGATGCCGCCGATTTAAGGAAGGATCGGACTTTGTGAGCCGCGACGGCATCTACCACAATATCAATGTCAAGTGGGGAAGTCATCTTTGGGCGACGCTTTGTTGAGGTCGCGAAGTCTACACAGATTCTCGACTTTCCCGCTGGGCTTGGGAACGGTCACTATATTGACGTGCGGGTATTCAACTACCCGAATGAAGTTGACGCCAATTTCATGATTTCTTCTTTGACTTGTAGTGACCATTCTCGCTTGATGCGGCGGAGCTTTTGTTTGATGGGCGAGCATCCGGTATGTGGGAATCCGTGCTCGACTATAGCCGGATCTAGGCCGCATATCTTCATAGGACCAGTGCAAAGATGTCTACGAATTCTTTGAGGAGATCAATGAGTGCCTTTCTTTCTCGACCTTGGAGGTAATCGCCGATTCTCGATTTCTTTGACTTCATTGTCCAAATTTAAGTTGATAGTGGATGTGTCTTCAAGATTCCCGATGAATGGCTCTGCTCCTCGGTACTCGACCGACTTTGCAAGCTCAAGCGATAATTTTTATCTTTTGGGTCCATTTTATTAAATGACTCATTATCATAATTATTATTGTTTAATGCGTCTTTTAAAGTAGGTGCAACTAAGGAATAAGCAAAGACATTTATATTATTATTAAAAGCACATTGTACATGTTATTACATTGTTGAGGACCCGGGGTTTGAGATCCTCAACTATAGGTAGCGGATTGGTAGATGACCAATCCAAAGCTAGGGAAAGGATCGGGATAGTATATCCGAAGGTCTACCACCAGTCTCGGGTGTCGAGCGGACCGGTCGTGGTGTACCAATTCGCAGAGGCTTATTAGAAATAGACTCGAACTCAGCAGGAGCTTTTCATAATCGCGCCTCTATCATCATACCCGTAAAGTCGTCTCCTCCGAACACTTATTGGGAAACTCCTTTATTGATCAACGATTTTACAAAGACCTTTATTCATACTTAATTTAGACTAACTTGCTTTTCTTAGACCTCCTTGGCTTGACTTGTTTCAAAGATTTTCGTACCTGCCACCGTAATTTCCTTGTTGTCGATGAGATCCTGAATGGCGCCTCTGAGCATGTAGCACTGATCAGTAAGATGACCGCTGCATTGATGATACTCACAAAACTGGGCATGGTTCCAGGTGATGGGCAATGGTTTGGGTGGACGGTAATTATCCATGGGTTTCAGTATCCCATGGGCACACAAGTGTTTGGAGTATTTCGATCTGGGGCGGCAAGTCATCGTAATGTCTTTCTTTTCGACTTTCTTGGCTTTGATATATGGCTAGGTCGGGTTTTGGTCAGCAATTGAGCGGGTTTTTTTGGATATAGTTGAGCGAATTGGCTTGCCTCGACCTCGGGCCCAGAGGGATTCTTTTTCTGGTATGCAAATGATTCTTTTTAAGTTCCCCGGGATCATGTGGAAATAGGTATCTGAAGGATCAAAAGGGGAATGATTTTCTTGGTCGTGGTAATAGGCATTCAGGTGGGGAGGATCAAGGCTGATTTCTGGAGAATATGGGTTAGAGTTATGGGTATCGGAAATCATATTTCCTTGAGCAAGGAGGTCATCACCGGGTTGGTAGCTGGCATTTGATGGTTTTTTGGAGGCTTGGAAAAGGATATTTTCTGTGGTATCAGGGGAGTTTATTTCAGGAGAGTGGGAAGTATTAGGAGCATATTCTGGAATTTTGGCCTTTTGTGAGAAAATGGCAAGAGTTTCTGAAAAACTGGCCAAAAGGTCACTTACCACCTGATCCATTATTCGTTTTGCATGGGCATCCAGCCTTTTTCTTAACCAAGCCTCAAGCCCAGAGGAGGTGCATACGCAGGAGTTTCCCTTCTAGTTCCCACTGCCCAGCTTGTCGCTATCTCCCGTTATAGCTTGTTTGTTCTTTGCTGCCATACTGCTCGGATCGTGCCCTCCGAACCGATTCTCGCCTTGTCCGATCTCGAAACCGATACCTCTCGATTCTGATTCTCGCACTACTTTCCCAGATCAACCGCCAAGATATATCTCGCTTTTCCAAATTCGCCAGTTTCGAGGAAAATGGGGTTTTGAGGTATCGAAGGCCGGAGGTCGTCTGGCTTGGAGTACAACGTGCCTTTTTATTAGTATTTTATTATTATTATTTTTTGTTCCCTACAATTGACCGGATAAGCACCCGCTTTATTTTGACAGTCTCAGGACTTTTCCTCGAACAAGGGATTCTTTCTCCGCAGTATAGGACCAACGTATTCCACCTCGCTTTCGACTCCCCAGATCGGATCGTCCCAGCGAAGGGCCTATACTCTTTCCAGATCCACCATCCGAAATGGTCTAGGTCGAGCATCCGAGAATTATAAGTCACCCCTGCTTGTTATTTATATTTATATTTTTTTTTGTGCGCACTTATTATATTATTTTTTGAACTTGATTATATATATATATATATGAATTTTTTTTTGACATATATATATATTTTTTTTTTCTGGCTCATAATTCAAAGATGCAAAACCGGCTCGGCCTGTGAAGTGTCCCGAAAAACTATATGCATTCTAACGTTGGCTTATGCAGGGGTAGGCCGCCATGGTGTAGGGTAACAGCTCGAATATATCTATATGCGTGCACGTGTGTGCGGTATCTAAAAAGCAAGAAAGTCTTTATTTATTTACGTATATATGAACGTAAAAATAAAGCATATGGTCATGTCTTGCCGTTATGTGTGGATTTTCTCGCTTTTTATTTTTGAGCGCAAGCAAGCAAGCACACCATTTTAAGAAATAGAAAGAAAAGTGGGGAAACTATCTATCCCTATTAATTACAAATTTTGGTCCTATGTCCCCAAAATAAAATGACGTAATGAATGCGATATGTATAAATGTACGTAATAAAATGAAAAAGAAAATAAACCGAAAGAAATAATAATATAGAGCCGAAGTAAAATAAAGCCCCGGCTTTTGTTGTGTCGCCTCGAATTTATTTGTAAATATATATATATATATTATTTTATTTTATTTTTTTTTCGAATTTTTTTTTTATATATATTTTTTTTGAATTTTTTTTAATATTCTTAAACACACTGTAATGCTTATCGAACGAAACCGCCGCAAGATGGAGGATCATATCCACAAATATAGACACGGATGTATAGGAACACTATATTCAAATGCGTAAATTAATATAACAAGCATACCGCAGCCGTAAAAACAAATAAAAAAAAAAGTTTTATTTTATGAGTCTAGCCCTCCATTTTATTTAAAATAAAACAACTCCCCAGCCAGAAGTCGCCACCGTGAGGTTCCTGGTGCGACTCCGCGCCCGCGCCCTGGATAGGGTGCGCACGCGGATGCGGACACCACCGCCTCGCTCCACCCTCCCTTGTTTAGGGAAGACGAAATCAAAAGTGCGAGAGGAGTGTCGTCTATGTTAGCACGTTGGAATGTGCCTCGGTTGCCTTTAGTGGATTTTGTATCCAATATGGGAACTTATGGTTTCCCGCATCAAGTTATCCCTTTTTAGGGGATACCAGATATGAGGAATGCATTACCCTTTTCATTCCCATTTTCCCTTTTTAGGGAAAACTAAAAGTGCAAAAAGGATATTGCGACGCCCCACTATGGATTTTATTAAAAATAGCCTTATGGCCCATTCAGATCACTATGGGAGCTTTGGGTTTCCCGCATCAAGTTATCCCTTTTTAGGGGATACCAGGATATGGGAATACATCACCCTTCCATTCTCATTTCTCCCTTTTTTAGGGAGAACGGAAAGTGCAAAGAAGGAGTGTTGCGAGGCCCCACCGATCCGAAAGTTTTAGAGTCGCCATCTTTATTTTAAGGCAAATAAAGCAAAACCAAAGAAAAGAAAAATAAACCGAGAAAAGAAAACGGGTTCGAGGCTAAGTTACGAGTTGGGAAGGTGCTAGGCACCCAACTCGCCTTTCGGTCTCAAAAATGGTTTTTGGTCAAGTATGCTTATTGTTATATTTATTTAGCAAATAAATAAAGTATTAAAAGACAGAAATTAAAACAAATACATCCGTGGCTACATTATTTACGACTCGCCATTTCCTTACAATAATTACGCATATTTAAGAATATTTGGCCATTATAACGGCTCTTTTACATAATATTTCTTATTCTAATATGGGCAGCACAGCGGCTTATATTGGCTACATTGTGCCGGATTTAAATAACAACTTTAAAAATAAATAAAAGACGGAAAAAATAAATAAATAAAAACGCCTTAAAGGCTTTACCTTTAGAGCGGTGGTGTGCTCGCCTGTCCTTCCGTGAGAGGAGTCTTTTTGCTGTTTGTTGTGTGGTTGTTGTTTTGATTTGGGCAGAGTGACTGCTTATTTTTGAGACTTTGGGCTTGTCAACTCGGGCAGAGTGACAGCTTATTTGGGTAGGTTTTGGCCTTTTTGGTTGGGCGGAACCACGGCTTAGTTTTTTGACTTTTCAGTTCGTTACTCGGGCAGAGTAACAGCTTACTTTGAGATTTTTGGGCCGGGGAAGTGAGGTGGATGCCTAAGAACTAGGCTAGGGATCACTTATAACCTATGAGTATTTATTTTGGCGGAGTTTGGACGGGGTTTGGAGATTTTAGGGGCTTCCACTCACCTATCTCGCACCTCTCGTACTAATATTTATCGAAGGAAACGACAGAGCTTCGTTGCGATTCTTGATCGCGGAAAATGAGCAACTGAAATGAGGAGGCTGAGGCTTCTATTTATAGTGGAGGAGCAGGACTCATCGGGCATTTGGAAGTTTGTTCAGCCTGCATCAATGAGTTGTACCTTGAGCATCAACCATTGTACCTTTTAATTTCTGAGACAAGCTACAGTGACTTGCATGGTGCAGCCAAGACATCTCTTGGTACGACACCATGGGCACTATTCCACTTTGATTTTTTGCACTTTCACCCCCTGCAGTTCACTGTTTCGCGCATCCTGCTTTTCCTTTCGCATTTTTAACTCATGTAACTTGACATTTGTTAAGTTTTGACAGTTCTTGATATTTTATGTCAGTCACATACCAGGGGTACGAAATTGGGGTGTCTACACCAGGACATTACTTCTGCTTTGTTGTCTATTTCCAGAAGATTTTGAAATTGAGGTTGATGAGTTAATCCAATTTTAAAAATTTCCAACGTTAGAACAACAAACAGAAGATGGAGTGTGCACCTTGGTTAATGCTCTAATCAGCTGTAATTTAGTACAAAAAGATGATGGGAAATAAGGTTTTGTGAAAGTGCACGATGTTATACGTGATGTTTGCTTATCGATTGAAGGGTTGAATAAATTGAGGCAAAACCGTAAACCTTTAATAGGGATGGGAAATAGAAGCATCGTATTGAGAAAGTTGGAATTTTTTGTAGACCCCTTGGGAGGTTGACATGCCAAAGAAATCATGGAAGCTCTGGGTGATGTTCAGATATGGAAAATTGGCATATGTGGAATGGGTGGTGTTGGGAAGAGAACATTGGTGAATAGAGTTATTGAAAAGGTGAAAGAAGAAAATCTATTTGATGATGCTTCTATGATAGTTGTTTCCATTGAGCCAAGCTTGCTCAAGATGCAAGGTAAACTTGCAAGAAAGCTTGGGTTAACGTTGGCCTCTCGTGTTATTAGTGAAAGAGCAAAACAGGTCCGGGAAACGATTGACCGATGGAAGAAGGAGGCTTATAATATTGTACGACGTTTCGAATAGAATTGAGTTGGAAGCAGTTGGAGTTCCTGTGGGATGCAAAGTGGCAATTGTATCAAGAAGCCAACAAGTGTGCGAAATGATGGGATGTGAAAAGATAGTTAGAGTCGATCCCTTGTCTAATGAAGAAGGATTGGTTCTTTTCAGAGAACATGCTGGAAGATTTGATGAAGAGCTTGATCCCATTGCAAAACAGATTGTTAAGGAATGTTGCGGTCACCCCTGGACAATTGTAGTAATTGGGGAGGCACTGAAAGATCAAGATAAGCATGTATGGTCAGTTGCTCTTCACCAATTACAAGGTTGTCGTCATCACTTATTGTTACTTGACTGCTATACAGCTTAGTTACAATGGGTTAAGCAGTTGCCAGGCGCAAATGATGCTATTGCTTATTTGTATTATGGGAATGGGAGGTAGAGATACTAAGATGGAGATGGTGGTGGTTATGTATCTAAAGTTGTCCGGCAAGGGGGACGAAGCATCACCAGATAAAGTAATCGATATACTCCAAGAGCTCTACAATCGGTTTTTTATTGATATTGATTTGGACCAAAATATTCGTATGCATGAAGTTATTAGGGACATTACTTTTCCAAAGATGATGATAAGGGGGACTTGCAATTGGAAGCATCACCAGACAAAGTAATCGATATACTACAAGAGCTCTACAATTTGTTTTTAATTGATATTGATGTGGACCAAAATATTCGTATGCATGTATTTATTATGCGCTCATTACTTTTCTATTTACGTAGTGTGTAACCCTAGTTTTTCTTTTTTCACTAAATTTATTAAATACTCCCTCCGTCCCTAAATAATCGTCACATACTTATTTTTATATTGGTTTAATGTGTAGTTTCCTTCAATGTCCATGTATATGTGGTCCATAATTAAAGTAGAGTGAAAAAGTAAGGGTAAAGTGGTAAAAGTGATGTTCTAAAAAGGTAAGTTTCAAAGTGGACAATTATTTTGGGACGGACGAAAAAGGAAAGGAGGACGATAATTTAGGGACGGAGGGAGTATAAGACATACTTATTTTATAAGATAAGATATATATAATATGATATAAATGTATTAATTGAAACATGAATGGTATGTTAATGTCATTTAATAATAAATTAAATTGCAAAAAAACTTACAAATTAGTAAAATGAAGTTTAAAAGGTTGTTAATTAAGAAAGTAACTGATTATGTTCACTTTATTATTATTATTACTCAAATAAAAAGTAAATGATTAATAATTCTTACCGTTACATGAATTATTGTTACAATTACAAAAATGATTAATAATTAACGGATATATAACTAGTATTAGAGTTGATCCTAATTACAAAAATGTGTCCCTAAGGGGGTGGCCAGTGGTAAAGATGTGACTTCATCAAGTGTGAGGCCTCAAGTTCGATCCCTTCCCATGCCCCCCTTAGGAGAAAAAAAAAATTACAATAATGCTTGAATATGTCTACTGTGAAACCGTCTTACGAATCTTAATTCATAAAACAGAACATCACTCTCTTATAGCTTGGTCCACCAACACACAATAAGTCGAGTCTAGAAAGATTTGTCTTATAGAAAAATACCTGTAAGATCGTCTTATATAAGTTTTTGACTATTTTTTTTAATTAGACTATTTAAGTGATCTACACCATATCTCATATTCAGGCTACTTCAACCCTCTTACACAAGCTTATTTCCATCTTAAATTATCATCTAGATGACTCTCACTTTTTTGAACATGTCAGACATGTTAGCTTTTGAGTAGCCAAAGCTTTGTAGTATCTCGTAAACTTTGAATAATAGCAATCTTACATAACTGCCCTTTTCACTTGGCAGGTACTGTTCAGATAATCTTCGGAGTCGCTTCATTGTGCAATTTGTTACATGAATGCCCTATATAACTCTATAGTTTTTAATTTTTAGAAAAGAAAGTTAATTAAAATAAATGAGAGGAGGAAAAAAATTGCACCTTACAAAAAGGAAGTGGAAGAACAAACGAGCACAATCGAACCAAAAATCAAATATGGCAGTTTTCCATTCCTGTGCAAAATCTTAAACGTACAATTAACAGAGTAATGCAAGAACAATCCAAGAGAAGAGAGAGATTAGCGTCATGGACTCTTGAAATTTTATTATCCCAACCTTGTACACGTTCGGGCTACAATTATATATATGAGTACAATATTAAACTCTAAACTGAGTTAAACAAGAAAACTGAAAAATAGTTCTACCACACGAACGCAAGTTGTCACAACTCGATCGCTTTCTCTCCTTAAACGTGACCGCTTTGATGACAGAAACATTTTGCCAAAATAACACGGTCGTCTTGTCCTAGAATGCAACCGACTTGTCAGAAGCAATCGCCTTGTCCAACCAAGATGCGACTGACTTGGCATGTTATCGGGATAATCGAGTCATACTGTTCCCAACATGATCTTTTTTCCATTCATTCTACATTTAATGAGTAAATCTCCTATAGGACGGTCTTACAGATCTTAACCTCACTCTCTCACAACTCAACCCACTAACACACGATGGGTCGGGTAAAGAAGATCCGTCTTACAAAAAATATCCGTAAAACCGTCTTACCTAAGTTTTTGTCTTCAATTAAACAACTTTATCTTATTAAAAATTTTAACTCTCATGAGGCCAAGAAACTTTGAAACCTGAAACCCAACCTCTCTATCTTCTTCTGGGCATTTTCCAGTGTTAAGTTGCAAACCCATTAAAAGCTAAGGCTATTATGAGACAGGCCAACCATGTAGATTAAGTCCTAACACTACCTTGCTAGCAAGTGGAGAGATAAATCAACATGCATCGCTGGGTGCATCACAAAGCAAAACATAGCGCCAACTTGTGTGCAGAGGGGGAACCATACCAAGTGAAACAGGGAGGGGCAATAGCCCCTCTTGAGTTAAAGAAAAGTATGTTTTTACTGGTAACAATTTTCTGATGCAACCTCTAACAATGATTAGGCCTGAAAATTACAACTCATTACCCCACCCTACCCAACCCGACCCGTTAATATTTTTGGGTTGAAACAGTTTCAACCCAAAAATATTAGCGGGTCGGGTCATGTTAAACGGGCCAGTCCCGTTACCCGTTCCAACCTATGACTTTTCATACTATAAATGCATGTTTTGGGGGGAAAAAGGGTCATTTGTATTCTCAATTAAAAAAAATATTCTTTTATGGTCTGGTTTATTACTGATAAACCGTGACCGGTTTATCAGTAAACTAGTAAAAATGCACGCCTCAACATCCGAAATCACTGGTCGACAAGTGTGGTCGACTAAGTGTTTTTCAATGGTTTATCAATAAACTACCAGTGGTCGAGTGGTCGACTAAGTGGTTTACACTGGTTTATCAATAAACCAATGGTCAAAGGCTATATATGTTAACTCATCGGGTCAAATGGCCATATTTGATAAATCCCACGGGAAAAAAATTCGGCTTAAGACGGGTCGACCCGCCTTAACCCGTTACCCATTTCAACCCAACTCATTTCGATCCGTTTGATATTTGGGCTCTAGCGGGTTTCAACTTGTTACCCATTCCAACCCAACCCAGCCAATTGAAAAGGGAGTTATCAAATGAGATACAATTTGTAATAAATGTTTCTTGATTATGAAGGTAATATTTACTGCATTCCTCTTTAACCAATTAGACGTGTAAAAATGAATTTTCTAAACAGTGAGTCTGAATCCAAGTCTAAACTCCAACAATTCAAGAAAGTTTGTGCATTGAAGATTTATGTAGGGTCCCGGAACATTTTTATTTTAGGCACATGTGATTTACCTGTACTTCAGAACAAAAAGAAAGAGATAAATAGGATTTTCCATTTGTTGACCAATTCCATATGTTCTTGAAAATGCTAGTATTACAATGATTCAAGGGATAGGTACAAAGAGTTGTTATCTCCTGTTGCAGGACATAACATCATTTGACGAAGAACAAAATCATGAAGCAGCAAATATAGAAGGTTAGTAGGGCTTGCTTACCACTCAATTATCATACAACATGCGCAAAATGTTCATAAATTCATGACAGAAGCTATATATAACTATACAAGGTCTCATGACGGTGTGTGGCCATATATTTAAAAATATCATAGGCAAGCCATATATATATTCAAAAATATCATGATCAGAAGCTACATACACTTTGGTGTTCGGTTCAATGCATAGCTCTTTGCCTTGATCACCTATCACCATGTGGCAGAATCAGATGGAGATCTGCAACTGGAGTAATGATTTATTCTTATGTCAATGTGGATCTGCTGCTAGATTAGTGACTGTTTAAGGTGTAGAGGTTGTCAATATTTTTGCTCTTCTCAATTTTTGTTTTGTTGGAATATGGGTTAGCTAATGCTATGCACCATCTTCCTGCTGATGTTTGTGCTGCCATATATAATTGTTAATCTTGTTTTTCATTGAATTTTATTGACTGATAGATGATTGTAAGCATTATGACTGAGGGTTATGTGGGGTATCTTCAGCTTTGTTCCTTGTATGGGTTGTGTTTTAAAAGGGGTGTTAGGAGTTGTGTTGAGAGGCGTGCACTAATTTTAATTCTGAATGATATTTAAATTGTTGGCCGTTCATTAAAAGTAAAAAAAAAACATAGGATGACTAACCATTATTTGATGGCCAACTTTCTTATTTGGATAATTATAGCTTACATGTGAGGAAAATACTTCTGATGGCTAATTATTTTTTGTAACAAGTGTGCACAAGTTGGTATCAGTGACACTATACAATAGTAGATTTTCCCTTACATAAAGGTTAAAAGAATCTCATGTTATAATCATGCAAATGCAATATGTTTGACGCGTAAACATGTGAGATATGGGAGATATCAAAGAAAACTACGTTAAAACTTAAAGCATCATAAAGGATGGTCTCCTTCAGAGACTTATCTGTGACTTTTAACTGCTCCACATAAAGTTTTCTAGTAATAGTGAAAGAATAATTTGAAGACCGAGCAAAACAGCAGTTAAAGCTTACTTGCTTTCAGCTTAATCCCTGGTGTTCAAAGATGTCTAAAACAAGTAAGCAATTTTTCGAACCGATCCTACTCTTCCTCTAAAGTTTTCTTTCTCTGTAGAGTAGAATCTTTACATTTCTCGATATCTTTCGTTATTCCAGTAGAGTGTTGGTCAATTTCACTGTGTAGATTTTTGGATAAAAGTAAGTACTAAAATGAAAAGATACATTGTCAGGAATACGATTCAGGTCATAAAAAAAGAAGATGAAAAGAGGGCATGTAACCATCCCTATTAGAAATTGTTTTCAAGGATGCATAGGGAAGACCCTTCATGGAAGTAGGCCAAATATTTTCTTAAAAGAACAACATTATTAGCGAGAAGGCCTCAAATATCATTTAAATAGCTAAGAAACAATTACTCTGAAGTAATTGCAACTTGCACCTGTTGTGAGAGATTTGCATTCCCATGAAGAGGATGATAGACTTTTATACTAGCAAGAACTAAAAATGAGTGAAACTGACAATACTAGAACAATTAATCTTTAAGGGGACCCTCCAACATAAACCAATAGATAGCACATAGAATAACACATAATACACATTACATGCACAGAAATTGTGACTCACATCTTAATCCCAAGCTCAGCTACGCTTATTACTCTGCTGAGTAATGACAATCCTTTTTTAAAATGAATTGCAACAGTTATTTTTTCCTTTGATGTGAAATATATTGGAATAAACACTAGTTGCAATTAATTTATATCATAGGATCTCAATTTTTAGTTATGGAGATACTTTTCTTATAAATGAAACTTAGTTCTCCGAAATTCACACTAAATTAAACAGATGATAAAATTTCTTTAATGTGACTCAGATCAGAACAGGCCCTAAATCACAAGTAAAATATTAATGTAATCATAATATCATTAATCTTAAGCAGCAATTTTCCTTGAAAAATAATGGTTTTCCAAAAAGCAAAATCACAAAATAACGCATGATAGCTTATGAAATTTGAAACACCTCATATGATTAAAATTACTTGGCACTAAGTCACAACCAAAATTAGCAACGTAATTCCATGTCAATTTAGCAGCAATTTCTATAATACTAGTATCAAAAGGAAAAACACAAAACAACAGAAAGGATACCATATAAAAGTCGAAATTGATCTTCAAACTAAACATATTATTTTTTGACAAAATCAGTGAGGAACGCTAAGTCTTAAGAAAATTACCAAGGCAATTCAGAGCCTATCAAGCAGTAAGTTCCTTAGAAAATGTATCAAAAAACAAAATCATAAAACAACAAATAGGATAGTAAAATGCAAAGCTATTCACCTTACTTTATAACAAAAACAGTGAAGGTGATAAAGTTCAATTAGCATAAAATTTCTAACAAAAACAGCAAATAGATCACGCTTGTAACTACATTTGTTTTTATGTCAAAACAGAGAAAGTAATCAAAATGTAAAATAGTAATAGTTGATAAAGTTCAATAAGCAGAAAATTTCTGACAAACAACGCCGACGGGCAATGAATAGGTGTAGAATTTTGATTTAGTTCTAACAATTGATACGCATAGAAAATGAAAGCTAATGGTGCCAATCTGCAACTGAGTACAATCTGTGGAGAGAGAGAGAGAGAGATAACCGTAGATGACGGAGGAGAGGGCTGATAAAGCGGCGGAATGAGGAACGAGTTGAGTGCTGGACGGAGAAGGTGAAGACGCTATTAATTGCTTGCTGCTTCATGGGGAAGGCTCTGGTGTGGAAAAATGCAATTCAGGTACCGAGCGTCAAGCGGGACTCACGCTTATTCTAATAGGGCAGTTATTATGTTAGACATTATTTAGAGCATCCCCAATGCTACACTTCCTATTTCATCTTTGTAGTTGAAACCTATTGACACCAACACACTTTTCGCTTCTTATTCCATTTAAGAATATATCTTCTCAATGCTAATCTTCTTATACATATTCTTAGTTGGGTCTCACTACCATCTCATTAATTTTACACTTCAATCTTATTTTTATACTTTTCAAACAAATAAATTTATTTAACTTTATTTAATATATTTCATATTTAAATATTTCATATAAATAAATTAATTTATAAATAAAAATATTAATTAAATTATAAATAATAAATTACTCATAAATTAAATAATTTATAATTTAATTAATAGATTATCAATAAAATACATATTATACATAACTCGTAAAATAACATAAATAGAAAATGACATAAAACGTTAAAATTGAAAAGAAAAAAAATACATAATGATAAAGTTACATAAAACATAAATACTTAAAATTACGTAAAAACAATTCAATAATTAAAATTACATAAAATTTCACCGTAACGACGTCATATATGCTCAACTAAGTTTGATCGAAGTTCATGATGTGTGTTTCTATCTCATACCTCTCAATTTCGTTGCGGATATTCTTCAAATGCTTGTGTTGACACATGGTTTACTTGTAGAGAGTGATATACAGTATCATCGGCCCAGTCCGTAATGTGATCACCCCCGGCCCCCATAATCATGTTGTATAAAATAATGCATGTGAGCATTATTTGTTACAAGTTATCTCTATACCAAAACCTGCTAGGACCTTTGATAATTGCTCATCTTGATTGGAACACTCAAAATGCTCGTTTGACATCTTTTCTTACAACCTCTTGTATCTATTTGAATTTCTTTTGCTTAGCATCCGACGGGCACGAAAAACTCTTAACAAAAGTAGCCTAATCCAGATAAATTATATCGGTTAGGTAGTATCCTTTTGTATACTATGTGTCATTCACTTCAAAATTGCACGACGATGCATTTCCTTCAAGTATGTTATTGAACAAAGGTGATTCATATAGCACATTAAGATCATTACGAGAACCCGCGACCCCAATAAGTCCATGTCAAATTCATAAATATGCCGACGCAACTGCTTCGAGCAAAATTGTTGGCTTCCCATGACCTTTTGCATATTGACCTTGTCATGCGACTGGACAATTTTTTTATTACCAGTGCATACAATCAAAACTTCCTAACATATCTGGAAATCCATGTCTTTGCTCGTGCATTTGAAGCAGACGTTGTGTATCATTAGCATTTGACCTTCTCAAGTATTGACCTCAGAACAATTCAATAATACATCGACAGTAGTTGAACATGCACTCGATGGCAGTTATTTCTGCTAATCGGAGGTACTCGTCAAGATGTTCGGTCGAAACTCTATAAGCCAATTGATGGATAGCTGCCGGGCATTTTTGAAGTGATGAGAGACCTTCTTTTCCTACTGCATCAGACCTCTGTCGAAAATAACTTGAATGATTCTCCAATGCATTAACTATCTGAATGAATAAGTTTCGAAGCATTCGGAAGCGTCGTCGAAATATATGATCGGGATACAATGGTTGAGATGAGAAGTAGTCATTGACAAGTTTAGTATTTCCCGCTACACGCTTTCGATCTATATACCTCCTCTTTTTCCTTTGGCGACGCCTGCTGATGTTGATTCTCTCTGTTTCTTCTATCTGTTGTTGTAATGCAATTATCTTCAAAAACATTTTTTCACCTTCAGACATGTTGGATTCGTTGGATTCTTCGGTATGACTGCTTGTGTTAAAGTTATTGGTAGAAGAAGAATAAGACATCTTTAGTGGTATATTGATGATTTGTAGCTATTCGTAGAAGAAGAAGACACCTTGTCATCTATATATACTTCTCAACAACGACTAGTTTCTCAACAACGGCTAATTTACAACGGCTACTTTAAAATGGCTAGTTTACAAGGACTACTTTAAAATAGCTAGTTTTCAACGGCTAGTTTAATTAACCCAATTAATAAGTAAAGTTACATAAAAACATTTTAATATTACAAGTTATATAAAAACATTAATAACTAAAGTTACATAAAAACATTAATAATTAAAGTTACATAAAAACATTAATAATTAAGGTGGTATATTTATAAGGTAGAAGGGGAAAAACATTAAAAATATAAATATTGCACCAACTATTACTTTGTTAAAAAATTAAAAAAAAAAACTCCAACGGTTTGAAACGGCTACAATTCCAAAAAAATTTAAATAAAATCGAAAAGAAGAAACACAGCCACCGCGGGACTCACCTCTGGCTGCCAGCTTGCCCGCCATCCACTCCTTCCACGCCCTTCTACCGAGTGTATGGTACACGTGCCAGATTCGAGGAAGCAGTGCACCACACGCCCTGCTGCCCCCACCCCTTCTTTCACCAACCATTCCCTCTTCCTATTTAGGCAGTGCACTCTATGTCTGTGATGACCCGACCCGGATCCCAAAACGAGATCCCAAGGTCGTGCCATCAGGACAAGCTAAGAAACAGACAAGCATCTGCTAAACATAATGGTGCGAGTCAGAAGATGAGCCAACAAGCTCGAAACAGAAAGGTAAAGCCATAACGGCGAATTGAACCAACAAAAACTAAAACCAGCGGAAGCAAAAACAAAATGGGACCCGAGCTAACAAGCTCTGAAATAAAAACAACCAAAGAGATAGTAAATCTCTCGGCCCAAAAATTCGACGCACGTGACGCAACATTAGACACGCGCAACTAACCATCGGCAATCCAAAGGCCGGCAACTAACAAAATCCCAACCTGGTAAACACCACTCATCGGCTACAACATGCCGGAGGGACAATTCAACTACAACAATATAATATCCAATGCTAAACCACCAACCAAGATCTCGCGACTAAAAATGTCGGAGATAGAAACAACAATAACTCAATACTAGAATAAACGAGCCACACTTGCTCGAAATGACAACGGAAATAACTTCTAAAGATACAATAGCTCGGCTATACTAGCCGGCTCCCAAATACATAACAATAGTATACAATTATAATCTACCCAAGTAAAGTCTACATAACTTTACATCCGTGTCTCACAAATAAATAACAACAATAATATTAAATAACTCCAAGCTTATAGCCCGGAAGACCACCTGCTAGAAATCGCTATCCGAAGTCGCCGTGCGTACTAACGGGATCACTGCACACACTAGGGAAAAACAACCACACGGAGTGAGTCATAATGACCCAGTAAGTTACTAAATGCAACTTCATGGCACATTATGTCATGGCATGGCATAATGCTCAAGCATATATAAGAATCATGGTATCATACTAGTATACCAACAATAAACATGCACGTAATAACCAAAGCACATAATCCCACGTAAACCACAAAACATAATATCTTTCATATAAATGCTTATAAATAAACATGTGTAACAAGAAACGTAAATTGAACCGTTACAACCAAATCCGGGTCCAACACCCAACCAAACTTACCATGGGATTCATCCTCAATCCAAAATCCGGGTTCAATACCCAACCAATCATACCCTGGGGTTTCGTCCCCAAATAATCACAACTCATCAGTTTTTCTTTAATGAGTACTCGTTACATTCATCCAATCCCCGGATAAGAAATGAGAGCTCGAAATTAGGCTAGATGGCTCTATCTCGAGACCACATCCCACTATTGGCCAAATAGTGAGGAGAAAGGGAACCAATGCAACGATTCATAGCGATTGTTTCCAAAGACTATGAATCGTCCCATTGCCGACACTACGACCAAACCCGCCAGCTGGACTTAAACCAAAATGATCTAGTAGATGTTTATTTGCATAAACCAATGAGACCAAGTTCATTAATATCGGGCTCATTAAATCTTGTAGGACATAATGCTCTACAATATCTCATAAACCATGCACATATTTGCATATAAACAAGTAGGACATAATGCTCTACGAAATCTCATGAACAATGCATATATTTGCATATGAACAACATGTTCAATTAACTTACAAGTTACAAGTTTAGTTCAAGAACCACATATTGAGGTACTCATTATTCCTCAAGTCATTACCCAAATCAAAGATAGCATATAAGCTTAATAAATCATAATGTGAGGTCTACAATAATCCTCAACTCAAAATCAAACCAAAGACTACTACGTTAGTCTAAGAATATCCACAACTCAAGACTTAATATTTTAGTCTTTATTTTAAGTATACCGGACTCAATCATAGTCCTAATCGTCGTATATAATTGACATCTCCAATTCCATACTCAAGAATATCATGACTACTCCGTAGTCACTTTCTCACAAGTGCTTTTCTATGCACGCAACCAAAATCCTTAAGGAGAGAATTATTTCTTAATCTTCTCTTAATTATACTCATGACCATACGTTGGTCTCAAATGTCCCGTGCTCTAACAAGCATGCTCAAAACATATTTCTAATAAGTCTCCATAACATGAATGTCTCATTTGGACACAAGCCCCAAAACCCGGTGTGCACAATTATAACCAAACAAAACCCAAACATTGTAGGGTTTCAACCCAAGGCTCGTTATCATTTTATTGGCCTTATAATGACTCCATTGAGTCTTAATACTACATTTCATTCTTTTTGTGTTTCATAAATCAACACTTTAATATTTCATTAAAGTGTACAACAAAATCCCAATATTCATTCGGGCTTGATTCCCAAGCCTAAAAATTCATAAAGTTCATCATAATCATAATTCCATTTAAAGTTTGGAGACTATGCATTTCACAACATTAATCAAACGAAATCCAATCGTTGTAGGATTTCAACCCAAGTTCGTTAAGCACGTTATCAAACTTATAATGACTCCGTTGAGTCTAATGTACACTTTCCAAAAATTAGGGCATAGAAGCTTGGGCTACAATACCCTCCCCATGTTCATAACTAACATCAATCACCATATTCCCAAGTTCATTAAACCCACATAATCCCAACAAAACACTTAACAAGGCAACATAGGGCAATTTCACATTTTTGTGCATAAACCCATTTAGGTCACCTCGCCAATCATGCCTACAAAACATGAACAAATCACATAAAATGGATTAATATACTATACTACACATGTATATTATACTAATCAAGGTTTTAATCATATTCATCCAAGCCAAATCATCAATTGGGCATATACCCTTCCAAGTAACTTTACCAATCATGCTCACAACACATGAATAAATCACATAACAAGGATGAATAGGCTATTCTACACATTAATAACATGCTAATCAAGGTCCCAAGTAGGTTCATCCAAACAAAATTTCAATTTAGAAATCTAGGGTTCATGGCATCTCTAGAAAAGCCCTAAAAATGCACCCATTGACCTCACATAGCACAAATGTTGTTTTTCCTAGGGTCAATGGGGCAAAAACAAAGAGAAATAGGTGTAGTAACTTACCTCAAATCAGCCCCTTCAAGCAAGCAAAACGAAATTCTAATCGGTGGAAGTTGTTGTCTTTAACCTCCTCTTCAATTTCATGGCTTGGTTTGGGAAATGAAGCTCTCAAGCTTTGGAATCCATGGATGGACCTTCAAGAACCCTAGAAGACTCTCTCTCTAGCTCTCAAGAAGCTCTATCCCGTTTTTTGAAGTCAATGGCTGAATATGAGGTGTTTTTCTTTGAGTTTGTGGTCTAAAATGGTTAGGGAATAAGTGGGTGATGTGTCTAAATGTTGTGGGGGTTCCTCCTTAATTAAACTCACTAATCAAACCTTAATTAACTCCCCTCACATGTTAAGACATCATTAGGACTAAGTATGTGTGTTAGGAGGGGTTTAGAGGGGGTTTAATGAGGGTAGAATAGGAAATGAACATAAAAAATCAAAGCAGCAACCCAGCTGCTCGCTGCTACAGTGCTGCTACGCTATAGCGCTTGCTGCGCGTCAACTTGCGATGGCTCCGGTTTGAACACCGTTCGGCGAAGCGCAGCGATTTCTTCTCCTGCCATTCTGTAAATGTCCTATGTAGAAGCCTTAAAAACCCCAAACCAAATAAAAATTTTCTCGAGGGTTCCTCAATCGAAACAATTCAGATGCGTGCCAAAATCGGTCCGTAATTTGCTATACAACGGACGAAATTACGTAGGACAACTCACGATCGAAACAACGAACGAAGAAGCATACATACTTGTTTTAAAACATGTTAGAAGCCTAATGAAGTTTCACAAACACATACCCAAGGTCAAACCAAATTTATGTGCGACCAAAGTACCAAAGCGTCGTTAACGATATGCGAATCGCGAAATCAAACATATGACGACGACTATACTTTGAACGTCGTGACCACATGTAAACTTTATAAACATGATTATAAGGATATAAAATTTATTCAAACAAGTACACGAAGACCTAGGATATCTTTTGACCATAAACAATAATTAAGGAAGACAACACTCTACCGAGTCGAGTTCCCAACAATGCTAAATTGCGCAATAGAGACTCTAACACGCTAACGAGCGTAAATCTCGGACATCCCAAAGGTATCGGCCTTACCTTAGCCTACCCAAGCATAAGAAGTCTTCCACGTTAAGGCTTATCATATTGGCCGAGACGATCACGTAAAGTTCGGGCGTTACATTCTCCCCCTAAAAAGAATTCGACCGAATTCTAAGCAGTAACACAAACCAACATCGGGTCATCACCCAAGTACTAAACATCAAGACATTCGTTACTGTGTCTATCGATTCCAAGTGAACATTCATGCTCAACTCAACAAACAAGACTCAAGTCTCTGAGTCTACCATCACAAAAACTCAAACAAGCATATGAGGACCAAATTATTGTGATCTAAAATCTGGTTTCCGAACCTCTCAATAGGCACAACAACACTAAACCCTTCAGATTGGAAATAATATGACTCATATTCGAGTCGCGAAAACACATACGAACAACACTAACCAATCTTGTACACAAACCCCAAAGTTTAACATGAAAACAAGTTCAAGCATACCATAAACATTCAACTACCGAAACTATTTGTCCCGGGGCACACCATGAAATTCGCGCATAAAAGATCCTAAGTTACAAGAAGTAATAATTTCTTATAGAGCAATTCTCAACCAAATTAGAAGCAATCAATACGACATTTCAAGCCATGTAAATCATACTCGCGATCTCCCTATCGCGGGTAAGAACACATAAGAGCACAATAATGAAATGTTTTGAAAATTCTTTCCGTTTCTGTCCATTCCATTTGGTAACGGGTATAGTCTATTTCTACCCTAACTCATACCAATCCTAGTCCAACAACGAACCTCTTTTGATCACCAATTTAGGGTACCGGCTAAATTAGATTTCAAAAGCTTTCGTTGCAAGGATGCGAATGTTCATGATTAAAAAGTTTTAAGCATCCTTTAATAATCTCCTATGCTAATGAAATGAATGAGCAGGAGATAATAATTATGAAATGAGAATTTAATGTACTACAATGTAGATGCATCAAGTAGGTGTTCCTATAGCTAATGCACATAATTGAATAAAATCAAGCCAAGTAACAAGGTCTATTACCTTGGCAAACAATAATCATATTTACCACAAAACTCGTGTACCTAGTACACACAACCAAGAAAACTTACTAGAAGTCACCACGAACTGACGTGGTTACTAGTAGTCATAACGTCTACACTCCACAATTCCAACCTATCTTAAGTTCTAGACCAAGGCCACAACCAATGCATATTCTAATGTCCCCAAAACATGAACATTTTAATAATCGCAGTGAAACATCATACTTGTCCGCGAAACCAAAATCAACCGATAAATCGCAACACTTAACCTTCTCACTAATCGAGTGTATCCTACTCGCATAATGACCATCAACAATATATAATATTATATTATTCACCACATTAAACATGACTCCATTGGATGTACAAGCATCATATCAAACCAATAAGTATCATCATACAATTCATGTTTCATATATATATATACATATATATACATGTATTCCACCCTCGCTCTTAATATAGGCCTCTGGCCAGAACCCCATAATACCATCGATTACTATCGTCGTAACATAAATTCGTTCCCAATGCTTTTTATATATAGTATAGTCCTATATATACATAGACTACACAAGAATCCAGAAACCATGTGTGATTACCTATCGGCAATTCACAAATCAAACAATATCACATACCAGCACCACATTGGGGCTTTATCCCCAATCAAACAATAAACCAATAATATTCAATACACCATGTAATGTATGTATGAATGCACATGAGCTACCGATAAGATGTGTACTCATAATATCAATAATAGTAGTAACAGTATAATATATATATACGAGAACATACATTCCTATTCAGATAGGTTTCAAAACTCCGCAATGGCCAACTGCCGTACGACGCGACTCAAACTCTAGGCCAACCATCACCATCTCTTTGGAGCCACAAGATTGTTGGCTAGCACTCCTGCACCGATTAATCCTCATCCTTGGGCAATCTTTACTTCATGATCACCGCCACAAGCAAAGCACTTTCCCCGCTTTACCCCAACATCCTCTGCGTGTCCCGCCCTCATACAAAAATTACATATCAACTCGCCTGTGCCTCCGACTAGAGGTAGGAACATCACCCTCGTCTACCAGATCGTGACATCTCCTCGTGACTAACTGCTACCTGCCTCAATACCATCACCACTCTTAATAGCCCTTCGAGGTTCTCTTTGAGCGACTCTCGATGTCCAACTCCATCGCATAAGCACGATTCACAAGATCTCTGCACTCGTGAAGTAATGGGATAAGCCGCCACGATACTTCTTCCTTCATCCTTAGGCCTTTTACAAACCGATGAGCCTTCTTAGCCTTCATTTGGTACTAAGTAACTACAATAACGAGCCAACTCGTGAACTCTTTGCTCTAATACCGCCCACAAATATATTCCTGTTCTAGTGCAATGATTCCATTTTCTTTCCGAACTATCGCCGAATAAACTGTGCCCTAAACTCCATCATGAAGTTTTCCCACACTTGAGGCACTCCATAGTGTCTCCAACTATCTCAGAACACATGCCACCAATGGTCACAGACCACTCAACTTAAACACGTTAGGTCACCATCTCTTCTCGACGCATAACCCATAACCGCAAAGATCTTCTCCATGCTTTCTAACCAATGTCTCCGCTTAGAAGCATCGGGGCCTCCTCGAAGCCCTCAGTTTCAACTTCAAGAATCTCCCAAGTATAGTGGTATCGTTTTCCCATCTAAATATTTGTTGAGGAGTCACACGCGGATCATTAACGCTATCCCCTCATTACTTACCAAGCGTACTCGAACGAGGTCTACTGGACTAGCTCCACGCCAAGCTCCCCGACATAATATACCTTCAAGGAACACTGACGCCAAAATCTCAACAATAAACCTAACCCAACTAGGCCAAGGAACCTATCCTCGCAAAATAGCTAACCAATAGCTCGATACCAATCAGAACGACCCGACCTCGATCCAAAAACGAGATCCCAAGGTCGTGCCATCAGTGATAAAAGCCAGAGACAAGCACTGCTAAGCATAATGGGCGAGTCGAAGATGAGCCATCAAGCTCGAAATGTAAAGGTAAAGCCATAACGGCGAATTGAACCAACAAAACTAAAACTGCGGAAGCAAAAACAAAATGGGACCCAGCTAACAAGCTCCTGAAATAAACAACCAAAGAGATAATAAATCTCTCGTCCAAAATTCAACGCACGTGACGCAACATTAGACACGCGCAACTAACCATCCGCAATCCAAAGGCCGCAACTAACAAAATCCCAACCCGATAAACACCACTCAACGGCTACAACATGCCAAGGGACACCTAACTACAACAATATAATATCCAATGCTAAACCACCAACCAAGATCTCGCGACTAAAAAAATGTCGGAGATAGAAACAACAATAACTCAATATTAGAATAAACGAGCCACACTTGCTCGAAATGACAACGGAAATAACTTAAAGATACAATAGCTCGGCTATACTAGTCAGCTCCAAATGCATAACAATAGTATACAATTATAATCACCCAAGTAAAGTCTACATAACTTTACATCCGTGTCTCACAAATAAATAACAACAATATTAAATAACTCAAGCTTATAGCCCTAAGACCACCTGCTAGAAATCGCTATCCAAGTCGCCAAGCGCATAACGGATCACCGCACAACACTAGGAAAAAACAACTTAGTGAGCCATAATAACCCAGTAGTTACTTAAATGCAACTTTATGCATATTATGTCATGGCATGGCATAATGCTCAAGCATATATAAGAATCATGGTATCATACTAGTATACCAACAATAAACATGCACGTGAATAACCAAAGCACATAATCCCACGTAAACCACAAACATAATATCTTTCATATAAATGCTTATAAATAAACATGTAACAAGAAACGAATTGAACTGTTACAACCAAATCCGTCCAACACCCAACCAAACTTTACCATGGGATTCATCCTCAATCCAAAATCCGGTTCAATACCCAACCAATCATACCCCTCGGGTTTCGGCCCCCAAATAATCACAACTCACCGCTTTTCCTTTAATGAGTACTCGTTATTCATCCAATCCCGGAAGAAATGGGAGCTCGAAATTAGGCTAGATGGCTCTATCTCGAGACCACATCCCACTATTGGCCAAATAGTGAGGAGAAAGGGAACCAATGCAACCATTCATAGCGATTGCTCTAAAGACTATGAATCGTCCCCATCGCCACACTGACCAAACCCGCCACCGGATTCTTAAACCAAAATGATCAAGTAGATGTTTATTTGCATAAACCAATGAGACCAAGTTCATTAATATCGGGCTCATTAAATCTTGTAGGACATAATGCTCTACAAATCTCATAAACCATGCACATATTGCATATAAACAAGTACATATACGCCTCTACTTAAATCTCATGAACAATGCATATATTTGCATATGACCAACATGTTCAACTAACTTACAAGTTACAAGTTTAGTTCAAGAACCACATATTGAGGTACTCATTATTCCTCAAGTCATCACCCAAATCAAAGATAGCATATAAGCTTAATAAATCATAATGTGAGGTCTACAATAATCCTCAACTCAAATCAAACCAAAGACTACTACGTTAGTCTAAGAATATCCACAACTCAAGACTTAATATTTTAGTCTTTATTTTTATACTCAGACTCAATCATAGTCCTAATCGTCGTATATAATTGACATCTCTAATTCCATACTCAAGAACATCATGACTACCCCGCAGTCACTTTCTCGCAAGTGCTTTTCATGCACGCAACCAAAATCCTTAAGGAGAATTATTTCTTAATCTTCTCTTAATTATACTCATGACCATACGTTGGTCTCTAATGTCCTGCTCTAACAAGCATGCTCAAAACATATTTCTAATAAGTCTCATAACATGAATGTCTCATTTGGACACAAGCCCCAAAACCCGGTGTGCATAATTATAACCAAACAAACTCCAAACATTGTAGGGTTTCAACCCAAGGCTCATTATCATTTTATTGGCCTTATAACGACTCCATTGAATCTTAATACTACATTTCATTCTTTTTGTGTTTCATAAATCCACACTTTAATTTTTCATTAAAGTGTACAACAAAATCCCAATATTCATTCGGGCTTGATTCTCAAGCCTAAAAATTATAAAGTTCATCATAATCATAATTTCATTTAAAGTTTGGAGACTATGCATTTCACAGCATTAATCAAACGAAAATCAATCGTTGTAGGATTTCAACCCAAGTTCGTTAAGCACGTTA
>CM028378.1:123864656-123999734 GCA_013146195.2 Codonopsis lanceolata
AAATCTTTTTTGGCTTCAACCTCAAGTTATAAGTGTATGGCATGCAAAGTAATCTCGTTCGATGCTCACCACATATATAGGCTTAGTCATATAAAACCAACTAGTCCTTTTCTTAAAAACTACTACTTTTTTACTTTCTCCGTGTGTGTGATCACCGGTCTTAAAGAATATCTTAACTAAAACAGTTTTATTAAGCTAAACACCACATTCATATGAAAATCAAAGTTTAATAGAAAATCATGCATTAAGAATTATGAGATCTACCATCAAACTCGGTCATTCTATGATTCTGAGATAGAAAGGTCCCAAGGATTTCAAAGATTTATACATCCATCCCATGCACTTCTATGTATGACATACAATGCTCTCCTATCCCAATGACTTGTGGTAGCTAAGATTATGCTAACACAGTGAGCTTTAGGGTGAATAATAATGAACATGAAAGGTTTGATCAATTTCATATGACTCACTTGACAGTTAAAATAACATAAGCATTGGCAAGAAGATCATTAGGTCTTTATTTAGCTTGTAATGTAAGGCCAAGGTGTTGGGGGATATGATGGAAAGGAATTGGAATTCAAAGTGAGAGAGTAAGACTACCCCTTTATCCCTCATACTTCCAAGTAAAAGGAAGTTTTCCCTATTTAGGCTAGACTCGAAGACTCTTGAAGTGGAGGAGTGTTTTTCGCTACTTTTCAGTTTTCTTCTTCCCCCCCCCCAAACTTGTTTTGGGCAATATATACTTCTAAAAATATCACATCATTCTTATCAGCATGATTTTTCTAACATATTTTTATCTTGAAAGCTATGCTTCCATTTGAATCTTTGTTACACTCTTCTTCTTCCGTTTCATTTTTTGTCGATACATAATTTTTCTTTTCTCTTCTTTTTCTATTTTTTTTTTCTACGACGGAAAGAAGAAGTCTTCTGAAAAATAGCCTAACTGAAAAGAAGTGGTCCTCCAAAATCAATTTCCCACCCACATCCTACTCTCTCAAAGGGTAGGCTAAAAGTGTATAGGCTTTTAGGGTTAAGTTAATGTGGGTAATAGAAACGATGGCAAATGGGGGTTTAAATAGTGTGCTTAGCACACTCCATTCTTTTTCATTAGGCTCAACGGGGACACTAGGGATATTTTTAGTATAGCTCAAGGAATATTTAGGCTCTAACGATCCAAAGATGGCCTAAGTCATTTCTTAATGCCAAATGCTCATGTAGTTTTTAAAGCAAGTAAGACAACACAAAATATCATATCAATTATGAGAATTGGGGGTTGAATGTTTAGCATCATTGGATTTCACAAAAGCATTCGCTAAGACAGATGGTAGGGACAATTGAGGCTAACATGCAGACACGGTTCGAAAGTGTGCTTGAGATATATAAATGAGAAAAATCCAAGGGATCTAACTAACATGCAATTGATCCTAAGTCACAATTTAATGCAACAATTATGTTCGAATGACTATGTGTTATAAACTTTATAAAACTATTCTAATCAATCCATAATTATGACTGGTGTGGGTGCATGAAGAATTTGGAGAAAAGTAAAAGTTTCGCAAAATTAAGTAAATTCCAGAGGGATCTACGGACTAACTATGCGGTTCATTGCATTAACTCCTCATTGACTACGACTAGCATTACCACACCTAAACTCGAGGATGAAAATTTTGATTTTTTTTTATAAAGAAAATTGGAGATGATGACGATGACTCAATTGATGGTGGGTCCCCACAAGAGGAACCCACGAGCATCCAATGTGAGTGTATTATGGTCAAGGCAACACCTCCGAAAATAAGAAAAAAATAAAAACAGGAAAATAGGGTGAAGAGTTAAATGGTCATCAAGAAAAGAAATTTTTCTTCACCCTAGAAACATAGCCCAACTCCATTCCTCCTTAGCTGGGACCTGCTAGGACTCTAAGCTTAGAATCCCCCAAACTTAATTTCTATTTTGCCCTCAAAATGGAGGAACATATTAAAGGATTGATGGGGCAGGACAAATATAAAAAGGACGTAGCAGGTCCACCTAACGAAAGAGGATGGAACTTGGGCCTCGACTCACGGTGAGTCGGGCGGAAATAACGAATGAGGATGTAACTTGGGGATCATGCCAGGAGGCATCCCATAATAGGCGGAGACATTTTGTCCCACCGTGTTAAACCAACCAAACAGCCGCTCTTGGTCGGCACAAATTTGTGCCAACTGTTGAGTTGCCATCTGGCCTTCTAGGGCAACCTCTTCTAGCCTATTGGAGATCCCAACGAGCGGGTCCTCCTCCTCCTCTTCGGGTTCCTCCCCTTGAGGAACCCTCACTCTCGGCTGCTGGTGGTGCTCAAACAAAATGGCCCTAGTAATGGCGGACCAGCCTTAAGCCTCTCCGCTGTGCAGGGCCATCTCACGCCTGCCCTCCTACACAACTCGGTGATCAAATGCGGGAACGCGAACCCCGCATTCGTAGCACCTCTAATAAGGGTCTTGATTTGGCCGTTGATCAAACGGCCAACATCAACAGACCCACCGGACATAATGGTGTAGGTCAAGACAACCCTCTCCCAAGTCACCGTATGTTGGTGACTGGAGGGCATGAGACGCCCACAAACAAATTTGAACACGGGCTTAGCCGTGTTCTGAAGGAAGGACTCCTCCATGGTACCTAGACCGAAAGGTGGATTACGGTTATAGTTCCACTCAACACCAGGGAGGGTGATGGTCGCATTGACCACCTCGACAGGGATAGGGGGTGTTGGAGGTGTGTGCTAAAATTATCGGCACCAACCGCGAAGTTGGAGGTGCCGAAATATTCGTTAATGCTTTGGGACGAAAAGTCTACTACAATGTCCCTAACATTAACGGTGTCTAATACACCCCCATCTATGCCAATGCTGCCATTGGCATAGAACTCTCGGACAATAGGCACTACGGCTGCCCTTGCCGGAGAGTCGATCAAACGCCCCCACCTACGAGCCACAAAATTTGGACGGAGGTCAAATTCTTCAGCCTTGAATCCCCTCTCGGGAACCAAGGACTTGGAGAGTTTGGCCGCATATCGTTCTGAGGCCTCGTAGGACACAAATCGGGTAAGGTCAAAATTTTGTTCCTCCTCCTGAGCAGGGCCGGAGGACGAAGGTCCGGTATTTCTACGCTTACGGAACATTTTGTTTGTATAAACATTAAAAACTAAAGTTTTAACAATTAAAATATGTTTTTAAAATTTTAAAATTAAAAATTAATTCTAAAGCATGCAAAATTTTATCTACGTTAAAATTATCTAACACCCTAGCATGCAAATATTTGACGTGAAAATTAAAGAGAGGGGTTAGGATTACTTGTTAAATGCAGCTTTAGAGTCGAGAATGCAGCCGGAGTGTGAGCTTGATCGGCAACAATGGTGTTCTTCCTCTTTCTTCAAAAGCCTTCAAGTCTTCAATGGAGTGTAATGGAGGATGTGGGGGAGGTAGAAGATGAAGAGTTTGTGAAGGAGGGAGAAGATCTTGTAATTCGTGCCGGAATTTGGAAGGATTCGCCGGATTTGGAAGAGGCTGGGCGGCTGCTGCTGCTGTTTGAGGAAGGGAGGGAAATTTTCTGGTGATTCTGCAAATGAAGACCCGACACTTCTTATATAAGGGGACCTTGCGGTTGCAAGGTCTGCCACACCTTGGGACCGCAAGGTGGGCAGTCAAACAGGTTTCTGATTCCGCTACTTCCCCATGTCTGACGGTACGATGCACGACATTTACATTTACGGAGGACCTTGCGGTCGCAAGGTCTCCAACACCTTGCGTCCGCAAGGTGTCCAGAACTTGTCCCTTTTGTTTTCTTTTTTTGCTTTTTAACAGTTTTGCAATTCAGCCCTTTTCCGTTAATTCCGTTATGTTTTGTATCTTTCATGTATGCAAAAACTTAACAAAAATTCTAAACTAAAAATATTAGCAACATATAAATACAACACTAAGATGTTTTTCTCCCCCAAACTTGAATTTTGGCATATTTAATTAAAAATTAAATGTCCAAAATTAAATTTAACGGAGAACAACATTTTAAACTAACTACAAAAACAAATAACATTCAAAATAGTGGGTTGCCTCCCACTTAGCGCCTTTGTTTAATGTCTTTGGCTCGACCAAACTGCAAGCCTAATCACGGGGTGGTTCATTGTCAGCCAAACGAATTAACTCAATTGTTCGTTCAACTGACATCGGCTCTAGATATGGCTTGAGTCGGTGTCCATTAACTTTGAAAACTTCATTATTTTTAGGATTTTGAATATCAACAACTCCATGAGGATAGATTCGTACGATTATAAAGGGACCAGACCATTTAGATCTCAATTTTCCGGGAAATAGCCTTAGTCTAGAATTAAAAAGTAACACTTTCATCCCTGGATGAAACATTTTGTTGGCTAACCCCATGTCATGATATTTCTTGGTCTTTTCTTTATATGTCTTCGCATTCTCATACGAATTCAACCTATGTTCTTCTAATTCATTTAACTGAAACAATCTTTCCTTTCCGGCCAATGTTAAATCTAAATTTAATTCTTTAACCGCCCAATAGGCTTTATGCTCAATTTCAACTGGTAAATGACAAGCTTTGCCATATACCATTCTATATGGACTCATTCCTATGGGAGTTTTAAAAGCAGTTCGGTATGCCCATAAAGCATCCTTGAGTTTAGATTCTCAATCTTTGCTTTTATTTGTCTATTGCTAACTTCTACTTGGCCGGATGTTTGAGGATGATAAGGTGTAGCTAACTTGTGAGTTACACCATGTTTCCTAAGAACATTATTCAACAACTTATTGGTAAAATGAGTTCCTTGGTCACTTATTATGGCCTTAGGTACTCCATATCTAGCAAACAAATCTTCTACGAATTTAACCACTGTTTTTCCATCATTAGTCTTGGTTGCTACTGCTTCAATCCATTTAGATACGTAATCAACTGCTACTAAAATATACTCACAATTATTTGACACTGAAAAAGGACCCATGAAATCAATACCCCAAACATCAAAGATTTCAACAACCAAATTAATATGCAAGGGCATCTCGTTTCTCTTTCCTATTCCACCTGTTCTTTGACACTTATCACATGTTCTATAAAACAATTCACAATCTCTAAAAACAGTAGGCCAATATAAACCAGATTGCAAAATTTTTCTAGCAGTTTTGTTTCCACTAAAATGACCTCCACAAGAGTATCCATGGCAAAATTCCATAATACCTTGTTGGTCTTTTTTCTGGAATACATCTCCTTATTAAAGAATCTGAACAAATTTTGTATAAATGAGGTGCTTCCCAAAAATAATTTTTCGTTTCCGCCAAAAATTTCTTCTTTCATAATGATCAAAATCGGATTAATGATATCCGACACATAGTAATTGACAAAATCAAGCATACCAAGGGTCGAATCTTTAATGGCTAAAAGTTGCTCATCAGGAAAATCATCATTTATGGGAACAGGATCATCAAGAAATTGACGTTCAAGCAAGGGTG
Organism: Codonopsis lanceolata; assembly: GCA_013146195.2. Taxonomy (NCBI): domain Eukaryota; kingdom Viridiplantae; phylum Streptophyta; class Magnoliopsida; order Asterales; family Campanulaceae; genus Codonopsis; species Codonopsis lanceolata. The sequence goes on from CM028378.1 coordinate 123,870,151, forward strand.
AAAATTCCAATCTGGACAAATGGTCGGCTACGACATTCTCGGTTCCCTTTTTATCTTTGATAGTAATGTCAAATTCTTGTAACAATAACATCCATCTAATTAATCTTGGTTTAGCATCTTTCTTACTTAACAGATATTTTAATGCAGAATGATCAGAAAATATTATCACCTTTGATCCTAACATATGATCTAAATTTTTCTAAAGCATATACTCTTGCTAAAAATTCTTTTTCAAGAGTTGTATAATTCAATTGTGCATCATTTAGAGTTCTACTAGCATAATGGATCACATGAGGCTTTCTATCTACCCTTTGTCCTAACACGGCTCCAATCGCAAAATCGATGCATCACACATGATTTCAAAAGGAAGTGACCAATCATGGCCGGATAAAATAGGGGCAGTAGTTAATTTTTCTTTCAATAAATTAAAAGCTTCTAAACATTCTTTATCAAAAATAAATTTTGTATCTTTTGCTAGCAAATTACATAGAGGCTTACAGATTTTGGAAAAATCTTTTATAAATCTTCGATAAAAACCAGCATGCCCTAGAAAACTTCTAACACCTTTAACTGAAGTGGGAGGGGGTAGTTGTGAAATAACTTCAATTTTAGCTTTATCAACTTCAATGCCTTTATTTGAAACAACATGCCCTAAGACAATTCCATGTTTGACCATGAAGTGACTTTTCTCCCAACTTAAAGTTAAATTTGTTTCACAACATCTTTTCAGGACTGATGTAAGGTTTTCTAAACAGTGATCAAAAGAATTTCCAAACACTGAAAAATCATCCATGAAAACTTCAACGCATCTTTCAACTAAGTCTGAAAATATAGAAATCATGCATCTTTGAAAAGTAGCTGGTGCATTGCACAACCCAAAAGGCATTCTCCTAAAAGCAAAAGTACCAAAGGGACATGTAAAAGTTGTTTTCTCTTGGTCTTGGTGCAACAGGATCGATTGTAACTTAAAAACCATCAAGAAAGCAATAATATTCATGACCGGCTAGTCTTTCAAGGATTTGATCAATAAATGGCAAAGGAAAGTGGTCTTTCCTAGTTGCCGCATTTAATTTCCGCAAATCAATGCACATTCTATAACCAGTTATAGTTCTTGTAGGGACTAATTCATCTTCTCATTTTTAACAACTGTAATTCCTGACTTTTTAGGAACTACTTGGACAGGACTAACCCATTTACTATCTGATATTGGGTAAATTATACCCGCATCTAAGAGCTTAAGAACTTCTTTTCTTACGGCTTCTTCCATGCGTGGGTTAAGTCTCCTTTGCCTTTCTCTTGAAGGTTTACTACCTTCTTTTAGATGTATTTTATGCATGCACATAGAGGGACTAATGCCTTTTAAATCAGCTAGGGGCCATCCTAAAGCTTCTCTATGTGTCCATAAAACTTTTAACAAACTAGCTTCTTGCTCTTTCGTTAAGTCGGCTGCTATAATAACAGGCAAAGTGTTACCTTCCCCTAAAAATGCATATTTTAAATGGGGTGGTAATGACTTTAATTCTTCAACTTTAGGGGAATTAATGGACGGCATAAATTCAGAATTTTCTGCTTTAATTGTTTCTTTTATTTTAGCCTCCTCATTCTCTACTTTATTATCTTCTTTAATTTATTCCTCAATATTCTCTATCTCAATTTCTTCAAAGAGAGATTTCAGAATCTCTACTTCATTTTCCTTAATTTCATTACTTTCTTCTTCTACTTTTTCAGCTTTTTCAGCTTTATCAGACTTATTTTCTGATTCTTTCTCTATCTCTTTATCTTTCTTTTTACTAGCTTCTAACTTTTCTCTCTCTTGTCTTTCTTCCTCTTCTATTTCTCTTTCAATCTCATCAATGTCAATTTTTATGGGAGGGATAGGACTATCATCATAAACTATAAATCTATCTCTTTCATAATCTTCCTCTTCTTCAAAAGTTTCAGTTGATAACTTTTCAATTTCATCTATTGAAAAACAGGCACTTATGTCACTAGGTCTATTCATAGCATCAAACACAGAGATTTCAACAGTTTCACCTAGGACCGACATTGTGAGTTTACCATTCTTCACATTAATCATTGTATTGGCAGTAGCCATAAAAGGTCTGCCTAACAATATTGGAACTTCATTGTTAGTGTAAATTTTCCTTTCCATCTCTAGAACCACAAAGTCAACTATACCCAAAGGATATTTAACTAGGATGTCTTCCACTATACCCAAAGGATATTTAACCGAACGATCAGCTAATTGTAATTGCATAGTAGTGGGTTTTAGTTCTCCTAACCCTAACTGTTTATAGACCGCAAAAGGCATCAAATTAATACTTGCTCCTAAATCTAGCATTGCTTTCATCTTTTTAGAGCTTCCCAAGGAAACTTGGATATTAAAGCTACCAGGATCTTTTAACTTAGGGGGTAATTCGGGTTGTAAAACAGAACTTACGTTTTCAGAAACAATAATCTTTTCATTGTTTTCAAACTTGTGTTTCTTAGAGTGAAGATCTTTGAAAAACTTTGCATAAGCTGGAATATTTTTAATAACATTAAGCAAAGGGAGATTAACATTCACTTTGGATAACATATTATAAATTTCTGTAAATTGTTTGTCCATTCGGTTTTTCATAAGTCTTCTTGGAAACGGAATTGGAGGAACATAAGGTGGTGGAGCCACATAAGGTTCCTCTTCTTCTTGATCTAACTCTTTTTCAACTTCTATTGAATTATCTTTATTTTGAACCTCTTTTTCTTGTTCCTTATTTGGAACTTCTACTTCTACTTCTACTTCTTGATTGCTTGATTCATTATTCTCTTTATTACTATCACTATCTTTTTCGATTTCTTCTTCAATTTCCTTTTCAGAATTTTCTACTGTAGCAGACACTTTAGAAGAAGGATCAGGGTCACTTACCTCTTCACCTATTACCTTACCGCTTCGCAAGATGGTGATTGACTTGGCTTGCTCGGTTTGACTAGGGAGCTTCCCTTCTTCTCTTTTATCTACTTCAGAATTTGCAATGTGCTTCTTTAGATTTTCAATCTCTTCAAGCATATATTTCATCAATGCTGCTTAACCTTTACTTGCTACGTCTTGTTTGGGAACTTCTTCAATTCTCAACTGGTTTTGATTTGGAAATTGTGGAGGTTGTGGTGGTTGAGGCTGGAATTGTTGAGGTTGCAAAGGCTTATTTCCTCCCCAAGAAAAGTTATGATGATTCCTCCAACCAGGATTATATGTGTTTGAATAGGGATCATTCCTAGGCCTTTGAGGATACATATTCATAGCATTAGCCTGTTCAGAATACATAGCACTTGACGGACAAAAATTAGTAGCATGAGAATATAATCCACATAACGCACATGCTTCTTGAATTTGCCAATTTTTAAATTGAGCTTGTGTATTTGAATTATCTTGCAGTTGATATAGACTTCTATTTTTACTTCTAGCACTTTTCTGTTGGGAATTAATACTTAACATATTAAATAATTCTTCTAGTACTTCTGGTGTCATTCTATTAATAGAACCACCAGCTGCACTATCAACCATAGTTTGTAAGCCTGGCGAAAGACCATGGTAAAATTGAAGCACTAACACATGTTGAGCCAAATTATGATGAGGATACATAATAAGCAGATTTTTAAATCTATCCCATGACTCATGGAATGTTTCACCTGGTTCATTTTGGAATGACATGATTTGTTTTCTTTATTCAGTAAGAGATGCATGCTTGTAAAATTTACTCATAAACAAATAATATAATTGAGCCCAAGTATAAACACTATTAGGTGTTAAGTTCATAAACCATCTCTTTGCCAATTCTTTTAATGCACTGAGAAAATATTTCATTTTAATTTGATCTTCAGTCAACCCTCCTAAAGGAAAAATACTCATCATGTATTTATATTCTCTTAAGAAACTGACAGGATCTTCATGAGGCATTCCATGAAAGGATGGTATTGCATTAAAATAATGACCTTTTAATTCAAAACTAGTCTTACACCCGTGCGTTTAACGCACGAACATATAAAATTTTTTAATTAAATTTTATTTAAATAAAACAAAGACAATAAATAAAATTAAAATGATGAATTGCAACCATCTAAATAGAAATACATCATTGTATCGGTAATATGATAGATTCTGAATTCATTATACACAACATTTGTTGTGTTATTTTGTTGATTTTCCTTATTTATCTCATATCAATCAATATTTTTAAACCAGAATGATTTGTGAACCTAAAAATCATGATCTGCTTTGAACCATACTTTAGAAAGTGTCATATATGTGGCAATGATTGTCCTTAACTATTGTTAATCGTTATTGCATATGATAGTACCAATAATTGACCTTAACTTTTGTTTAACCTACATGTTTGCTCTAGTTGAAATTATAAGTACTGGTTTGTTACTTTTTTTTTTTTCATGTTTCTAATATTTTAATAAATACATTTTTGTAAGGACTATCTTGGTTTTACATAAAAATAAAAATATAATTTTTTTTAGAATACACATTGACTGAAGCCGATTGTTTTAAGTTCATTATATTTTATCTTCTATAAGTCTACAAATTTTTAACGTATAAAATATTATTAAAAATTTTGATTTCGATTTATTAAAATGTGTAAAATAGACAATAAAATTAAGATATTTATGGTTTTAAAATATTTTTTCAACGGCTCCGATGGAGATGGAAAAATAATTTTCTATCTATGCTTCTTTATATTTTTATAGATTTATCAATGAATTACTTTTATTTTTGATCCATTTCATTAGATGTGCACTTTAGTTTCAAATATGTCAATAAGTCGTCTCAATAATTGTGATGAAGATTTAGATTCGTTAAGTAATACTATTTCGATATTAATTATATTTTTGTAATTGATGCGTCCAAAATAATCTAAGGATGCACTGGGCTTAATAACTCGGATATCTGGCTTTCAATCTATCCCAAATCTTCAAGGTCCAATCCTGAAATGCAAACAATAACCGTAAACTGGGCAGAGGCTTTCCTTACAAAAGCCCTCCGGCGTGAGAATTAGCTAACACTCAATTGAATAAGCAAACTGACAGAATTTAGCCTTAGTATATGAATCACGTACCTCCCTTCTTTGTTTTGAGGGGTTTTTATAGCCGGTGCGGGAAACTGAATAACTCCCCATTAAATGTTGTGGCATGCATGACGGGTGTATTAACTGCCATGTTTACCGCAATGGTTTGATCATGAATGTGGGAGCGAGTTCCTCGAAAATAACTGCCCACATTCAGGATGACTGTTACTTTCATAACTGAGCATGGTTAGCCTTGCTCGATAAACATTTGTCAGTTGGGTGGTTCACCCAGCTCGTTGATCACTTGCCCGCTAGGTGAGCCCCCAACTCGCTGTAACCTTGGCGTTTAACCCCCAGATTCTAAACACACATTATAATGGACAATGTCTGACCGCTGCCCGCTTCGCAATCGGGTTTTGGAATACTCGTGCTCTGCTCGTGATTGCATGAAATGTGCCGAGCACGTGACTTAGGCTTGGGCCTATTGGGCCAGGCAATTTAGTAATCAATTTTTTTTTTCGTTTTGTGATTTTACTGTCTTCTAGATGTGATATTCTTGTTTTTACTGATGGAGACAATGTCATTCTTGTGTTATTTTGTTTCCAAAATTACTTGCATTCAAATTTTAGCTTCTACAATGTGATATCCAAGTATTTTAATGATTAGTTGGTAAAAAAAATACAATAAAATATTAGTAGATTTTTTTAATACAATAATAATTAGATTTGGGGGATTGAGCATTAAGAACCGAACAAACAACAATATTTTTACAAAAAAATCTAGTTTGGATTTGATGAAATTTGGTTCGTTGGTTAATATTCAAGGTTTTTTTGTTTGACCTACATGCTCGGATTGAAATTAAATCATGGTTTGTTATCTTATTTTTTTCTGTTGCAATATTTGAATAAACACACTTTTATCGGGACTCTTGATTTAATATAAAAATAAAAGTATAATTTTTTTATAATATATGTTGGCAAAATCCGATGTTTAAGTTCATCATATGTTATCTTCTATAAGACAACAAATTTCTTAACGTGTAGAATACTATAAAAAATTATGATATCGATTTATAACATGTAAAATGAACAATAAAATTAAGATCTTAATGATGTTGAAATATTTTGCTAACTTTGTTTTCAATTCATTAGAAGTTTGTTCATATTTCAAGGCAATATTTGGTTTTCATATTCCAAGAGAGTATTTATATTAAGGTAGTATTTGATTAATTATGACACATGTAATCAATTAATGTATAATCAATTAATTTATGTTTTCAATACATGGCTCACAACTTTTATTACATATAAATGACTTTCTACTTTAGGAAGACAAATTTTGGAGGGATTTTGCTATTTTTAGACTACCTTGGCTTTATATATATATATAGATTTCTTACAGCATCTGGCAAGACTAAACATGATGTCACGACATTTAATGAAGGTCTACTAAAGTCATTAATAGTTCTTTGATTTATCACTACTTCCATATTTCTTCTTGCAGGTTCTTCTTCTCTTTGATTTATTGGGTCAACTGGATTTTCGAGATTTCTATTATTATTATTTTCTTCCATTGGAGGATCAACCAGAGGATCCTCTTGATTCAATTGGTCTTGATTATCAAACTCGGGAGCTAGATTTTCAAGAACTTCTTGATTTCTTCTAACAATATTTATATCTTGATTTAATTCTACCAATTTAGGATTCAAAGATCGACGACCGTGCATAAAAATAATTTAAAGCAATTTAAAAAAAACAACTAACAAAATAAAATCTTTTTGTATTTTTATTTTTATAAAAACTGAAAATTAAACTAACAACTAAATTAAATTAAAAACTACGCTACCAACAAACTAACTACGTGAACTAGCTTGTCCCGACACGGCGCCAAAAACTTGATCGATGTTTTAATTAATCTTTTTCCTTGCAAGTGGACAAGACTATTATAGAATAGTATTGGAAGCAAGGGTCGAACCCACAGAGACAAGTGATCACGAACAGTGCAATTTATTGATAGCAAATTATTAATCTAACGGGGGTTTTTTATATTTATTTCTATTCTAAACTACTATTTATATTTAGATGTTTAACTAATTAGCAGTAATTACAAATATGAAGATCTTATGGAGTGTAGCAATCTAGGATTCTGGGTTTCACTTGTATCTCCTTTATGTTCAATTCATAATAATTATCATTCAATTTCTTGGGTTCGTTCACTAAAGATAGATATAGTCTGTTGAACAATTGGTTCAGCCTCCATCCCCGCAAAATTCATCCATTCTATATAAGCACATAAGCACAGAACTGTCAATCTAGTAACCTAGATTTATGATCTATCTGTCACCTAGATCATGTATGAACCTGGTCCTAACTTATCACTCTCGTGCATCGATAGGTCCAATTTATTGTGATGGTGAGCAAGTGTACGACATATGCATATTGGTCATGCAGTTATCCGCACCTCTAAGACTTTATTATTTGCGATTACATTCATTTGTTCAAAGCAAAATAATATATGGATTGATAAACAACACAATCAACAAGAATTGAATGAACATATAAACGAATCAAAACATAAATTCGATACAAGTTACCTCCCGCCTCCTAGATTATGGATGATTTAGTTCATCATAGACAATGAACAACACATGGAGATGATCGGATACATGATTTGATCTTCAATACTTGAAGTTACACAATCTAATTATGATATACAATCTAAAAACTACCTAAAATCTACCTAAGAGTGCTTCCAGCCGTCTCTCTCTTTTGTTGCTCTCGACATCTAACTTCAATATATACTCGGGAGTTGTAATCCAATCGAATCACTGTGTGAAAATTCGAAATTAGCGCGTTATGACCACCTTGCGGTCGCAAGGTGTTGAGTACCTTGCGTCCGCAAGGTCTCCAGTGTGTCTAGCCTTGGACTGCTTGACTTCTTCCCGTCGCCTACCTTGCGGGCCGCAGTCGATGTACCTGCGTCCGCAAGGTCTTGATCGGGATCTTCACTTTTTCTTCATTTTCCCTCTTTTGGCCCTTTTTGAAATTTGCACTTAAAACCCTAGAGTTTGTCATATTTTCACTAATAACCCTGAAACTTACAAAACTCACCGAAAACATATATTAGTAGCCAAAAACCTCGTGAAATAGCATAATTTAAGTCATAGAAGCATATAAAATCGACGTATAAAATACATCGATCAGTAGCCAATACAAGCCGTTGTGCTGCCCGGATTAGAATAGGAAATATTATGTAAAAGAGCCGTTATAATGGCCAAATATTTTTAAACACATTTGTAATTATTGTAAGGAAATGGCTGCGAGTCCATAAATAATGTAGCTACAGATGTATTTGTTTTAATTTCCTGTCTTTTAATGATTTATTTATTTGCTAAATAAATATAACAATAAGCATACTTCAGCCAAAAACCGCTTTTGAGATCGAAAGGGCGAGTTGGGTGCCTAGCACCTTCCCAACTCGTAACTTAGCCTCCGAACTCGTTTTCTTTTTCTCTGGTTTGTTTTTCTTTTCTTTGGTTTTGCTTTATTTGCCTTAAAATAAAGATGGCGACTCTAAAACTTTCAGATCCAGTGGGGCCTCGCAACACTCCTTCTTTGCACTTTTCCGTTCACCCCTAAAAAAGGGAGAATGAGAATGGAAGGGTGATGTATTCACATATCCTGGTATCCCCTAAAAAAGGGATAACTTGATGCGGGAAACCCAAAGCTCCCATAGTGATCTGAAACGGGCCATAAGGCTATTTTTAATAAAATCCATAGTGGGGGCGTCGCAATATCCTTTTTTTGCACTTTTCCGTTTTCCCCTAAAAAAGGGAAAATGAGAATGAAAGGGTAATGCATTCCTATATCCTGGTATCCCCTAAAAAAAGGATAACTTGATGCGGGAAACCATAAGTTCCCATATTGGATACAAAATTCACTAAAGGCAACCGAGGCATATTCCAAAGTGCTAATATAGACAGCACTCCTCTCGCACTTTTGATTTCGTCTTCCCCTAAACAAGGGAGGGTAGAATGAGAGCAGTGGATGTCCCGCATCCGCACGTACGCGCACCCCTATCCAAGGGCGCGCGGGGAGCAGGTCGCACCCCGGGAACCTCACAGATAGGGTTCAAGGGTTCAGGTCAAATTTCAAAAATGGAAAAAATCCCATAATGCTGGTAACAGGCTGAGCGGTCGCCCAGAAGAATGGCTGAGCGATCGCTCAGTGCCCTTTTTATTCTTGAGCTGCTGGATTTTGTGCACTCGCTCAGTCACTTGGCTGGGCGAGTGCTCAGGTGTCTGGAAGGCCAAACTGACTTGAAAACAAGTCCCAAATGTGTCCAACACAACCCCAAACCATAAGGGATGTTTAACACACTCAAAACAAGTCCAAAACAGGTCCGAACATCACCAGAAATAAGAAGGAATAAAGGGCGAAAATCACGACAAACATCAACCAATTCAATAACGAGTTAAACAAGAATACAACAAGCATGAAAGGACATTCTTAATCATGTTTAGGACTAGTAAACAAGGTCTAGGATTCAAGTTAACATCTCACGAGTCTTAAGACACGAAACAAGGCAAAAAGGAATGCAAACCGAGAGACTATAAGAGTCAAAAGATCAAATGAAGTAACAATGCTTCTGAACTCTCAACTAAGCATACTACGGCCAAGATTGAAGTTATTAAACATGTAAGAAAGATACTAAGGCTCTATTAGGACTTGGGCAAGTACTAAGGCGTCGATCGAAGCAAGTACAACAAGACATGCAAGTAAGGAAGGCATACACGCGACTATGATCGTAGTCAACCTAATGCAAGCATGACTTCAACAATATGAACTAGTTAACATGTTAAGGCATATAATGAGCATGTTATAACGATGTTATACAAGTAAAGGGGTTTGGGTTCTCACATCCTCCCCCACTTAAAGGAATTTAGTCCCTAAATTCTTACCGGTCATCTCGAATAAATATGGGTATTACTCCCTCATCTCAAGCTCGGTCTCCCACATAGCTTCCTCGGTGTCATGATTCCTCCACAAGACTTTTAGAAATGGTATCCTCTTAGTTCTCAAGATTCGCTCTTTAGTATCAAGAATTCTCACCGGCTTCTCAACATAAGAAAGATCGTGTTTAAAGGTAATCTCTTCATCGGCAAGAACATGTGATTCATCGTTCATATATTTGCGAAGCATAGAAACATGAAACACATCATGAATACCCGAAATAAAAGGTGGTAATGCAATCCAGTAAGCCAAAGAACCAACCTTCTCAAGAATCTCAAACGGACCGATATACCTTGATGAAAGCTTCCCTTTCTTACCAAACCTCTTAGTACCACGGCGTGGCGATATCTTTAAGAACACAAAATCACCAACTTGAAACTGAAGATCGCGTCTCCAGTTGTCCGCATAGCTTTTCTGTCTACTTTGAGCCGTACGCAATCCATCTCTAATCAACTTCACACTTTTGGCCGACTGTTGTACCATTTCAGAACCCCATAACTTAGCTTCACCAACTTTGCCCTAGCAAATTGGTAAACAGAACTTACGCCCATATAAAGCCTCATAAGGAGCCATCTCGATGCTAGATTGGTAACTGTTATTATACGCAAACTCTGCCAATGGTAGGTGTGAATCCCAACTACCCTTAAAATCCATGGCACAAGCACAAAGCATGTCTTCTAATATCTGTATCAATCTCTCCGACTGCCCATCTGACTAAGGGTGAAAGGTCGTACTAAAGTTAAGTTTCGTACCCAAGACCTTCTGTAATGAATGCCAGAATCTCGAGGTGAATCTAGGATCTCTATCCGATACAATACTAACAGGAACACCACGTAGCCTAACAGTCTCCTGAATATACAATGCTGCCAACTGACTCAAACTCTAAGTAATCGCAATAGGAATAAAATGAGAAGATTTTGTCAACATATCGACAATAACCCAAACAGCGTCGAAGCCTCTATGAGTACGCAATAACCCCGTAACAAAATCCATCGTGATATGTTACCATTTCCACTCTAGAATCTAAAGTGGCTGCAATAAATCAACATGTCTCTGGTGTTCGGCCTTAACTTCCTGAGAAGTCAAGCACCTAGATACATAATCCGCTATTTCCCTCTTCAAGCCATTCCATCAAAACTATTTCTTCAAGTCACGGTACATCTTAGTACTCCCTGGATATATCGTGTACTTGACCTTGTGAGCCTCATCGAGAACCATACGCTTCACTCCATCGGTAGAAGGAATGCAAACTCTTCCTCGAAAAGTCAAGATACCACTACTATTCATCGCAAACTCGGAAAGTCTTATTCTTGCCTAATCCATCAATAATCTTCATGAAATCTGGATCTAACACTTGTGCCTTCTTGATCAACTCGAACAATATCCACTCACGAACATCCTCCAACATTTTCCACTCTCTCATCATCAAACAAGACATAAAAGCCTTCCTACTCAAGGCATCCGCAACAACATTTGCTTTCCCCGAATGGTAAAGAATAATACAATCATGATCCTTGAGCTTCTCCATCCAATGTCTCTGTCTCATCTTCAACTCTTTATGCGAGAAGAGGTACTTCAAACTCTTATGATCGGTGAACACTTCAAACTTCGCCCCATAAAGGTAATGTTTCCACTTGTGATACGTGAAAATAATTGCTACTAACTCAAAGTCGTGTGTAGGATAATTATGCTCGTAAGGTGACAACTTCCTCGAAGCATAAGCGATAACCCTTTCGTTCTGTATAAGCACGCAACCCAAGCCTTCTAATGAAGCGTCGCTATAGATCACAAAATTATCACATCCACTAGGCAATGCTAAAATAGGAGTTGTAGTCAATCTCCTCTTCAACTCTTGAAAACTGGCCTCGCACTTATCACTCCAAATAAAAGTAGACTTTTTCATAGTCAAGTTCATCATAGGAGTAGCAATCTTGGAAAATCCCTCAATGAACCTACGGTAATAGCCCGCCAAGCCCAAGAAACTACGGACTTCGGTCACCGTACTAGGAGTCTTCCATTTAGTAACAGCCTCCACTTTAGATGGATCCACCATAATACCAACACTAGAAACAACGTGCCCAAGAAAAGATACCCGTTTGAGCCAAAATGCGCACTTACTAAATTTAGCAAAAAACTGATTCTCTCGCAATAGGGAAAGAACCACTCTCAAATGATCAGCATGTTCCTCTCGTGACTTTGAGTACACTAGGATATCATCGATGAAAACCACAATAAAGCAATCTAAATAATTATGGAATACCCGATTCATCAAATCCATAAAAACTGCAGGCACGTTTGTCAACCCAAACAGCATCACAACAAACTAATAGTGGCCATAACGTGTCTGAAAAGCTGTCTTCGGAACATCATCTGCCCGAACTCTCAACTGGTGATAACCACACCTCAAGTTTAGCTTGGAATACACCACTGACCCCTAAAGTTGATCGAAGAGATCATTAATGTAAGGTAAAGGATACTTGTTCTTAATAGTAACCTGATTCAACTGCCGATAATCAATACACAACCGCAAGCTATCGTCTTTCTTTCTCACAAACAACACCGATGCACCCCTCAGAGATACACTCGGTTTAATGAACTCCCTATCAAGAAATTCCTGCAACTGCTCATTCAATTCCCTCTACTCTGCGGGAGACATTCTGTATGGTGTCTTAGAAATAGGTGAAGTCCCTGGCAATAACTCAATGCAAAATTCTACCTCTCGATCGGGTGGTAAAGCATACTCGGTCGAGAACATGTCGGGAAACTCACTAACAACTGGGACCTCTTCTAGTGAAGTAGTAGGCATACTAGTATCGATCACACAAGCTAAATAACCCGTACACACAAATAAATATAGCTCTTCATATATAGAAAACAAAGTGAAAAATATAGAAAAGAGAAGCAGCAACAACAGAGAAAAAGTGAGGCCACTTTCAATAAAAAGTAGGTCTCCTATAAGACCGTCTTACGGATCTTAATTTATAAGACATAACTCCACTATCTCATAGTTCAACCAACCAACACGCGCTGGGTTGGGTAAAGAGGATCCGTCTTACAAAAAATACTCGGAAGACCGTCTTATCCAAGTTTTTGCCTTCAATGAAAAGATCACATAAAAAAGGAAGCATTCTTGCGAAAATTCAATAGTCATTTCAACAATGAAGATTCTAGTATCAAATATCATTCATGCTTTATCAAACTACCTAGAGTCATTACAGTGAAGCTTAAAACACATTGTTGTTGTTGCGTAAAGTGTTCTAGTTGGGTGCCAACTATTAAAGAAAAAAAGTAAAGGAAAAATAAAGATTTGTTCTTCTAATAATCTAGTCGGGTGGTCAGCTAGTTGAGAAAAAAGCCAAGAAGATCCTTACGACTTCAATAATTTGTGTATTTGCGAGAAATATAGTTGATTATCGCCTCACAATAGGCAAAGGGCTGTAAAGGGTTGATATAAGATTGGAGATCCGAACCACCATAAAATTCTTGTGTTAATTTCTCTTATCCCTAAATTTTTTCTTACTGCCTTGTATATTATTAGTTCTTTACAAATTAACATTTTTACAATTTAATCACTTTACAAAATACATTCGTTGTGCTTGTGTGATTAACTATTGCACTATGTCAAAGGGACCCAATAAAATGCATATTTTTAATTACAGTCATTTGTATGTTGCTTTGTCTAGGGTTACCAACTCTAAGGGTCTTCTAATATTGGCAAGGCTGGCCTGAGGCATGTCTGGAGACTGGAGGGGCGACAGCCATGGGCCCCCAATTTATAAAAATTACCATATACATTATATATATATATATATATATATATATATATATATATATATATATAATTTACTGTTAAAACATTACATAAGTAGTTGGTTGTAGTATTGGTCAAGGCGTGTGCATGTGTTAATAATTAATAATTGGCCTATAAATTCAACTTTAAAGTATATAATATATAATATATAATATATATCTTCAATTATAATGTATTTAGTTGTTTGATGGCTAAGGTTATTTCTTGTTAGTTGTATGGTCATTTGTTCAATTCTTATCTATATCAAAATTTTATTTTATTTTCAATAAAGAGCCATTTTATTTTATTTTCGCCATGTGTCTCCAAATGTTCAGGTCCAGCCCTGAACATTGGTATCATGTCATATTGGGAGCGATGCTAATCGTACAAGTTCAACGACGAATACCAATTTTGTGTTTAAATAAGTATTCTAAATTTTATTACAATCTTTTTTATTAATTTAATATTCTATATTGAAGTTCAATTTTTTAACTTTATGTTTTAATTATTTGCTTAGTTTTCATACATTATAGTAATTAATTTTTTTGAAACAACACATTGTAGTCATTAACAAATTATCTAGTAGATTTAGGGTTTATGGAGGGGTATTTATAGGCCCTCAATGTCATTGAACTCGTCTAGGATCCACTGCCATAGTTATCTAGTAGATTTTGGGAAAAACTCCTAAATTATAGGCGTGACAGATGGTTGTCCGCGAGTATATCGAGTAGATAAGGTAAGTGTTCTGTTCGGATAAGGAAACCTTTGACCAGTCTTGGAGAGCAAGTCTCTGAGATTCCCTTGCTCGATACTTGCTCGGGCGAGCATGGCTTTACCCGGCTGTATGATGCAAGTTTGATGATGATAAGTGTGATTCCCAGGCATGACCTTTGGTCGAGCAGTCAAGGTCTGTGCTCGGCCAGGTTTGGACAAGAATTGTCTTGTTCTCTACTCGGTACCTTGCTAGCTCTGCCCGCTAGGCTGGTAGGTCCTACGCTAGTTAAGCACGCGATTGGCACGTGATGTACTCGCGTGTTTTGCTCGTGGCCGGGTTTGGGCCGGACACATTAGTGGCCCCTAGCTTTTTGTTTGACAAGTATTTATGCTCGGAGTGGGGAACGCTCATGCTCGATGTTGTTGTTCTTGCTTTGGGCTTTAACACTTGTGAATTTCTGAGTTGATTGTGGCCTGATTGGAAGGCACTATGATGGAACGTTCTAGAACATTGGTGATCGATTGCCAGTTGGGGCGTACGTGAGAAGCCTGCCGTTGGAGAGTAGTAGGACGAGTAGGCATGGGGCGCATGAGCCGTTAATGAGTGGAGTGAGTTGATGAGGCGTGACTCACGAAGCGACGCATTTAATGCGGGCGTGCCTTCGTGACGTCAAAGTCGTTTGGCTCCGCTCCTTTCCCCCGCCCCCCAACAACTCTGAAAACTTGCCTTTCAAAAGCCCACCCTTCTCACTCCTCACTCTTTTACTGGATTTGAGATTTTTAGAGAGAGAAAGTTCACTCAAGCTGTGCGTTTGTTGTTGTTGAAGATTCTCCAGATTCCGGTGCCTTCGTCCCTCGATTCCGGCTTGACTGCGTTTTTAGACTTCAAAGTCTTCGCTTACTTCTTGTTTGGAACGAATTTGAACAGAAAGAAAACTCAACCGCCGCTTTTATAGTAAGTTTTCCTGCCCCTTTCTGGTTTGTTCTTCATTTTATGGGCGTTCTCCCTTTCTTCATGTATTTCTGGGTTGGGCATTTAGATTAGACTATGACTTTAGATAGAGATCGAGGAAAAGACCAAGTTGTCTCGCTTGCTAGGCGGGCATGGCCCCTTGGTGTACCTAAACTTATGATTTTTTCCTTTATGCGTTGCCAGTTATCCGGGTAGAATTTGACTTTTCATCATCGATCTCTTTGTAGAAATGTCTTCCGACGAGTGCTTGGACAACGAGAGAGAAGCCTACAGCTATGGCGGGTAGAATCGTTGAGTAGCGAAAAGACTTCTGATGTGACAAAAATCTAGCTTGAGCCGTCCGTTTGATGAGTATTATATATGAGCTTGATGGTATGACTTGATTTGCTTCCTTGAACTTGTCTAAGAACACGAAAACACTTTAATGGAAGTGCAATGCTTAGTCTCGCGAAACCACTCCGGCGTAAGAGTAAGTATCGTGTGAGTCAAATGAGAATTTGACAGATGCTTGAAACTCAAGAAAGTGTGCGCACCTTGTTTAAGGTTTATGGAGTGGTATTTATAGGCCCCCAATGTCATTGAATCCGTCTAGGATCCACTACCATAGTTACCTAGTAGATTTAGGGAGAAACTCCTAAATTATAGGCATGACAGACGGTTGTCTGCGAGTATATCGGAACAAATAAGGTAAGTATTCTGCTTGGATAAGGAAACCTTTGATCAGTTTTGGAGAGCAAGTGTCTGAAATTCCCTTGCTCGATACTTGCCCGGACGAGCATGGCTTTGCCCGGCTGTGTGATGTAAGTCTCTTGATGATAAGTGTGATTTCCGGGTATGACCCTTGATTGAGCAGGCAAAGCATGTGCTTAACCAGATTTGAATGAGAATTGTCTTGTTCCCCACTCGATAACTTACTAGCTTTGTCCGCTAAACTGGTAGGTACCACGCTAGTTAAACACGTGATGAATTCTTGTGTTTTGCTCGTGACTTAGTTTGATCTAGACTAATCTCAAAATAATCAAGAAAAATTTGAATTTGAATAATTTTTTTAAATTGCGTTTTAACGTATGAATTGAAAATAACGATGGATCCAAAACGACACAGCTTACAAGCTAATCGAGGAAGAAGATAACGGGCACTTCTCCTCCTTCCTTCCCAGTTCCCACTGCTCCACCTCCCACCCCCACCGGAAAAATAAAATGCTGTATTCCGTACAAAACCCTCGGTTCATACTCCTTCACCATTGCCGGCGGCGACCTCTTCAATTCCCACCAAAACCCCTTGTACACCACCCCACCACCACCGCCACCAGAGCTTTTCACAGTAGTAGCAATGAAGCCGCCGCTTTCGGAACCCTGTCTTCTTCTTCATCACCCACCTCCCAAATCAACACCATTCGAAAATCAATCCTCTCCGGCGAGAGAACTGCCCTCGAATTCGCCCAAGAGTACCTAACCCGCCTCCGGCTCACCGAACCCCACATCAAGAGCTTCCTCCACGTCTCCGATACGGTCCTGAGCGAGGCCCAGGAAATTGACCGCAAGATTGAGAAGAAGGAGGATGTGGGACCCCTCGCCGGTGTGTTTGTTGCTGTTAAAGACAACATTTGTACGGCCGACATGCCGTCGACGGCCGGGTCTAAGATTCTCGACAACTATCGGCCACCGTTTGATGCTACGGCAGTGAGTAAGTTGAGGGAGAGTGGCGCAATTATCGTCGGAAAAACTAATTTGGATGAGTTTGGTATGGGAAGTAGTACTGAAGGATCAGCTTACCAGGTTAGGTTTTTCCCAAATTATTTAGTACTCTTAAAATATATAATTTTCATTGCAACTGTGGATTCTTTGAATAGGACAGCACGTCTATATTGTGGTAGGGAAATTCTCATTGTTTAGATTTGTTGTAAGTTGGGAGAAACTCAAATGGAAATACATTTCAGAGATAATCTAGTAGTATGGACTAGCATTTACGATCAGGACAGAGATAGTATGCTTTAACTTTTGTTTGTTCCGTCCTTGTTTTTGAGTGTATCATGATGGAAGGACAGATATAATGGGTTGGCGGATAAACCTGCCTTTGGAATAACCTGTTTTTGATAATAAGATACATTTGTAAAAAGTTATGAGTAAAATATAACTGTGGTTTTGAAGTTAAGTTTTTTAAGTCTGTTGTACCTTGAGAGAGAGAGAGAGAGAGAGTTTAGTTGAGAGAGAGAGAGAGTTTAGTTGAGAGAGAGGGAGAGAGTTTAGTTAAGAGAGAGAGAGAGAGAGAGAGAGAGAGAGAGTTTAGTTGCACGACCTAGCATTTACAATCGGCTGAGATATTCTGCTTTACTGTTGTTTGTTCCTTCCTTGTTTTTGAGAATGTGGCAATGAGGATATAAAAGGATGAGGTACTCAACCAGTGGAAAAAACAAATTAATCTACCATTTGGTGCCTCCGAGATTCCAAGTGGCTCTAGAAAAGATCTAGTGGTTGAACTTTAGACAAAATTTACTACCTATTGTTTTTGGTTGAAAAATGTACATATCTTTTTTCACAAAATATACATACCTATGTTTGAAATGTTGGTACCATTGCTCAAAGACATGTACCATTGTTCACAAATCACAAACTGGTCCTTCAATCCGGTGGGAAATGCTTTCTAATATACTTTATTTATCAAAAAAAATTTTGGTGGGAATAACTGGCCTGTGCCGGACCCGATATAAACGGATGGATGGGTAAAGAACACAAAAGAACCTGCCTTGGGGGTTAACCTGTTTTAACTCTACTCAGCTGAGCATAGTGTTGTTGCAACTGTTTTGGATTAAGTAGTCTTACAACTCGCTCTCACAAAAGATCGACAATTGGTGTCTTATGCCTATTTTTATGGGCATGGGACCAGCTGTCTGAATGATATGACGTGTCAGCCAATATGACTGGAACTTCCCCAATACTCTCCTCAACTAGTCACCCATGAGTCTACTATGATGGAAGGGTTGATTCATTATATACTTAAATTCTGGTGTCATTCACATAGACCGACTTCCTAGGGTTGTATACTTGTTTTCTCTAACAAAACATGGTTATATCTAAAACCCACTAGTGCACCAGCACGACTGCACATGGTTATGGCTCCTAAGAAACAAAGCTCCATAAATGCATTTGGTGGTGGGGTGAGTAGGGAAGGGTGTGATGATGGTAGGCAGTTTTAGAGGAAGATTTGAAATAAATACTCCCTTTGTTCTAGGCAAATAGTCCACTATTTTATTTTTGGGATGTTTCACTTGAAAAATCTACTTTAAAAAATTATGTCTACTCTTTTGGAAAAACTTTTCAATGTTACCCTCCATATGTGATATAAGCATCTTGATTTCGTCCAAACTTTTTTGTTATTATGACCAACTCTAATGACACTTGTACATTCGTTAATTATTAGCCTTTTCAAACATGAACTCTTTGGGGGTGGAATGGAGGGAGTATTGCCTATTAGAAGTAAAGGAGAATAATCTTTAGGAACACAAATCTTTCATTTCTCGATTCAGCCAAGATTATGGTAGATGCTGATGTGATCAAGTGAAGCAGCAGGAAGGAATAATTTCAGCTCCTAACAGGAATGTCAACATAGATTATTAGCACGGATTAGGCAGGTGGATTCAAGACCATAGCGTGTTGGTGAGAAAGTAATATCCTGTTTGAGACAAGTTAAATCTTGCAAGCAAGATCTTGGGGCCATACCAAAGCAACTTGGTTTTCACTGAGCTGCTCCAAGTTAAACTGTTCTTTTTGTTTGGCCAGACCAATTTTGGGAGACATGCTTTACGGTCCCAGTGTGGTTGGTCCTGTGTTTGGCATAATCTGTGCGCCACTTCACGCTATCTAAGGTCATTCCTGTATTAGATCCTGGGTCTTTTCCACCCAAAGCCATTTGCTTTTGGATTGGATGCTCCAGTGTGAACTGAAATAGTGTTCCCTTTTTAATCTTGAAGTTTGTCTCTTTGATCAAATTACATTATGCTCGTAGTAAAAGAAGTATTGAGTTTCAAGACTTTATCCTAGCTTGCATCTTTCAAATCTTCAGGTAACTGCAAATCCTTGGGACTTGGAACGTGTACCAGGGGGCTCATCAGGGGGCTCAGCTGCAGCTGTTTCTGCTAGGCAGTGCGTAGTGTCATTGGGAAGTGATACTGGTGGCAGTGTCAGGCAGCCGGCATCATTTTGTGGCGTTGTTGGACTCAAGCCAACATATGGACGTGTCTCAAGATATGGACTTGTGGCATATGCATCTTCACTAGATGTCATTGGATGTTTTGGTTCAACAGTTGCTGACACGGGGGCTCTACTCCAGGCAATTTGTGGTCATGATAAACTTGATGCAACTAGTAGCAAGCGAGTATGTTTCTTATGCCCTTCCATTTGCATGTTCAGTTTCTTGACATTGGTCAATAAATTATATTGCTCACTCAACTGACAATGAACATTGTCTATGTGCCAAATAAGACAGTGATGCATCAGATCATTTGCTTGTAAATGAAACAGAATGAAAGAAAGAAGATAAAACTTTTTGAGTCATTTGAGGAGAGGAGAAAGACATCTTGCATTTATGCATGCTTGTACGCCTTTCAAACTTTTGAAATTCCTGTAACTAGATTTGGTTGAAGGTTTGTCGCATATGATGTGGCCTATTGGATGCAAGTACTCTGCATGGTATCCCAGCTGTAACTGGTATAGAATTTTTTTAGAGTATTGGTGAATTCGATATAGCATATGAAATGTGAAATGGAAATTAGTGTAGTCTAGTGAAGTTTCTTGCTTTAGTATTACAGAAATTCTCTAATCAAAAGAAACTGTGTAATATTTGATTTTCAGGAAGTTTCCAACTTCACACCTCAGTTCATTGCAAAAGAATTTTTGGAATCGAAACCCTTAAAGGGACTGAAGGTCGGTGTGATTCGTGAAACTATTGGCGAAGGAGTTGATTCAGAAGTAGTTTCTTCAATCCATGGTGCTGTTGCTCATATGGAAGAACTAGGTTGCATTATCACAGAGGTATTTCTTTCCTTTTGCACCATCTAAGTTCGTTTGCCTCAACTCCATCCATAATTGTTATTAGTAAGACAATCTATTTTCATTTTCTTCTACCTTACTAATAAGTGTTTATGGCAGGTGTCCTTGCCGTCCTTCTCCCTAGGGTTACCAGCATACTATATCCTCGCTTCATCCGAATCATCTTCAAATTTATCTCGTTATGATGGTATCAGGTGATATACAGGTTTCTTCTCATTTCTAGTCGTTCCAGTTTTGTTTGTTCGTCCTTTTTTTTCTTTTTTTTGGTGTGGGGATTTAATGATTGGTTCAGTGCTACAAAGTTGGCTAAGGGCAGTGAGGTTATTTTACATAAATCAGATATTAGGCATATCTTCTGTACCTCTCTGTATGTCCTGCATTAATACACACACACACACACACACACTCTCTCTCTCTGAATGTCCTTTAGCGTAAATTTTGTCTAAAAATGAGTGTTCCTTTTTCTGCAAAGTACTAAATTCACCTTTGCTATCATGTCACAATGTGCACTGGCTTAAAAGTCAACTTCCTTAATTTTTTTTAAAATCTAAAAATGAAGATTTATTTTGGGAAAGAGGGAGTATTTCCCTTTTTCTTTTTCTTCTTAATTGGTCCTTTAAAGCACCGACAGGGGGGGGGGTTGGACGGGGCAGGGTTGTATTCTTTTAAAGTAAACAACCTAGGATAGAGAAGCACCGACCACTGACACGACATTCTAACACAATCTGGCATGACAGGGGTGCACAGATACATAATTCTAAAAACAAATACAACACATGTTATTAGATAATTCATTTATAAATATTTTTTTTGATTAAAACTCATATATAAATATTGTATACACAACTACTATTGTATCAGTATATGTATGAATGACCTTCCATTTAACATTAGAACAAAACATTTTTTCAAGAGTCGTGAGGCTTCATTCATACAAACTAAAATAATTGAGTCCATTCCAGTTTGTTTTTTGAAATGCTCTAGTTTTAGAGGATGGACTTTTTACCCTTGTTTCCTTAATATAAAATTGCATAGAAGACCATTTGTGTCTATGGACAGTCCCAACATTCCATAAAAAATAAATACTACTCCCTCTGTCCCTATATTATTGTCGTGTTTGACCCAACACACGGATTAAGGAAAAACAATTGACTTGATTATTAATATTGATATAATATTTAGTTTCCTTTAAAGTCCATGTCCCATGTACATGTGTCCCATAATTAAAGTAGGAAGAAAAAGTAAGGGTGAAATGGTAAAATTGTTGTCCTAAAAAGGAAACTTATAAACGGACAAATCTCTTTGGGACGGACGAAAAAGGAAAGCAAGACAATAATTTAGGGATGGAGGGGAGGGAGTATGAAACTTTGAAGGGAATTTGACATGTGTTCCTGAGTTTTCTCCTGATCGAAAAAGGCCTTAGATGGAAGAGGCCCTAAGGACACCATCGGTTTTAATTGGAATAAAGCTTGTCGCTACTTCCTAGCCTAAGACAGATGTTTGATTATAGCTAAACCTTCCAAAGCTGGCATCAGCATTTAGCATAAAACTTTATAACATGGGATTGCTCACTTTCATTTTATGTATTGATCTCCAGGTACGGTAATATTTCTGCATCCGATGAGCTGAATTCCCTCTATGGGGATTCCCGTGCACAAGGGTTTGGTTCTGAGGTATGGAACAATTAAATTAATTCAGAAGAAGGTGTTCATTGTGGAAAATAAAATTTTATGCTGTACAGCTGATAAGTTTGTGTACATTACAATGGAAACGAGGTATATTTTGTTTATATAGCAACAAAGTTATATTATTTATTTGGCAGGTAAAAAGGAGGATTTTGATGGGAACATATGCCCTTTCAGCAGGTTATTACGATGCTTATTACAAGCGGGCCCAGCAGGTAGGTATCCACCGTATATTGCCACATTGGGCTTTCCCGTGCATTCTTACACCATTACTATACAAGATTATGTACAGTTAATGTTTATCATTACTTTATTGGCATATTGTTTTTGTTATTTAGCTATTTTCAGTACTGGCACTTATCAATTTGGTGTAAGAACACTGGTAGTTCTTTAACTATATCATGGTTGTAATTGTCATCTACCAGATGCATTTTTTATTTGGAGAAGATTATGATCATGACAGTGTTTTAGGTGAGGACATTAGTTCAGAAAAGCTTCAAGGCAGCTTTGGATGAAAATGACATCCTAATTTCGCCTGCTGCTCCCTCTGCTGCTTATAAAATTGGTATAGCTCTTGCATCTTTTGCTTTTGCAAGTATGATGATATGGATTCTTGTCTTTTCCATTTTTTTTCCATCAATAATACAGTAAATTACCCAATAACTGGTAAAGTTTACAGGTGAAAAGAAAAATGATCCATTAGCAATGTATGCTGGCGACATCATGACTGTAAGTCTCTCTATTCATTTTATGCTTTGCTACATTATTTTTCCAACTATATTTGTGTACCTATATTTTGGAGGTTATGTTTAGGTTGGAGATTGAAGCCCAGTTACACCATGAACTTGCCTCCATTTACTTGTGATCTCAAGTATGCTGGGGTGCACCATATTACTCCCCATACATGTGGCCTGCATTGTGTGGCCTCATGCTGCATAAGAGACTCTTCAGTCTTCACCCTAAAAGTGAACATTACTCTTTCTTACTTTGTCTGCCGTTTATATTTATATACTAGAGAACCTTAGTGTCAACTGCTGTCAGTGACTCACTTTCCGAACAAACTCAACTCAACTCAGCCTTTGTCCCACTGGAACACTTCTGCGAAATTGATTTATTATGATAAGAATGATTACATAAATTTTTCATCCTACCAATTGGTAAATTCCAGGAGTAGGCTGAGTAGCATTCTTCTATTTTAAAATGAAGGTCTCAACTCTTGTAGCTAGTTATGTATTTTGTTTCTCTCTTTTCTATGATATTTTCTTATGACAATATTATTTGATGCAGGTAAATGTCAACTTGGCTGGTTTGCCGGCATTAGTTTTGCCATGTGGATTTGTTCAAGGGGGATCTGCTGGTCTTCCCGTCGGTTTTCAAATGATTGGTTCTGCATTTGATGAGGTGGAAACCATTTATATTAATATTGAAAGAAATTTTGTTAACTTCTTGCAAGTTTTTGTTTTTTGTATTGTAGATTTAATGAACTTAATGGTTTTCTTTTGGGGACTGTCATGGGTCACTCTCCCACCTAAGAAACCTCACCTAGAGAAATAGGAATGAATTACTGAAGGTGCAGTGTTTCACCCTTAACACCCATTTTGTTCCCCTTTGCACTTAGCTTTTTGACAGCTCATATTAAGGATTCTTTCCTAATGAAACAAGACTGGGATTAAGGTAATATACGAGTGGGGAGCTGCTTTAGAAGTCAAAGTGCTTAATATAAGGAGTAAAAGAAAATATATGAACTGCAACTTCAGTGGGAGTACTAATGGATAGAGATAAGGTTAGATGACCAATAAATTCAACTGATACTAATGGATAGAGATAAGGTTAGATGACCAATAAATACAACTGATACGGGACCAAAACTCCCCAAACCAATCAACTGAATAAGGCACTTCGGACAACTAGGGGCTGGCCGAAAACTCTCCTAAACAGCCCACGAGTACTCGAATTATCAAACAACAAAAACAAAGATAGATCGGACTCACCAGATAGGCTTCACTCACCCAATGTAAAGAAATCCGTTTGATTAATTCTCCCTAGGCTTTACTCACCAAGGTAGAAGAAATCGGGTTCAAGAACAACACGTTCTAGGGTTCTTTTTCAAGTCTCAAAAATCTGCTCATTCCAATGAAAAATACGCCTTATAAAGGCTACAAGAAGTAACCCTAACCTGCTAATGAAGCCCTAATTAACTAGGAAAGTAATAAAACTATTTAAAACAGGAAACTAAAACTAAAACCCAAAAATTCAAAAAAACGGGATTAAACTACAAAGCCTAATTAACTAAATCCTTGAGCCTCATGGATTGATGTTGCCGTCCCTTTTGGAGCCAAAGTGACTGAACCCTTGTTCTCTTTCTTCCAATTGACTAACCCAACTAACTCTCTTCCTTCATCAAGCCTTTCCCAACCATAGCTTAGGTTGTAGCTCATTCCCATGTACCAGCTTAAACCCTTGCGCCAAATATGTCCAACCCTTTTAGGATAGAGCCATGTAGCTGTGTCCTTCTTGAGCTTCCTTAGCCTGTCTTGAGTCCACATGTTAACCAGCCCCATTCTTCCTCGGTCCTCCTTACAAACCCGTGACACATAAAAGCCCCAAGCATCCCCAAGTCCGATGGCCTCCCATGCATGAACGTGTTCACCTAAGTCCAGTCCATTCTCCTTGTGAACCATACCAGCCCGTACCTTCCTTTACAACCAGTTCCAGCCCCGTAATTATACCCCATTCAGATTCCTTTGGCCTAGAAATGTTCAGCCCGTGTGTCTTCATTGGGATGTCTCCCCATTTAGGAAAATTGACATCCCAATATGCTTCACCACGTCCCATGATAACCCATAAAACAGCCCCGAAAAGACATTACCTATGTGGTATGCCATGTCCTAAACACTTGACCTCCCACTTGGCATGTCTCCATTCTCCCGTATCATATTGATGCGTGACAAACAACTTGAAAACTACAAGCTGCCCAAATAAGATTAAGGCAGCAATCTGCTGTCCGAGATCTCTACTAAACAAGCAAATAACTCACACAAGCCTACACAATTGAAAGATACTTGATACGTGACTATCTGTCCAAAACAAGGCTGCTCGAAAATTCATTCAAGGCAGCAAGTAGGCTGGCCGGATTTGTTCCAAACAGCCACAGGACGCACGAAAACAAAAGGAAAAGGATAGAGACGGATTCACCAATTAAGCTTCACTCACTTAACATAAAGAATTCCGTTGATTTAATCTTTCTAGGCTTCACTCACCTTGGAAGAAGAAATCGGTTTGGGAAAGAACAAGCCATGTTCTTTGGGGTTTTTCTTTTACATTAAAATCTGCCTTATTCAAAATGAAACGCTGCCTTATAAAGGCTACAAGAAAAATAAAACCTAATTTTATCTAAGTAACATAAAGGAAATCCTAGCTAAACTAAGAAAGCAATTAAACCTAATTTTAGTCCTTAAAGGACTTTATTACATGCAAAGTAAAAACCCTACCTAAAAAAAGGGGAATAACTAAAAACCCTAAGTAACTTGAATCCTTGAAGTCTAAGGATCCCACTTGCCGTCCCTTTTGAAGCCCCAAGTGACTGAACCTTTGCTTTCTTTCTTCTGGCCATGCCTTGCCTTGTAAGTAGCCTCCAAGAACCACCAAACCCAATATGACTTGTTCTCCGTGTCTGCTCTTTGCAAGACAGCCCAAGACCGCGCCCCTTTCGTGTGCTCGTTTGTGGACTCTTTGAACTGCTTGTTCCTCTTGCATTATCCACTCACCAAGTACTCCCCATGCAGCCCATAATGCCCCAACATGCAAACACCCATGCGTGACCACCCCTTTTGATTTAAAGGACCAGCCCGTGCCCCCTTTTTTGGTTATGCTAGCAAACCCAAGGTTGCCTTGACCTAACTTGTTTATCCGTGTCATATAGGAGCCCCACATAGCCCCGTTTGTATTCCTTGTCAAACACCAAAGGCCCGTGCCCTTCCATGATCTAGACTTATTCGTTTATAGTTCAGTTGGACAGACAACAGCCCGTGTTTCTTTCATTCCAATTCCAACCCTTAAAACAGCCCCCATTGGCCTTGACACCACCACCCTGACTGTACCTAATTTCATGGCTTCCCATTTGGAATATTTGTCATCCCGATATGTATCACCTTAGGTTTGCCGATGGTTTGTTGCCCGTGCGCAATGTTGTGTCACGTGCGTCGTAGATTTGTCGAGAGATAGTCGTCTCTCAGCCTTGCATTCTTGAAGGCTTGGGTTCCACATTATAATTGCTTCTGTAGGTTTTGGTTTTTGTTGTCCTGTTTCGCCGTTATTGCTTTACTTTCTGGTTAGAGCTTGTTTGGCTCGACTGTTTGACTCACGCCATTGTGCTTAGTAGGTACTTGTCCGTTTTAATTGGTTGTTTTCATGGCACGACCTTGGGATTCCGTATAGGAGTCCAGGTCGGGTCGTGACACTTCACCTAAGCTTGATAACAACCTTTCTAGGCTTTCTTTAACACCTATCCTCTGCTCACGTATACCGCCTCCCTTGTACTCCACTCTAGAAAGGTGTCAATTTACGATAAAAGCAGGTGCGTCTGACTTGGTAGTTACAGTGTTATGTGAAAGTGTATACCCTTTTCATTCTAAAGAAAAAATTATGCCACAACTTGATAAAGAATGCACAAAGAAAACAAAAGGATTTGGATTTCAATGAATGTTGGTTATTTGTATTATTTTTTTAGAGATAATCAATAGTAATTTGTTGTTCTTAGTATATTAGGATAGGATAATTATTAGTTAAGGTTATTTTAGGCAATTAGTCTATTACCGTTTTATCTTAGAAATATTCCTAGTAGACTTGGGATTTAGTTCAATTATAAAATTCATGTAATGCTTCGTTATTAATCATGTAACGCCATAGTTGTCAAAGTCGAGAGGCGCCATAAAGGCGATAGGTCCAAATTTGAGGCAAGAGGGGAGGCGTTAAAAAGGCGCTCACGGAAAAAAATACTAAGGAAAAATACATATAACTTAACAAATATCAACAAAACATGTTATAAGTGAGCATGATACATGAAACAAAGTTCTAACATAGTATAAATGATGAAATTTTGTGCTAGTTTAAATTTCAAGTAATATAATAAATAGTTAAGCAACCAAAGAAAATAAGGTTTTTTAAAAAAGTAAAGTAAAATCCAAAAACAAAATGAAAAAAACAAATAATCCCAAATCCCAAATTAAAAATATAATAAATAATAAATAAAATGCCTAAAAATGAAAGGAAAATACATTTCACCCCACCCCGTGTATTTGCTGAGACAGATGCCATCACACTTTGCAAATACCATCAAATATCACTTGGGTCACCCCCATATGAAGACAAGACTTTCCCCCACAACCATCAGTGATGCCTTCCTCAATCCTCACTCTTTTCTCTCTCCTTAGGCTTTATCCGTGTCCTCTCTCTCTCTCTCAATAATATCACTTCCATCTCCATGCTCTCTCTTTCTCTCTACCTCTCCCATCATCAACAATCAAAGATATGGCAGCCGTAGTCTCTCATGTTCGTAGCCAAAATGCCACCGCCCTCGTCTTCTGGAAATGGCTCCATCTCGAACAATCCACCCTTACATCCCTCATGCTCCATCTTGAACGGGATCTCCACCGTATCCCTTCCTATTTCCCCTCGGTCACCATCCTAGAGCTCTTGTTCCTCTCCCCTTGGGTTCACCCACTCTTCAAACACATCCTTGACTGCCGTTTTCCCGCTTTTACTTCCCTCATCATTTACTCAATACTCAATCAGTTCTAGGGCGCCTAGTCGGCAACTTTCTTCTCCAGTGACTTTTTTGTCCGATTTGGTATAAATCACGGCATGGGGCTGGTGCCCAAGGCATGTTTTAGAACACTGATTGATAGTGATCAAGAGCGAATTCAGCCTGTATCAAAATGGTAAGGATGGATGCATTGGCAATTTGGTTTGTATCAGTGCTATTCCATATTTCTCTCTTTGACCCGTTTCTGGGTGGGGGATGGCGTCCACACCTGGTTTTGTGAGGGTGTGTGGGTGAGGGAGGTTCCTTTATACATTCCGTTTCCTTGGTGATTTTGCCTTTGAGAAGGCCAGCTTCCTTTGGGCTAAAGCTTTTTTGGGATAGCTAATGAAGCTTGGTTTAGTCCTTCCTTGGCCTCTTTTCTTCAGATGCGGGTTTGAGGTTTTGGTGGGGATCGGGAATGCTAGTGAGCTTTGACGGTGTGGAGTTTCCTGATTAGGAAATTTACATTGGGCACCATTACCAATGCCATAGAGGGCATTTGGTGTGATAATATCCTTGTATTGGGGTTGGTTTCCGTTCCGATGCAACTATTTTTATTAATGTAAACTTACCAAGTGCCGGGGTACTTAACAAAAATCATTTAAGAAAAGTCAACAAATATATGGTTTTAACAATCAAAATTCTCACTCAAGCATTGCTAAAAGGCACTTTAGAAACTAAAAATGGGATAAAAAATTTCATTCTAATTTTGTGTCTTTCCCTCCTTTTTGGGCTAATGCATTTACTACCCCCAAGGTTTGATGGAAGCTATGAGGTTGGTTGTGTGGTCCCAATTTTGGTAATTTAGGGTCTGAGGTTGTTTTCTTTTTTGATCCAATCAGGGTTCAAAGTGTTAATTTTTGTGCACCTTTAAATATTTAGTACTCCCTCCGTCCCAAAAGAGTTTCTTTTTAGTCTTTTGCAAAAATTAAGGACGTTGACTTTTTGGCCAATTTACTATTACATATACAAGAATCTCCCGAGTGGAACCCATAATTTGAAAGTGCAGATTGGGATAGCAAAGGTGAATTTTGGTAAGTCATAGCAAAGAGGACAATTCATTTTGGGACAAACATTGTTCAAAAAGAGACTTAATTCCGGATGGAGGGAGTATTATATTTCAAATGTCTTTAATGCCTTCATGATGGGTCTTGCTTGTAAATTCAGCTGCTATGCACTTTTACTTGACATCTATATGTAAATGATGACTGCAGGAGAAGTTGCTAAAAATTGGCCATATCTTTGAGCAAACTCTTCAAGGTTGCTCCTTCATTCCTCCCTTAATAGCAGATGGCTTTGAATGCTAAATTCTGCACCTATGGGACTATGGCACTGTTCACTTTCGAAGAAAATTGCGAGTGTATTACTTTACTTGGAAGATTTTTGGAGCATCATCAGCCCACTTCAGTCTCCCAGGTTGTATTAGAGAGTTTGGAAGCGTCATCGGCCCATTGCAATCCCCAGGTTGTGTACCTAACATTTTCTTTCTTTCTTTGCCCTTCGGGTTAATTCATTATTTGTAATTAGTTTCCTTTCTCTTCTCCTTGTTTTGTTTCTCGCCGGGGAGAGGGGGGTGGGTGGTTGGGGATGTATTGGTTTGTAACCAGTACCGTTCCCAAGATCATAGATGTAATCCTATCTCAATTTGCTATATATGCTTCTGATTTTACCAGTTTTGGAATGGTTTTTGGCAAAATATCATCTTAATTATGGGCCTATCATCGTTTCTATTCCCGGGGGGCGTGGGTGGGTGTGGAGACAGAGGGAAAATCAAACACTTCTCATTATTCATGCATTTAGCTCCAATGTGTTGTTGGCAAGGGAAAGTGTGTGCGTGATTTTTTATATTGTTTTGTGACAGTTTTCCCTCTTAATTTTGCTAATAATTTGAAGTAAAGATGTACTTCCTCTGTTTTCGAATTGTTGTCCTCTTTGACTTGATACATCGTTTAAAAAAAAGTAATTGACTATATTATAAATATTCATAAAATGTGTGGTTTTCTTTAATGCCCTTGAACTTGAACATGTTGCCGTAACTAAAATAGGTATAAAAAGTAAGGATAAAGTGGTAAAAATGTTTTCTTAAAAGGGAAAGTTTTGCAAGAGAACAATTACTCCCTCCTTTTCACTCAAAGAGTTCCTATTTGAAAAGTTTAATTATTAAGAGATATATTAATATCATTAAAGTTGGTAATAATTACAAAAATAGTTAAACACAAATGTAGTTACAAGACAAGTGAAGGGTAAATATGAAATGTTATAGAAATTGTAAATATAATTTTTTTATAATGGATTCTTAGAGTGAAACATTTCAAAATAATAGAGTGGATTTTTTGCTTATGACAGAGAAAGTATTTTAGAACAGACCAAAAAGGAAAAGGTGGACTGTAGCTAAACTGCCAAAGTGTTGACATTGTAGAATTGCAAAAGATTTTGGAAGTTTTGTTTCACTAGGTACACAAAGTAAAAAGAAATGTTAATCGACTATGTTGATATGCTAGTGTTTTTCTTTAACGGTTTAAACTTTTAAATGAGTTTGTAACTTATTATTGGAATTGGGCTATATTATAATACCCGGGGCGTGTCCCCGGTCAAGTTTTCTTCTTGCATCTATTTCCCACATATTATGCCGCCCATGTTGGGGTGTGTCCACATGTGGACGAGCCACACGTTGGGGGTTGGGGGAAGTTAGTGATACCTTTACGGTTCACAGTTTCCGTTCCGATCGCCGGTTCCAAAAATGTTAATAGGTTATTCGAATTCGAATAAGTGAAGCTTGGCAGTTCGGTTCACGGTAATTAACTGTGAAGTCGGTTCATGGTTACAAATTTAATATTACTTTTTTATATTTTATGGTTTTTTTAATGATTTTTTTAAAAAATTATTTTTAAACCTTTGTAAACTTTGCGTAAGATATTTTTTTGAATTTTTTAAAGTGACCAAAAGTAATTCTTTTAAACATTTTAAACTTTGTACAATAAACAAAAGTATTTAAAAAAACAGGGACTCTACCCTAGTCAATTTTATTAATATAAGTAAAAATTACAATGATGAGAACAACTAATGAATTAAAGTCAAATGAGCATTACCTCTAAATTATATATATATATTTTCAATAAATAAAAATCTAATCTAAAAATTATAATTTACAATCTATAAGTAAAAAATTCTAATATAAAATTTACAATTTAACTTAACGAAACGAGTGACGTAGTTTAATCGCTCTTGGTTGATATATTTTCATCAAAGCCCTCCTCCTTCTTGGAAGTAATTACCTTGTCTTGCATTCGATTGGTTGCTTTAATCTAATCGCCCACAAAAAGTTGATTTTCTATATTTTTGGGCTCAACCTTGATCTATTTTTTAAAATCCAAAACGTAGTTGGACACGCTTAATGTTTGTTCAACGACGACGGTTGAGGCGGAAGTAGCTAGGACCTCCTTTGTAATGAATGATAGAGTGAGATAATTTTGAGTCATTCCTGTACACCACTTTAAAATATTAAAATTTTCTATAGGACCGAAAGTAGTTAATAAATATAAATTAAGTTCTAATGTGTTATAATCGCCTCGTGCTCGTTTTTGGGTTTTTGTATTCATAAAATTATTTACCCACGATAAAAGGTCATCACTAGGTAAAACTACTACTACTACTATTTACATTTTCATTATTAGTATTATTACTATAAATTGTGTTATATTCCTTAAAATTTGTTTATAAAATATTTTTAACTTCATTCAAAACTTTTGTTAGATTTAAATGGGTTCACTTGAAAATAAATCAATGCCATCGGGAAATAAATTGTCATAATAATATGTTAGCATTTGCTTCTAAACCATCTTGTCTTATTATGAGATATAATATTTTAGCTACTAAAATTAATGGTGAATGTTCAAAAAATATTTTAGTCATTTTATTTTCATCAAAGTAATACATTCACCTAAAGTTGGACAATCTTTAAAATATTTGATTATATAATTAATTTTAGCACAATGTTCTAAAACTAATGTGTAAGTAAGATAATAAGAACCAGATAATTGCTCGGTAGCTTCGTTAAATTTTTCCAAAATTAGCTTTAAATTTTTACAAACATCCCATTGATGAGGAAATATAACAAGATGATAATCTATGAATTGAAAAAATGCACACAATCATTCCCGATGTTGATAAGATTCATTTAACATTTTAAAAGTGGAATTCTATCGCTATGAAACATCTATTGGAAATGATTTAGGTTCAATATTAGTTTGTCTACAATTTTTAGCCCATTTTTTTAATAAAAATATTATGTTGTCTCATCACAATTGTAACAATTTCTCTAATCGGTTTAACTTCATCACGTGAATAAGTCAAAACATCTTGCACACAAATTTAAAATATGACATATGCATCTAATATGAATTTTTTTACCACCAATTGATGGTTGACAATGTGAAATAAGTTCGGGCAAACTTTTTTTTTTTTAAAGGTTGGAGAGGACATAGATCTTACCCAACCCCTATTTTTTATTATTTTTTAATGCCTTGAAAGGCTACAAATATGATATATGATGCCTTTGGTGTGGCTAGAACAAATGGTGCCTCTGGTGAGGCTTGGAATACCCGACCTCTCATCGATGTACTAGGGTGCCTCCGGTAGGGTTTGAACACTCGACCTCTCTGTTAAGATAAGCGAGCAGCTAAATGGGGCATTTGGGTAAGACTTGAAGAACAACGTTGCCTCTGAAGAGGCTTGAACACCCGACCTTTCTATTGAAAGTTGTAAAGTCCAGGGTGTCTTTAGTGAGACTTGAACACCCGACCTCTCCGTTAGGAAAAGTGAGCAGTACTAGTTGAGCTAGAGATCGTTGGTAAGTTCGAGCAAACTAATAAGTATTATTTAAAACATTATCAAATCTAATTGAAAATGATTTTCTTTCTAAACCATATTTTTTTGTAAAACACCCATAATTTTTGCGAAATATTATGAGTGATATGTACACTATCAAAGTCTCTAATTGCAATTAATCATTTTTGTAATGTCCAAGAGTTATCATGCGATTCCAATATAATTAAGTCGTTGCAAATGATCACTCTAAATATCCACACATATTATGAAACTTTTTGCAATAAATTTAAAAACATAGTAGCTAAATTATTTTCCTTCTAGTGCTGTAATTTTTGTGTCACGAGTAGTCATATTCAATGTCATTTGTGCAAAATTTGACCACAAAATATCATTTGCAAAAATAAGTGGTAGACCTTTAGCACAAATCAAATTTACTATTTGTTTTCTATAATTAGCTTTAACAAATTTAAAAAGAGAAGATGCACCTTGTCGTGATGAACTTGCAATTCCATGGATTTGTGTTTGACCTTGATTCATTCCAACCTTGTCGGGATGTTTGTTCCTTATATTCTTCTTGTACGTCCCATATCTATTTCCAGTTTTGAAGGTGAATGGGGCGTTGCATTAGTTGCACGTGACTGGAAAATTCTTACCTTCAAGATGCGTTTTTGTATAATGTATCATGAATATTTCAGATTATCCCATTGTTCGAACTCGTGTGCCACCTTGAGCTTGACCTCTTGTTGTTCCACCTTCGGTTTGAGCAATACTCTCTTCAGTACGAGGATGAGTTTCAGATGTGTTGATTTGGGGGTTACCGGCTCACCACCCATTGGATTGTTTGTTTCAAATTTGTCTTCACTATAATCTAAACTAATTGACGTATCTAAATTTGGTCAAATACTATCATCAGTTTGAACTCTGAAGAGAGGATGATTTTGTGGAATCACTCTTTTCGACTTGGAGGGTTGGGGTCCTAGGGGAGCTTTGCCCTTTCCCTTGGTCATGGTGGATCGAGAAGAAAAATAATTTTTTTTTTCGTAGAATAAAATGTAATTTTTATATATATATATAGTATATGAGAGTATAAAATAACTAATAAACCATAGTTAATAATATTATAGATAATATAAAGTATTTTAATAACAATTAATAGCTAGTAAGTATAATAGTAAAGCAAAATTAATAAATATTAAAGTACTTTAATATTAAAGTTAATACTCCTTTCGTTCCAGGCAAAGAGTCCCCATTTGAAAATCAATTTTTTTAAAAAATGACACTTTTAGTAATTAATTAGTAATAAAATGACACTTTTATACATTCATTTTTATAAAGTGAACTATTTAAGTGAAACATCCCAAAATAGAATAGTGGACTCTTTACCCGGAACGGAGGGAGTAACTAATAACTAAAATCATAGTACTTAATAATAACTAGTTTTTGCACCCGTGCGTTAAACATACGACATATATCTTTTTCAAATAAATTATACAAAATAAAAATAAAAGAGTAAATTGAGGAGAAATTGCTTAAGTAGAAATATATTATTGTAACTAACCATTATAGATTTTGAAAAATTTCCTTCGACACAACATTTGTTCCTTTATTTGTTAGTTTTTCATCTTCATCGCATATTAATATCTAGGAGCTGAGGTGACATCGGCACATAGAATAAATGTCTTAATGTCGGGTATTTATATAAATGCATTTTTTTTTCTCGAAAAGGTACAATCAGATGGAATTGAACCATATTTGTCATTCATTAAGTCAACAGTTGGTGAGAGATTTGTGCTAGAGGATGACGAAAATAGATAGAGATGATAATTTTGATGTTCCATTTTGTGTGTTTATTATTTAAATATGTCAAATATTGAGTGCTACTAAGGGAATATGCATAAATCTTTTAGTCAGCAACACTTCTCATCATAAGCTTGCATATGATGTTCATATCAGCAAAGTTTGCTAATTTGGTAATTTTTAGTCAGTTCGAGTTACCACATCAACGTCTCAAAGACAAACTTTTCACAATCAAATGGTGGTGAAAATTTAGTTTTAGATATGAAAAACCACAATAATACATTTCAATTTATGATTAAGTTTAAATTTGTTATTTTTGGGGAATACTTGATTATGAGATTGCACCATATATTCATCATTAATTTTGAAATATAACATTAGAAATACATGCTCTATAGCACAATTAAAGAAGGAATAAAAAATAAAATTAGAAATACAATTTACAGTTTGAAATACAAATTAAATAAAAAATCATAATTTATAATATGAGTTTTATACTTAGCTCGGTTTCAAAAATTGGTGGGACTTTCAAATGATTGTTGGATGGATGTAACCATTTTCAGTAGTCAATCCGATCATCATTAATGCAGATCTTTTAGCACTGTTCGTACGTTGACTTGAATGGATAGATTGAACTTGCTTAATGAAACCTATTGATTTTCAGTAAATTTAATTATGAATATGCATAAAGATATGTTGTGTTGTTTGTATTCAAACCTGTAGTGTAAATATTTGAAAGTTCACATGAAGTATTTATACCAAAGGTTTGAAGTCAAAAGAGACATAATTCAAACAGTTTTAGAAGTTGGACAGTCGGAGAATTGATGATTCAATTAATCAAATCTTGAATCAATTTGTGACTAATCAACTTTACAAAAATATGTAAATGTTTTATTTTTTTTATAAATAATAAATAATACATTAAATGTATTCTAGATATTTGAGATTTGTTAAACGCATTATTAATATTAAGTATTTTATAATTAGTTAATGTTGATCTATTTTTAGTAAGGTGTATTTTATAATTTAGGCGAAAAAATGTCTTATTTAGATGTCATTATTAATCTTGTATTTTATAATATGTGATAAAACTTACGCCTTTATATATACACACACACACACACACACACACACACACACACACACACACTTAAAAACGTAATTAATATAATTTAGAGTACTTAATAAATATTATATATAATTACAATTTAAAAACATAATTAATAAAAACTAATTAGTAAACTTACTAAAAAATTGGAGAGTAGTAGCTTGACATTTGAGAGATGAAGAGTTTGAGAATTGAGGGATGACAAGAATCGAGAGAATTAGAAAAAAGAGGAGTGAGAAAAAATTGAAGAATGAGTGAGAGTATTTATAGGTTGGTAAAATAGAAAAAAAAATATTGTTTTTGTGATGAAAATCCACTCCAAATGGTCACAAGACCGTTCTCCACACAAGAGAGGATCTGGGTCGGCCGTCCAAATTGATCGAATCTGGGCCATCCAATTAACAATCAAATTTTTTTTTGAAATTTCAACCGTTGGAACCGTGAACCGTCGGTTCAATGTTCACCTATACGGTTCGAACCGTCGGTTTACAAAAAAGGTTTAGGGGGAATTGGAATCGAACCGATAAACAGCCTGTTCAGGTTCGGTTCTTAAGGTTCGTTTTTGCCTCCGATTTAAGGCGGTTTGATTCACGGTTCGAATCGTGAACTGTGAACCGTTTGTGCATTACTAAATATTGATTATGTGTTAGTTTGATCACGTGATTGTCACTAAAATATCTATGTTTGATTTGTACTCTTGTTATTGAAACGTGTTTCCTTTGGTATTGATTTGATATTAAAATTTTTCCATGTTAATAACATGTGTTTTCTTGAAAAATTGTTGTTTTAAACTATTTGTTTGAGTGATTGATCATATGAAATGATTTAGTGATATTAATCAATGGAACGGTTGTGGTACAGTGGTTACAGTGATTGGGTTGGTGGCTTAGGTGTTGAGCACTAGCGAATGATTTGGTTACAATTGAGTGTTACTTGGCCTAAAACTGATTAGTATCATGAAGTTGTACTTGTGATCAGTTGTTATTTGGTAACAATCGGTATCGTTTTTTGGGTCATAATATATGGTCCATATTTTTATGTTAATACTTTGTTATTTGAATTGTATGTCGTGTTCTATTATGTGATGTTACGTATCTCCTTTCTTACTGGGCCACAAACTCACCCCTTATAGTTTTAGGTAGTAGTTGGGATTTGATCGGACTTCAGATAGCATCTGTGTGCTCGTGTTTATCGGAGCGCTCGGTTTTGAAAGAAAACATTTATGTATCATTTTTTGTTTCATCAAAATTGTAAAGAAATTACGTTTTGTATACAATTGGTGATTTTGAGAAATTATTATTTATTTGTTTTGTTCCACAACGAGTTGCATGTTTTTTATTTGAGTGATTTTCGGTTGAGATTTGTTGAGTGGGCTCATATCTCGAGGTGGTTTTTAGGGCTTGACAATCCAAATGCTCTTGCGCATGATTTTAATAATCTCTAGTGATTAACTAAAAAATAAACACAAAAACAAATTAACAATAACATAACAAATATAAATATAAATTCTAACTAAATAAATAAAAAAAGCTTATATGTAATTTTATTTACATGTAGTTTGATTTCGGTCAACTTCCTTTTTATCAATGGACCATTCTTGATACTCCCCCTTCCAACATTTCAAGCAATCCCTTTAAATTAGTTTTGTAATACCCCGAATCTTTGTGTACTTGAGCCTTGTTATAGGTCCCTTAACATGCTTGAATTGTATCTTGCATGTTTGACATACTTACCTTGTTGTGATTGACTCCATAGTTGCATAAGCGGACTTGTATGCCTTGCATGAGTCATGAGTCATGCTTTAGCCCATGTTGGTTCTAACCTTGCCTTAGACCTTTGTCTCGGTTGCTCTTGAGTTTAACTAGGCCCATATGAACCTTAGTATACTTGTGATGTGTTTGATTTAGTTGGTGTTGACCAATGTATGCTTAACCTTGAGTTAAGAGACTCAATTGCCTTGTAGTGACTTTTCGATACTTAGAGCTCGTTTGATTTAACTTATTAGTATGTGATAACTAATGACTTATAGTTGATGACTTCTGATTGATGTGCTGATGATGTTGTTTGATTCAACTTTCGTAATACTGATGAAATGCCATAAGTTAGTGTGACTGTTTAATTAATAAACTAGAAAAATGCTTAATGAAGTTATAAAGACTAAAATACCCTCATCACAAAATGTTTTTACCTATTTTTAAAAACAAGTTATAAATAATGTTATTTTCTTTAATATTATAATTTAGTTCCGTTTTTCTGAAAAGTTAACTACTGGTTATGATTCATTTTTACCAAACATAGCTACTGACTATGATTAAATCTTAATTTTACATGCGTGTGTACAACAGTTAATTATAGTAATAGTTAATTATTGAGATTTTACTATCATTATTAAAGAATGTGTCCTAACTAAGATTTACTATTTTACGTTTTTATTAGATATTTATTGTTTTACTGAGATCTTATTGTCTTAATTATCCACTTTCTCCTCATTCATTATCTCTAATTATCTATAATTTATTTTTTTATTCTTGTCCAGCCTAGATTTACCATTTTACAAATATTAGTTTGTAGTTTCCTAATTGATTGTTATCGTAATCAACTGAAATCTCAATTTAATTTTTGTCCGGCCTAGATTTAGTTTTCTAAAATATTTGTATTTTTAATTTCTTTCTTTTTAAAAAATTTGTGCTAACTTTCCCTTATTAGTCTGAAATATTGTGATTTCGATTTCGAATAGTCTTTTGTTAGTTCACTCCGTCTCATTCAATTTATTTTATGGTTTTTGTCTGAGATTTTTATTTTAAAGTTTATTTCAATTAACAGGTGTTGGGTTAGTATGTGTGAGAGAGAATATTTTTGAATATTTAATTATACTATTTTTGGATGAGTTATAAAATTTTAGCCAATAAAATGTGTTTTTCTTTAGTTTTTGGGATGTCTTCTTTGCTTTGTGTAGTGTACATTGATCCGACCTCTACAAAATCTCAAGCATATATTAATTTATTCGCATCATACTCACTTTATAGATTGATCATCTTCATACTGATACCGTGCCATAAGCACGGACACAAAATCTAGTTTTCTTTAATCAACAACTTAAATTAAATAAGGCTAAGAGAATTCCTACTACAATATTCAAATGTAAATCAAGTAAATTAGACATAAAAATTACATGCATATATAAATTTAATCAATAAATGTATTTAATTAAAATTGTTTTCACAACTAAATTAAAGAAGTAAATTATAGAAAGAAGCAAAGTTTCTGATTGAGCATCATCCCTTTGGTAGCACAGAACTCATCAAAAACAAAACCCCCTCAATTGTTTTCATCACAAATCTCTTGACAACCCCCTAGCCCTAATCTCAACTTCAGCATTAGTAGCTCAAGAACAAGAATCTCTCATAAGGTAAAGCTTTCTTCCTTAACAGCTATCAGTTTATAAAATATATATTTAAGGGAAAATTTGTTTGAGATCTTACGATGCAGGTAGATGGTTTTCTAAAATAGAAAAGAAATAATTAATCTATAGGAACTGATTTTGAAGGTTGAAGAGATGGAGAAATATTTCTAGCCTGAAATGGAGAGTGGTTGTCAGGGAGAAGAGCTCGACGTGGCTGGCCTTGAGGTTGAAATGATGGAGTCATCTTGCGCTGAGAAACCAAATGGGAAGAGCTGCCATTGCGATGACGACGAAGGAAGAGAACCATAGTTTAATTTAAAACAAGCCTTAAAGGGGTTTGTGCTAATAAGCCATCAGCACAAGCCTTAGTGCTTATGGCTTATTAGCTAAATTATGCTTTATGGGGTTGTACACTACTTATAACTTATTTTAACATAAGTTAAATCAAACACATCTAAAATAACTTATGAGAAGTTATAAGTCATAAACACTCTCCCATAAGTTAAATCAAACATGGCTTAAGTTTTGTGTTGCCCTACCTTGCCTTGAACTTGTGTACCATGAGGGTCTTGCTTGGCTTGAGTTCATAAGTAACTCACTTTCCTTGTTACTTAGCATGACTTTGATTGAGTTGTTATTCTTGTTGAATTGGTGTTTATGTTCGTGGGTGTTTGCCTTGCGTTTCGACCTTCGTTTTCCTTTGTTCTAGACTTTGTTAGGGCGTGTTTTGGTTGTGCTTTGAGAGGGGAGATCAACCTCTTTGGTTATGGGGTTGTTTGGGGACAATTCTTGGCCTCAAACATGAACTTTTCTGACCTTCAGGAGATGTGGTCGCATGTGTGCCGCATCAGATACTGAGACTTCATCAAAAGCAAAAGTGTAGAACATGCAGTCCCATGTGTTAGGGGATGTAACCGCATCCCCTTCTGTCTAGATTTGTGCAGTTTTTCTATTATGTTGAAATGTCCAAGGAGCCCTTAATGAATCCGAACTAATCAGTCCTTGATCATCCTATTAGACCTTAATTAGTCTAATCTAAGCCTAATGGGAGTATTTAGCACTAAGTCCTCAATTAGTTGCTTAAACCTAATTAGAGTTTGGTCTATAGGGAGCCAAAACTTTCCTTACTAACTCTCCCACCTTTTGGAGAGTCCTCTTGCTAGAGAACATTCACACCAGCCATTTTCCTCCAGATATTTCCACTCAACAATGGTGAGAGTTTGTGTGCGAGAGACGAAGGTGAGACTAGTGTGTGTAGGAGGGTTTCCCGGAGCTCCGATGACCGAATGATGATCTGAGACCAGCTATGCGTTCCCCTCGACGAGGAGATCACTCTACTATGGTTTGAATTATCTTTCCCTTGGTTTAAAACCGAGCTAGATAAGCTACTACCCCTCTCTTCTTTGTAAAAACTAGCTACAAACATGCTAGAGTATATCTATCATGATTTATTTGTGATTCCTAATGCATGAAAAGTCATATTTAAAGTGTTTGTTTCAGTGCCAATAAGTAATGTATAACACCCTTTATGCATTAAGCCAAAATTTTCTTTTTTTTTTTTTTTTAAAACATGAAAACAACTATTCATTAATAAATATTTGATTGTCTTCATTTCATCCTTTTATGAAATATACATAAAAATATGAATACTAATTTTCAAGTTTTTTTTTTTAACAAATAATTATAACGACTCATAGGGTAACAAAATCATGCGCCTAAAAGTCATTCACTATAAGCTATCACCATAAGTCATAAGCCATCAGCCACAACAAACGAGCCCTAAGTCTATGTGATGATTATAGCTGTCAAATAGGGCAAAAGCCCGCGGGCATGGCCACCTATTAGGGATGGGTTGGACCGATGTATTAGATACCCGTTTGGATGCGGGCTTTTCAGGCTTTGCTCATACGGGCTACGGGTGTTTGGGGTTGGGGCAGGGTGGGCAACGGGCAACCCGCACTTTCTTATAATACTTAAAAGTGTTAAAATCATTTACATTACACACAACCCAAGCCTATTCCCATTCCTTTTCCGTCAAATTCAAATTAGGGGTTAGGGTTAATTAGTTAGTAGTCAAAATTCAAAAATCAAATTTTGAAAATACTCTATCTCTCTCACGCTCACGGCTCACACATGGAACGACCGCACAACTTTCGACGACTTTCTTCCTTCGGCCTATTGTGCCACCTCCTGGGCCCTGGCCTCTGGCTCCGTCTTCGACTCAAACTCTCAACTC
Source organism: Codonopsis lanceolata (assembly GCA_013146195.2). NCBI lineage: Eukaryota > Viridiplantae > Streptophyta > Magnoliopsida > Asterales > Campanulaceae > Codonopsis > Codonopsis lanceolata. Next base: position 123,911,592 of record CM028378.1, read on the forward strand.
TCTCTCATCTCAAGCCAGGAAACGAACTTGCCGTTCTGCCAGTGGTTAGATAATTTTCTTTGAGAATCTTGTTTTCTTCTTCCACATCGCATTCCCGTTCCATCATGAGACTGATTCTTTTCTCATACACTTCACGTGGTCCTCTTCCCTGCATTTTAAATTTCCAATGTATCTGCAGATCAACGGTTGAACTCCAACTCCTCATTTCGAATCGCGAGCTCTTTCTCGAGCATTTGAAATTCATGGTTCAAGAAAGCGTTTTCTTTTTCTGTTGAATCTAGTTTAGCCATTAGTATATTGAACTCTCCGGTCACCTTAGATATTTGTTCACTTACATCATTTTGCGGGCTTTGCCTGCTGCCCTACACGGGGCGGATTGGGCCAAGGGATTCGAGGACCGTTAAGATTGCGGGCTTTCCACCCTCGACCCGTTTAGTGGTGGGTTTTCTTGGCCCGTGGGCAAGCCCGTCCCGTTTATCCGTTTTGACAGCTCCAGTGATGATGTTGTTCTTGTTTTGCCCTGAAATTTATAGCTTTCATATAAGAATGAATTAAAGGTGGTTACTTAAGGGTTTTAGAGTCTAAAATCCTAGCTTAAGAGTTTAATGACCCGACTTGATGATGGCTTTCATGTTTTATTCCATAACCTTGTTTATGAAACTTAGTGTCTTGACTCAAAGGTGTCACAAAAGGGTTTAACATGGTATATATGACTTTAGGATGAAGTCCTGCGGGATTTGGGAATGTTCGGGTCACAAATGTGTGGTCCCGAGTAGAAGACGTTTGAGATGGTTTATGTGTGACATGTGACTAATGATATTTTAGGACTTCAACTAAAGTCCTGAGACTTGTGAGAATGTGACCTACCCCTGTTTTGGACCCTATGGATTTAGGGTTATTGATGTTGGGAATCCCGACTCACTAGAGTCACCTTGTGTGCATGAATGCACGTTGACTTGTCCAAGACCTTGTTTGGGAATCTTGGGCACATCTTGAGGAATCCGAGGTGGTGTATTAGAGAATCCTTCCATATAACAAATTTGGGAAGTATATGCCTGAGTCCTCTCTATGTAGAGTCTACTTGAATGGTCGCAAGGATAACCGAGTTGTTATCTAAGATACGTATGTATTGATTTGGAGTTACGAAATATCATCGCGTGGACACCTTGTGAACCTTGACCACACTCTTAAGTGTTTTACCCTTCAAGTATACCTACTTGATACTTAACGTTTAGAGAACCTCTTAGAGGTTTCGTAGCGTTGTAAATAATATATATCATGTGAGTCCAAGGATTTGAACTTGACAAGGATGGTGTATGACTAATGCATGAACTATAATGGATTTTGGATTATAGGATGAATTACCATTCTAGAAAGAGTTTTAATGAATATAATCTAAGTTATTCAATGATCTTTGGTCATCAATGTAGTCTTGGAGATTATGTGAGTTGCTACTTGGTAATTTCAGGTTTAGCCTAGATTCGTAATAGAAATGTATTTCTATGTCTATGCAATTTATTACTTGTTAAGTTACGAACTTAGCTTGGTTTATGCTAGAAAATAATCTTCTACGCTTAGTTGATATTATGACTATAAAAGCATAACTGTGACATTTGTTAGTGATTGAATTATCATGCTTACTTGGTGAATATGACTTACTAAAGCATATTGTATATTCTTGCTTAAAGCTTGTTTATTGTCTTGAATGCCTTAAGGTTTCAAAGATATTGTTTGGCTTGCACCATTGTCCTTAGCAGGTGCTTGTTCTCTATTTGTGTTCGTTCCAGCAACACGACCTCAGGATTCTGTGTTGGAATCCGGGTCGGGTCGTCACAAGTCTTGTCGGTATTATATGTTTTTTCATAGTGTACAAATGATCTATTGTCAAGTCTCTATTGAGCATGTATTTCATCAAGACATAATGCCTCATTTCTCAAGTTTCTCATCTTATGAGCACAAGGAAGGCCTATAGTTCAACAAATTGACTTTTGCAAGTAAATGCCAAATCATTACAGTTTATTCAATGCAAAAACTGGGACACGAGTAAAAAGTTATTTGTACAAAAAAAATATGAAAGTGATGGAGAATCTTGACCTTTTCAATATAGAATTGTGCCTTGATTGCTTGAAATTGATTTTTGATGGCAAGACATGTGGTATTTTTTACCTCACAAAAATTTCTTGTTGAGACTTGTAAATATGCTCTCAACATTGCATGTGAACCTTCAGTTCTTGAACTTACACGAGTTCCAAAATGAGTATGAATATGTGTCCATGCACCAACAACATGCTCCGTAAATGGAAGCCAAGTTGGTTTGTGAAAGTGCAATATTAGCTATTGAATGTTTATATCTCAATATATACCAATCAAGTTCGTTATCTAAGAGTAATCATGAGTTACCTCGTGCAAACTTGAACTTTGAGCGAAGCGGAAGACTTTCTGCTTGAGTTACGATCTTCATATGTCATGATCAATAATCCTACAAGTCTCTCTCATCGGGATTGATATCACGTAGCACGAATATCAATACTGGTTCACATCGCAAATCCAAGCCTCTTGATGGTTAGGCTAGAGGGAGTATTTGGTGAGATAGTATTAGGAAAGAGAGGAAGGGGGCGGCCAAGAGGAAGACGCTTTCTTCCTTTTGGGCGTGTTCTTTGTAAGGGTTTTACCCCTTTAGTTGTCATATTTATATTATTACCAAGAAACCATATTTCTTGTAGGTTAAGTTAAGTCAATCCCAAACCCCTTCAGATTAGGAAACTAATAAACCTTTAATAATATAAATACATTCCATGTGAGCGGAAGTAAATAATCGGGCCATAAGCTCAATTGCTAACATCTCCCACTCGCACACATGGACTCACCTCTCTTACCACATCGTATCATCAAAACCCGTTAAACACTGCCTCTTCATATTGGAAGTGAAGCGTAATGTTGGTGTTGTTGTGAGAACCCAAAACCTACTTGCATAACATGTCTTCTATACTTGTTTAATTTGCTCATTATGTGCCTTAATATGTTTTAGAGTTCATGTTGTCCATATCATGCTTGCATTAGGTCAACCATGATCGTAGTTGCTTGTATGCCTTCTATACGTTGCATGCTTTGTTATACTTGCTTCGTGTATCATCTTAGTACTTAACTAAGACCTACTAGAGCCTTAGTACCTTTCTTACATGTTCTATATCTTCAATCTTGGTCATTTTGTGCTTGGTTGAGAGTTCGGAAGCCTTCTTGCTTCATTTGACCTTTTGACTCTTAAGGTCTCTTGGTTTGTCTTTCCTTTGCCTTGTTTCGTGCCTTTGAGACTCGTGAGTTGTTAACTTGAATCCTAGACCTTGTATTATAGTCCTAAACATGTTTAAGAATGTTTATTCATATTCATTGTATCTTTGTTCAACTCGTTGTTGATTCGTTTGATGTTCGTTGTGAGTTTCGCCCTTTATTCCTCTTTATTTTGGGTGATGTTCGGACCTGTTTCGGACGTGTTTTGAGTGTGTTAAACATCCCAAATGGTTTGGGGTTGAGTTGGACACATTTGGGACTTTTTTTCAAGTCATTTTGGCCTTCCAGACCTCTGAGCGCTCGCTTAGCCAAGTGACTGAGCGAGTGCACAAAATCCAGAAGTCCAAGAGATGAAAAAAGGACTGAGCGCTCACTCAACCTTTGGTCGGCGACCGCCCACATTACCACAATATGAGATTTTCTTATTTATCCAATTCGTAACCTAATCAGCCTACTAACCCTCAATCCTTAGTGACTCTAATCTCTTGTATTAGACCCTAACTAAGTTAACTTAATCTTAATCCCTAATTAAGAACCTAATCCCACTCACTCTCCTTGTGACATGTGGAATTCCACTCACATTTGCATGTCATATAAAAGCCTTTTCCCCTTTGTGGCTTTCACCAAAAAGCCTTTTCCTCCTTCTTCATGACCTTGAGTGTGTGAATGGTGAGGTGAGATTACTAGGTGTTTCTTCCATAACTTGAGCTCCTGAGTTCCGATTTCCAATCTGAGACAACCAAATCGAAGCTATCGACGAGGAGCATGATTCTATCTGATTAGATTTTATCTATTTCCTCTTTTTCCTTGGTGTAAGGTAAGCTATTGATTATCCTTAGGATGTATGCTAGAAATGCCATGCTATCCTTTTTCTTTCATGCGTCTCATGCCTTTGCCATGTTAATATCATGTTTTAGGATGATTTGAGATTTTGGGAATTTTGAATGATATGTTCATCTTGTGGTTTTGGTCCTAAGCCTAGAATTAAATGTGTTCTATGCTTCATTTGGAATAACTATTGTTCTTGGATCATTGACTTTTAACAACTTTTAGAATTTACGATTCTAGGGTTCCTTAATTTAGGAATTGATGATAATTATTGACTATGGTTATTATTTGGATTAATGGCCTAGTCTAACCTATATGAGAATTTAGAAAAGTGTTTTGAATACATTAGTGTTTAAACTTGAATTGGATGAATTTATAGAGACGACTCAGCGGAGTCTATTTTAGTGAGCCATTGAACAATACCGGTTCAATGATCAATCCCTACGACATTCTTAAATGCATTCCACTAGAATACTGGTTCTAGACTCTTGAATTGGATTGACCTTCATGCTTGATCTTAAACGTGATAAAATAGAATGCCTAGTTGACATGTTGAGTTCGCTCTTGTTGAGCTCAACCCTACTTGATTTATTGATGAGAATACTTAGTTGTCATGAACGAGATCGCTCTTTTCGACCTCGTTCTCTACTTGAGATTTGTTAAGTAAACAATTACTTGGCATTTGCATGAGTCCAGCTGGCATACTTGCTGTTATACACACACGCCTCCACTGTGGCCGCAGTGGGGAAGTAGCCCCTTTGTTGTAACCATTAGAGCGCATTGGTGTGTCTATCCCGAGCATCTCCTCGGAAGGTCGATATATTCACAACCATCTGACACCTCACATTCCAGATATCGCTTGTATGCAGGAACTACGTAGCGGCACCGATTTTTCATATATCCTTATCCTATGTGATTTACTTTCGAGCACTTATGTGAAAACAATGTGCATCTTGGATATATGATCTCTATGCTTATGTGATGATATCTTGCCTTGCATGTTGCATATTTCCATGACATGCATGATTGATGGCTTATAAGTCTTTATGACTTACCCATTCCCCTTTACCGTTTTAGATCCTAGCAAAGCAGGTCCTTCTCATTGAGGCTTGCAGCGTTCGTGTTTACTTGGTTTCTCTTTTGGTCCGACATTGCAGGTGAAGAGGTGGTTTAGATGTCCTCTTCTATCCTTTTGTATTTTGTAAGGACGATGGGTTTAAAGCAAGTCAATTAGACTATGCTTGGGAATTTGTGTAGAACTTGTACTGTGGCGACCCGACCCGAGTCCCAAGACGAGACCCCGAGGTCGTGCCGCCTAGAAAAAGCACGTAATGAAAACAAATAGCAAATAGTGGGTAAGGCCATAACGGCGGTACGCCAAAAACTTTAACACATGCGGAAGCGTATAATAATTAAACAGTGGCGCCCGAGCTAACAAGCTCAAACTAACACAACCTTAGAGATAATCCGCAAGCTGTAATAAAATAAATTGCCTATAATATTCCATCCTTAATCCATAACTCTTTCACAATTCATGGATTCTTCCTAGTCTCATTCGGTACTAAGTACTCTGCTCCAATGAGCTAACTCCGTGATCATCACTTAAATATTAAACCATAATCTCATAATATTTGCCACCAATTATCTGGTGGATTCTCAAACATGGATACTACTAATACTACCTTATACTCATCATTATTGGCACCTCTACTAGTGCTAACACACATTCTAGATTCAAACATCTTAATCTTACAATAACTCTCGACGTTAATATTCAACGATTCACACAAAACCAACCCCCAAACTAGGCCAAGGAACCTATCCTGGCAGACAGCTAACCAATAGCTTTGATACCAATTCATGGTCGTCGTCAAAAACACACAAGATAACAAATAACGGGTAAGGCCATCGGCGAGACGCCAAAAACTTTAACACATGCGGGCGTAATATAATTAAGCAGTGGCGCAGAGCTAACAAGCTCAAACTAATACAACCTTAGAGATAATGAATCTCTTGGTCCATAAATAAAATTATGTGACACAACAATAGGCACATATAACAATTTATAGCAATTATATATCAAGTCATCGGCGACGTTACGGCCGGAACCCAACATTAAACTAAGTCTACAACTCTAGTCTAACATGCTTAACGACTAAAAACATCTTTGGATAACAAACATAATAAGCAAACCAATACATGGTTAAAACAACTAAAGCATGAGCATCATAAATGGCACGACTAACACAGCTCTCAAAACATTAGTACTTATGTTAATTAGTACTTAATGTTTTGAGAGCCGACATGTGTTAGTCGTGTATTTATGATGCTCATGCTTTAGTTGTTTTAACCATGTATTGGTTTGCTTATTATGTTTGTTATCCAAGCATGTTTTTAGAGTCGTTAAGCATGTTAGACTAGAGTTGTAGACTTAGTTTAATGTTGTTCCGTAACGCGTCGCCTTGATGACTTGATATATAATTGTTATAAATTGTTATATGTGCCTATTGTTGTGTCACATAATTTTATTTATGGACCAAGAGATTCATTATCTCTAAGGTTGTATTAGTTTGAGCTTGTTAGCTCTGCGCCACTGCTTAATTATATTACGCTCCGCATGTGTTAAAGTTTTTGGCGCCTCGCCGCTATGGCCTTACCCGTTATTTGTTATCTTGTGTGTTTTTGACTGGTCTCGTCATCATGTACTACTTGCTCCTTTTATTAGCTACTTTTAGTTTAACCACTTGTAGTACTTGTATTCCTTTTGATGATGTGTAAGCTGAGCTTTGTATATCTTCTAATTAGTCCTATACGTATAGTCTTCCGTTGAGCATCCTATTAGCTCTTATTTATTTCTTTTCCTTTTAATTGCTTAACTGTTATATCAGGAAAAGTTTTTAAAATTTTGGCCTTTTGGTGCCGAGGAGTGTTACGTCTCCAATGTTATGTCATGTCGTTTTCTTAAATTGAGTCCTTGCATGTTTATGTGTTTCTTGTTTCCCCCTTTTTGGGCGGACCGACCCGCGATTCCACCTCAGGTCTGGGTCGGGTCGCCACAGTTGTGACTGAAGATCATGCTAGGTTACTATATTGTATTGGATTTGGACTTCCTTTTTACCTAAGGAATACTATTTTCAAGGAAATTACCTCTTTTACCAAATCTGCTTCCACCAAACATGCTTTATCCTTTCCTAGTCTTATCCATTAGATTTGCAGTGCTCAAGGTGTTCCTATCTATCCCCATGACAAACTTAGTCCCTCTCCTTAGTCTCTTCGCATCTCTAAGCTGTTGTTGTCATCCACCAAAAGAGTAGTTGATCTTCCTTTAGTTTATCCCTTTCTTGCACCCTCAGCATAGACTATTGTTCCCATTAATGTTCCCAGTGAAGTCTCCATTGATGTTTTCAATGAAGTTCCAAATGTGGTTGCTGAAGAAAGCTGATCTGTACTACCTACTCCCAGAATTGTCACTATGGACTCCGTAGTCCTGCTATCCCAAATTGAGCTTCTGGATCTACAAATATCCAATGTCCTTGCTCATGCTGCTAGTTTGTGAAAAGCTAGAGATGATCTTAAATATGCCTTCTTTTCTGGACAAAACCAAGGGGGAGATGAAAGTTGAATTAATGTTGAATGAGAAGTTGAATGAGATGAAGCAACTCCTACTGGTTCCCTGGAGAATTCTGTCTCAAAGTGAACTTGGTTGAAACTGTTTTTGTTTTATGGGTTGTAACTAAACAATTTCCCTTTCTGCTTTATGTTTCTGGATTGCTTGCTTAATTACTCTTATTAGTTTGTGTTGTGACTCTTATATCTTAACTGGATGTGATTTTTATTGGATCACATATAAGTAATCATGTCTGGTATTTTACTATGCTTTATCCTTTATTTTGATATGTATGTTAATTACTTAATTCAAGGGGAGTCTTATAATTGAGGGGGAGTATTCTCTAGTATCTTATTTAGGGGGAGTTTTGTTTTTGTGCTCCTTTTGTTTAAAAATTAGTTTTACAGATTCTTTACGTTTTATCTCAATGAAGTCCCCATTAAACTCTTCATTCTTGACTTCATTGTTAAGATGTTTTCTGTTGATTCCTATTTCTAGATTTGGTTGAGTCATCCTCTGATTCTAGTGTACAGTGGCTAAAAGGTCTGCGTACCGATTAGTGTGGCAACTGTCTTAGAATCAATGTTTTTTAGAACCGTTTAAGTGTTAGTCTAGGCGCGGTTTTGCAAAAGCTTCTACAGCAGCCTTGAAGGACCAGCAGACTTTGAAGTCTGCTCATAGACCGGAAAATCAAATTTGGCCAAATCACAAAATATGACACGTGTGCACCTATTTAGATATTTAAAAAAATATCTAGTCATTATGTCTTGATCAGATTTCACTTTCAAGAAGTCAACTCTGCATGATGACAACTGTCCAGACTGTTTCCTGAAAACTGAAGACTGAAGACATTACCCGTTTTGGCTAAGAAGACTTTCCAAGCTGTAGAGTCGCAATCGAAACTTTACTCAAATTGGGAATGTCTACTCGCACACACCGCATCTCGATGACCGTGGGCATTACATCTTCCAAAGCGCCGAATTGCATTCAATGCAAAAGAACGTTGGACACAGTTCACCCTGTTTCAGTCCAACGGTCAAAAGATCTCTTCCTAGTATTTATTCAAGTCTTGAAGATCTGAAGAACAACTCTTGCGCATTAAACTCTCAAGCTTCATCTTCAACACTCAAGCATTCAAGAGATCAAAGGATAAGGACTAACACTTCACCAAACTTTCTGAAGCTGCAGATCTGCCATCTTAAATTCGTTTTCAGCTTCATTTAGTTTGTCTTTAAACTGTTCTTTAATTCTGCACGTGAAGAGAACAATTAATCATTGATTGTTTCTCTCACCTTTATACACTTGGTTAAAAACTCATTTTGTACACGATCCATTAGAGATCTAAATCATAAACCTAGTGGATAAACAACTGCACTTTTGAAATCCAAAGCTAACCACTTTGGTAGTGGATGTAGTACTATTCACAGTACGAACCACTTCTAATTCTTGTGTGCTGTTCGAACTGTTCTTATTTCTCTTATTAAGCTGCTTGTGCTTAATTCTGCACTACCTAAACATCACTCTTGATTGTTCAAAATCTACTTTGTTTCCGCTGCCAAAACACTTCTTTTAAACCTCTCAAGAAATCTTTAAGAAGTGTTTACGAAAAGTTTTGCTAAAAACATAACTAGGCTATTCAACCCCCCTCTTCTAGCCTAGATTGAGCCTATTTTGGGACCAACATTTTCCAAAACTGTTTTTCTTAAAACTTATTTATTTTCTTTCTTTTCTTATTTGTTTATCTTATTGTTTGCATCTATGCCCACAGATGCACCCTCCTTTGCTCCTCTTCTAGTCCCACTCTGTGATGCGGTGCCCGAATTCGAGCTATCGTGTGGTTTACCCTCTCTATTATTCTCCTTGCAATCGCCAAAGGAGATACCACTGATTTTCTAGTCATAGTCGTTGTACGCGCCATTCCTACACATAAGCAAAATCATATTAGTCCCAAGAAAATAATATTCTTCTCACTTATATAAAATTATCACTTAAAACTATTATCATAGCTTAATGCTATTAGGTAACAACTAGTTTTTGCACTTGTGCGTTAAACACACGACATATATATATTTTAAATTAAGCTATATATAAACAAAATGAATAGAAAAAACAAAATTAGAAGATGAACACATATATTGAAATGGAAATCAATCAACACGTATTTTGAAATGAAAATCGAATTATTTTGAATTTTTACATATCAAAATTGCTTCAATCCTTTTCGTGATTTTGCAAGTTTGTTTTAATGTTTGCACTGTCTTGTTGCACCTTGTGTATCAATGTTCTGGATATAATGAAATATGATTAAAATGATATCATGTACTTTGGTACTTGTGAATCATTGTGTGTTGTATATGAATCATTTGACATATACATCTACTAAATAGCCGGTAAAAAATGTTATTAATTATTACAATGCATGAATATACATCAATATTTCAACCTTTGAAATCATAATAGGATAATTATCTCTTATTTCGCATGTTCAATTTATTAATAAACATGATTTTTATATTATATTATGTAGCTATTTCAAAAATTATTTGTCATTTATGTGTCTCTATATACACATACAAATATGTAGTAAGTAGTTTACTAAAAACATGAACTAAATTTGCACAATTTGTTTTGGATGTACTTGAACAAAAAAAAAATGGAAATTTGATAAATAAATATGATTAATTAACCTTACCATTACAAACTATTTATTATTATTATTTTTACCGAAAACGGTACTAAAACTTGCACCATTTGTGTTTCAAGTACTTCAACCAAAAAATGGAAATTGATAAACAAATATGGTGAATTAATTTTACCACCATAAAATATTTGTAAATTTGTTTCTTTTGGAGGTTTTTGTCACTAATTTAGATCACATCAATTGTAGACATAAATTGTAATTTGTAGTTACTTGTTGTGATATATGTATATGTCATGACTATCAAACACTGAAACATTTGATATGTAGTATAAACAAATAATTTTTCTATTTATCACTTTACAAATACAACAATAGAAGTTATATTTTTAAATTAGATAATTTAATAAAAGAGAAAATCATAATATATAGGAGTATAAGTTTTATACTTACCTCGACATCAACAATGATCAACGTCATAGTATTTTCGGTAAAAAGTAATGTGAAAATATCCAAATGATTAAATTAGATTTATCTTTCAAAATTTTAGAGACTACCTTTGAAGGTTCACTAATATATATATATATATATATATATATATATATATATATAACAGAAGCGTATAGCTCTTCTATTTATGACAGTTTCCCGCTTAAACTAACTTTCTAAAAATTGATCTTCATCAAATTATTATAATCAACAACATTTAATAACAATTAATGTTATTCCATACTGCCATCAATTCCTAATTCAAACTATTTTTCAAATTCTAAAGACTTCTAAAGACCTATCGGATCTGAAACTTAAGCTCTAATACCAACTGAATGCTCTAAAATTTGGGCCCAACTACATAGGCCCACATAATGGTCACGTCACCAATAACTTCAAAATTGTACTAAACCCAAAACTTAATTAATGTATCTTCCACGTAAGCATCAAATATCCAAACATAAATCCTTAATAATTTGCTAACTTCAAAATATGTGTCTAGATAAAACTCTCAAATTCAAATTAATGATTAGAAAATAGTAGTCCATAACATAACGCAATTTTATTCTCTTCAATTGGGCCCAAACAAATCGAACCAAATTTACATTCCTTACTTATGTCCTAAAAGAAAAGAAGTAGAAAAAGGGTGAGTGAACAAAGCCCAATAAGTTCATATACAACCTATTCGGTTTCTAAGGAGGAGTTGACCAGAAAGGGAGTCAAACATTGTATAGTGTCAAACAAGATGGAGTTATCAAAAGGGACTATTTATCTAAATTTCACAATACCAAATATTCATTTATCAAAGAAGCAATTTCTAAGTTCACAAGAACAAATCAATCAATATCAAATACTACGGAGGGTGTTATGATCACATAAGCGGTCATTTTAGATCAAGCAAAAGGTGGCTCCAAGGAACCTCAAATATCAAAATACCCCAAAGGAATCAAAAGCAAAATGGTATATTTGGATTACCCCACCATAGTTCCTATGGTGTAGTGTCGCCTTAATAGGCTAAATGGTAATTCTAATTGTCTTAGTGATCATAACAGAGTTTTTCAAAAAAATAATTACGTATTCAACAAAATAAAATACAAATGATAACCGAATAATATATCACACATCGAGTTTAAACAATTTTGTGAGATTCATAAAGCAATTCACAAGCAAAATCCTTCTTCCAACCTGATGGTACTTCGACTACAGGCCCCGATATTGATGCTGTTGAGAAAGTCATTAATGATGTTATTTCTCCATCTCATAGTCATAAAAATCCTTCTTCCAACCTGAGCCCCAACTCCCTCCCTTTCAGTCCTTGTATAAATACCCAAGCCACTATGCAGAACACCTCAGTGTCCGCCCTGCACCTAGAATTTTCCGGAGTATTACTAGAAACTTCCGGAGTCCTCTAGTATGTCCTAGAGTACTCCGGAATGTTATGGAAGTTACTAGAGTCTTCTAGAGTCCTCTAGTTTGTTCTAGAGTACTCTAGAATATTCTGGAAGTTACTAGAGTCTTCCGGAGTCCTCTAGTTTGTCCTAGAGTACTCTGGAATGTTCTAGAAGTTATGAGAACTTTTTAGTATATAATAGAGTGTAGTAGAGTATTCTAGAATATAGTAGAATACTAGGAAATGGTAGGAATACCCTAAACTTGTATAGAATATTCTAGAGGCTTGCAGGATTAAAGGTGGTAGCCTATAAATAGGTGATGCCTCATTTGTAACAAGACAACTTTGGAGAGCTCAATAAACATTTGTTTCCTTCTTTGAGTCTCTTTGAGTGATCTCTTCTTTCCAACTTAGTGCCTTCAAATAGGTGTGAATCCTAGTGGGTGGGATCGTCACATAATTTAGGGTTGGCATTTGGGGATAGTTGGTAAGCAAGAGTGGAGTAAGGCTGACTAGGACTAACGGAATTGTCTTAGTGCCGCACGGATTGGGCAAAGTTAGGGCAAAAACTCTAAGTCCGTGACAGTTGGTATCAGAGCGAAGTCGATTCGTGGTTGGGACAAGATGGCTCCGTCGAAGGATTGGCAAGGTATCATTGACAAGGCCATCGTAGATTTGCGAGAAGAGCTATCAGGCGTGTTCGAGGCAAGGGTTGCTGAGATGGAACGCAAGCTCAACTTGGTATGTGAAGTCTTGAAAGAAGACGAGGAAGGAATGACTGTCGCCGATAGGCTTGCGAATCTAGAAGGCAAGCTCGACGACATGATCTTAGACAAGATCGAGGTCGCGATTGGGCGTGAGGTTGAACGACGAAGAGACCTCGCAAAGCAAGTGGCTGAGTTGAAGATAGAATTGGCAGTTTGTCAAAGAGATTTGACAAGGATGGCCAACATGGGTGGAGTAGCCATGCCAAGAAAGAAGAAGGTTCCCGAGCCGAAGACATATGATGGGGCAAGGGACGGACGAGTGATTGACAACTTCTTTTGGCACATGGAGCGCTACTTCGCAGGTTTGGATATCGTCGAGGAGGACGAGCGGGTTGAAACGGCTGTGACATACCTCACGGACACAGCAGCGTTATGGTGGAGAAGACGTTACACCGACCGCGGAGAGCACGGTGTAAGGACGTGGGATGAGTTCAAGAGGGAACTCAAACGGCAGTTCTACCCTGAGAGCGTAGAAGACTTAGCCATGATAAATTTGAGACGGCTAAGGCAAAAGGGGAGCATCAGGGAGTATGTCAAGGAGTATTCCACATTGATGCTAGAGGTCCCTCGAGATGCCTGAGAGGCGGTTATGCTTCTTCGTGGATGGATTGCAGGCATGGGTAGCACAGAGCTCAGACGCGAGCCAAGAGATTTGGCGACGCTATGGCAATTGCCGAGAGGTTGGAAGATTTTCCTAAAGAAAGGCCAAAGTCACCAAGGAGGGACCGTGCGAACAGTAGGGGAGACCGCAAGCATCGAGCTGGGTCGCCAAGGGTGACAGATGACGAGCGTAGCGACGACGATCGAAGCTATCGCAATCGAGACAATGGCAAAGATCATGGGAGATCATCCAAGTCAAACAAGGGCAATGATAAGGCTGATACCTCGAAGAGGTGCTTCCTATGCGATGGAGATCACATTGTGCGGTATTGTCCACACAAAAAGAAATTGAGTGCCATGGTTAAGTGGTAGTGACAAAAGAAGGCCGACGTATCCGACAATAAGGAGCAAAGCATGAGTGCATTGCAGATGCTGGGCGCGATGGTCGAGCGTGATGCAAAGGAGTCTAAGAAGGGCCAAAGAAAGAAGGCCAAAAACAAAGGCATTCGGTATGCCAATGTTGAAATTGGTGGGAAGTTGGTGCAAGCCATGGTGGACACGGGTGCGACGCACAACTTTGTGACACCCGAAGTTTGTGAGACAGACAAATTTTGATCTTAAACCAACCAAGGATGAGGGTTGGGTAAAGGCCGTGAACTCGGAGGAGAGGCAAGTCCAAGGCGTAGTCAATGGAGTGGAGCGCGCATGGGTGGATGGAAAGGCAAGGCGGACTCACCGTCACCGCCATCGAGATGGATGATCATGAGGCGATACTTGGCATGGACTTTATGGACAAGTGCAACGCCGCACCCATGCCCTATCTTGGTGTGATGATGATGCTCTGTGGAGATGGGAATGCTTCGCATGATACCATTGGTATCGAAAAGAGAAGGCACAAGCAAGACAAAGGCGCTTGGTGCCATTGAAGTTTGTGAACGGTCAAAGCTCAAGCCCGGGAGAAGACTATTGGGCCGAGGACATATGCCGAGGTGGTAAAGAGGCTTCAAGAGCAACAAGCTAGGTGCGGCGCAGAGTGACGAGGGCGTCACGAACTTAGGTGGGGGAGAATGTCACGCCCCGCACCTAGAATTTTCCGGAGTATTACTAGAGACTTCCGGAGTCCTCTAGTATGTCATAGAGTACTCCGGAATGTTATGGAAGTTACTAGAGTCTTCTAGAGTCCTCTAGTTTGTTCTAGAGTACTCTAGAATATTCGAAGTTACTAGAGTCTTCCTGAGTCCTCTAGTTTGTCCTAGAGTACTGCATGTTCTAGAAGTTATGAGAACTTTTTAGTATATAATAGAGTGTAGTAGAGTATTCTAGAATATAGTAGAATACTAGGAAATGGTAGGAATATCCTAAACTTGTATAGAATATTCTAGAGGCTTGTAGGATTAAAGGTGGTAGCCTATAAATAGGTGATGCCTCATTTGTAACAAGACAACTTTGGAGAGCTCAATAAACATTTGTTTCCTTCTTTGAGTCTCTTTGAGTGATCTCTTCTTTCCAACTTAGTGCCTTCAAATAGGTGTGAATCCTAGTGGGTGGGATCGTCACATAATTTAGGGTTGGCATTTGGGGATAGTTGGTAAGCAAGAGTGGAGTAAGGCTGACTAGGACTAACGGAATTGTCTTAGTGCCGCACGGATTGGGCAAAGTTAGGGCAAAAACTCTAAGTCCGTGACAGTTGGTATCAGAGCGAAGTCGATTCGTGGTTGGGACAAGATGGCTCCGTCGAAGGATTGGCAAGGTATCATTGACAAGGCCATCGTAGATTTGCGAAGAGCTATCAGGCGTGTTCGAGGCAAGGGTTCTTGAGATGGAAGCATAAGCTCAACTTGGTATGTGAAGTCTTGAAGAAGACGAGGAAGGAATGACTGTCGCCGATAGGCGAATCTAGAAGGCAAGCTCGGCGACATGATCTTAGACAAGATCGAGGTCGCGATTGGGCGTGAGGTTGAACGACGAAGAGACCTCGCAAAGCAAGTGGCTGAGTTGAAGATAGAATTGGCAGTTTGTCAAAGAGATTTGACAAGGATGGCCAACATGGGTGGAGTAGCCATGCCAAGAAAGAAGAAGGTTCCGAGCCGAAGACATATGATGGGGCAAGGGACGGACGAGTGATTGACAACTTCTTTTGGCACATGGAGCGCTACTTCGCAGGTTTGGATATCGTCGAGGAGGACGAGCGGGTTGAAACGGCTGTGACATACCTCACGGACCAACACGTTATGGTGGAGAGGCGTTACACCGCGCGGAGGAGCGGTGTAGGGCGTGGGATGAGTTGAGGGAACTCACGGCGGTTCTACCGAGGCGTAGAAGACTTAGCCATGATAAATTTGAGGCGGCTAAGGCAAAGGGAGCATCGGGAGTATGTCAAGGAGTATTCCACATTGATGCTAGAGGTCCACGAGATCTGGAGAGGCAGTTATGCTTCTTCGTGGATGGATTGCGAGGCATGGGTAGCAACAGAGCTCTAGGCTTGAGCCAAGAGATTTGGCGGCAGGTATGGCAATTGCCGAGAGGTTGGAAGATTTTCTAAAGAAAGGCCAAAGTCACCAAGGAGGGATCGTGCGATAGGGGAGACCACAAGCATCGAGCCAAAGTCGCCATGAGGGTGACATGCGAAGGAAGCGACGACGCATCGAAGCTTATCGCAATCGAGACAATGGCAAAGATCATGGGAGATCATCCAAGTCAAACAAGGGCAATGATAAGGCCGATACTCGAAGAGGTGCTTCCTATGCGATGGAGATCACATTTTGCGGTATTGTCCACACAAAAAGAAATTGAGTGCCATGGTTAAGGGTAGTGACAAAAAGAAGGCCGGCGTATCCGAAGGAGAGCAAAAGCATGAGTGCATTGCGGTATGCCGGGCGCGATGGTCGAGCGTGATGCAAAGGAGTCTAAGAAGGGCCAAAGAAAGAAGGCCAAAAACAAAGGCATTCGGTATGCCAATGTTGAAATTGGTGGGAAGTTGGTGCAAGCCATGGTGGACACGGGTGCACGGCGACGCACAACTTTGTGACACCGAGTTTGTGAGACACTTGATCTTAAACCAACCAAGGATGAGGGTTGGGTAAAGGCCGTGAACTCCTGAGGAGAGGCAAGTCCAAGGCGTAGTCAATGGAGTGGAGCCGCGCATGGGTGGATGGAAAGGCAAGGCGGACTTCACCGCCATCGAGATGGATGATCATGAGGCGATACTTGGCATGGACTTTATGGACAAGTGCAACGCCGCACCCATGCCCTATCTTGGTGTGATGATGATGCTCGTGGAGATGGGAATGCTTCTTGCATGATACCATTGGTATCGAAAGAGAAGGCACAAGCAAGACAAAGGCGCTGTGCCATTGAGTTTGTGAAGCGGGTCAAAGCTCAAGCCCTGGGAGAAGACTATTGGGCCGAGGACATATGCCGAGGTGGTAAAGAGGCTTCAAGAGCAACAAGCTAGGTGCGAAGTAGCGACGAGGGCGCCACGAACTTAGGTGGGGGAGAATGTCACGCACGCCCGCACCTAGAATTTTCCCGAGTATTACTAGAACTTCCTGAGTCCTCTAGTATGTCCTAGAGTACTAATGTTATGGAAGTTACTAGAGTCTTCTAGAGTCCTCTAGTTTGTTCTAGAGTACTCTAGAATATTCGAAGTTACTAGAGTCTCCTGAGTCCTCTAGTTTGTCCTAGAGTACTGAATGTTCTAGAAGTTATGAGAACTTTTAGTATATAATAGAGTGTAGTAGAGTATTCTAGAATATAGTAGAATACTAGGAAATGGTAGGAATACCCTAAACTTGTATAGAATATTCTAGAGGCTCATAGGATTAAAGGTGGTAGCCTATAAATAGTGATGCCTCATTTGTAACAAGACAACTTTGGAGAGCTCAATAAACATTTGTTTCCTTCTTTGAGTCTCTTTGAGTGATCTCTTCTTTCCAACTTAGTGCCTTCAAATAGGTGTGAATCCTAGTGGGTGGATCGTCACATAATTTAGGGTTGGCATTTGGGGATAGTTGGTAAGCAAGAGTGGAGTAAGGCTGACTAGGACTAACGGAATTGTCTTAGTGCCGCACGGATTGGGCAAAGTTAGGGCAAAAACTCTAAGTCCGTGACAGTTGGTATCAGAGCGAAGTCGATTCGTGGTTGGGACAAGATGGCTCCGTCGAAGGATTGGCAAGGTATCATTGACAAGGCCATCGTAGATTTGCGAGAAGAGCTATCAGGCGTGTTCGAGGCAAGGGTTGCTGAGATGGAACGCAAGCTCAACTTGGTATGTGAAGTCTTGAAAGAAGACGAGGAAGGAATGACTGTCGCCGATAGGCTTGCGAATCTAGAAGGCAAGCTCGACGACATGATCTTAGACAAGATCGAGGTCGCGATTGGGCGTGAGGTTGAACGACGAAGAGACCTCGCAAAGCAAGTGGCTGAGTTGAAGATAGAATTGGCAGTTTGTCAAAGAGATTTGACAAGGATGGCCAACATGGGTGGAGTAGCCATGCCAAGAAAGAAGAAGGTTCCCGAGCCGAAGACATATGATGGGGCAAGGGACGGACGAGTGATTGACAACTTCTTTTGGCACATGGAGCGCTACTTCGCAGGTTTGGATATCGTCGAGGAGGACGAGTGGGTTGAAACGGCCGTGACATACCTCACGGACACGCAAAGAGCGTTATGGTGGAGAAGACGTTACACCGACCGCGAGAGAGCACCTGTAAGGACGGGATGAGTTCAAGAGGGAACTCAAACGCCTCTACCCCGAGCGTAGAAGACTTAGCCATGATAAATTTGAGACGGCTAAGGCAAAAGGGGAGCATCAGGGAGTATGTCAAGGAGTATTCCACATTGATGCTAGAGGTCCCTGAGATGCCGGAGAGGCAGAAGTTATGCTTCTTCGTGGATGGATTGCAGGCATGGGTAGCAACAGAGCTCCGTAGACGCGAGCCAAGAGATTTGGCGACGGCTATGGCAATTGCCGAGAGGTTGGAAGATTTTCCTAAAGAAAGGCCAAAGTCACCAAGGAGGACCGTGCGAACAGTAGGGGAGACCGCAAGCATCGAGCTGGGTCGCCAAGGGTGACAGATGACGAGCGTAGCGACGACGATCGAAGCTATCGCAATCGAGACAATGGCAAAGATCATGGGAGATCATCCAAGTCAAACAAGGGCAATGATAAGGCTGATACCTCGAAGAGGTGCTTCCTATGCGATGGAGATCACATTGTGCGGTGCCAGATTGTCCTATACAAAAAGAAATTGAGTGCCATGGTTAAGGGTAGTGACAAAAGAAGGCCGACGATCCGACAATGGCGAGAGCAAAGCATGAGTGCATTGCAGATGCTGGGCGCGATGGTCGAGCGTGATGCAAAGGAGTCTAAGAAGGGCCAAAGAAAGAAGGCCAAAAACAAAGGCATTCGGTATGCCAATGTTGAAATTGGTGGGAAGTTGGTGCAAGCCATGGTGGACACGTGGCGCGACGACAACTTTGTGACACCCGAAGTTTGTGAGACATTTTGATCTTAAACCAACCAAGGATGAGGGTTGGGTAAAGGCCGTGAACTCCTGAGGAGAGGCAAGTCCAAGGCGTAGTCAATGGAGTGGAGTGCGCATGGGTGGATGGAAAGGCAAGGCGGACTTCACCGTCATCGAGATGGATGATCATGAGGCGATACTTGGCATGGACTTTATGGACAAGTGCAACGCTGCACCCATGCCCTATCTTGGTGTGATGATGATGCTGGTGGAGATGGGAATGCTTCTGCATGATACCATTGGTATCGAAGAGAAGGCACAAGCAAGACAAAGGCGCTTGGTGCCATTGAGTTTGTGAACGGGTCAAAGCTCAAGCCTGGGGAGAAGACTATTGGGCCGAGGACATATGCCGAGGTGGTAAAGAGGCTTCAAGAGCAACAAGCTAGGTGCGAAGAGTGCGAGGGCGCCACGAACTTAGGTGGGGGAGAATGTCACGCCCGCACCTAGAATTTTCCTGAGTATTACTAGAACTTCCTGAGTCCTCTAGTATGTCCTAGAGTACTCCGAATGTTATGGAAGTTACTAGAGTCTTCTAGAGTCCTCTAGTTTGTTCTAGAGTACTCTATAATATTCTGGAAGTTACTAGAGTCTTCCGGAGTCCTCTAGTTTGTCCTAGAGTACTCTGGTATGTTCTAGAAGTTATGAGAACTTTTTAGTATATAATAGAGTGTAGTAGAGTATTCTAGAATATAGTAGAATACTAGGAAATGGTAGGAATACCCTAAACTTGTATAGAATATTCTAGAGGCTTGCAGGATTAAAGGTGGTAGCCTATAAATAGGTGATGCCTCATTTGTAACAAGACAACTTTGGAGAGCTCAATAAACATTTGTTTCCTTCTTTGAGTCTCTTTGAGTGATCTCTTCTTTCCAACTTAGTGCCTTCAAATAGGTGTGAATCCTAGTGGGTGGGATCGTCACATAATTTAGGGTTGGCATTTGGGGATAGTTGGTAAGCAAGAGTGGAGTAAGGCTGACTAGGACTAACGGAATTGTCTTAGTGCCGCACGGATTGGGCAAAGTTAGGGCAAAAACTCTAAGTCCGTGACATAAAAATCCTTCTTCCAACCTGAGCCCCAACTCCCTCCCTTTCAGTCCTTGTATAAATACCCAAGCCACTATGCAGAACACCTCAGTCTCCCCTAATAAATTTGTCATTCTGCAAACTATCGAAGATGAAGATTCCGATAACGATCACGCCCAATTTGAAGCCCTTGATCTTGACACTCCTAATCTCAGAAGGTCGAAGCGTCGAACGAAGAGTCGTTATCGTAATTATTAGTTTTCTTTCTTTGTCTTATCTAGGTTTAATTTTTTATGTTTCTTTCCCCAAGGTAAGGCTCCTTCGCCCCCCCTTTTAAGGGTAAGGTTGGTTGTCCCCCTTTAGCTTGTTTTCCTTTTCCTTCCTTTTATAATATCTAGCTTTAAAAAAAAAAAAAAACTTGAAGGTTACTTACATAAAAAAATAAAGCAATTCACAATTAAGAATAACGAAAGAACGGATACGACATAATTTCAAATTCAAATACCAGCCAAAGGTCAGCACACGTTTTTAAAGAAAGGTAAGTGCCAAAGAAATAGTGGAAGCCTAACAATTTGGAATAAAGAATTCAAATATCCTAAACGATGCATAATCTCTTACCTTAGCGATGCTGCGAATATTAGCTTGGGCACAACGAATCACTACCCATGTTTATCAGAATCTAAATTAACATAGTACAAAACAAAATTTTGACTTTAGGGACCTTTATGTAACATTTAGAGTTTAACCTATAATTAACCATCCTAAATATATTGTTAATATAATTATAAAGGGACAGTCTAACAACTTTTTGTAGCTTGATAAAATGTTTCCAAAAGTCTTCATGGCAACAACATTGCTAGTGCAAACCCAAAGTACACGGAGCCAATTCTTAAAATCCCACCACCGAAATCCATCCCTGCTTTGGTTTGTGGAACACTTAGACTTTCCATTTAATATTAATATATGCATATATTATCATTATTTCATTTCCCTATAACAATACTCTATTCTTTATTCTTCTTTGCTTCTCTATGTTCTTCTCTCAACCTCCCTGATCTTTCTCTCTCTACTTTCTTGACAATAATAAAATCAAGCCAACAAAAACCCTACCGACAACTTTACCCATTCAAAATATTTGCAGATTTCATTGGTGATGTAAAACCCCGATATTTGATCTATTTATATTTTTATAATTAAACCAATTTGAAAACACTTTTAACATTTTTTTTGACCAAAGTTATATTTTGTTGACTTTTTATGTTATATTAGATAACAAACTTATTAGTAATATTTTCTTTCGTTGACCAAAGTCAAATAATTCTAAGCTTTGTTTTAAAGTATTATGTAAGGTTTCTGTTGTGTTTTAATTGGTAGATATTATCTTCTTTTAAGGTAAGTGAATTACTTGCTTATGTGTGTTCATAATATCATGTTATTATAATGTCCATGCTCGGAACCGTGTGTTACATGCGTAACTTAGCCAGATATCTGATGTATAAATATTATGAACAATTTGTATTAGTTGAATCATGCTGCTGAAGGATAAAATGAGTTTACTTTATAACTCATTAGAATTCTTTATGTGTTAATTTCTTTGTTGAGCACTAGTTTCGAACATGAAGTGCTCGTGTGAGCAGTCTTCAATTGAGCAATTGACCAGTTTATTATGGGGAGAGTAGGGGAACCTTTGACTAGGTCACGGGGCGGAGAGTAGTGCTAGTTAGCAGCGGCACCCTACTCGGACCCGGAACCAAATTCTCCATTTTGGTAAAGTGGGGAAAATACCATTGAATAATATGTTATGTATCACGACGTGTCTGGGGTTGTAGGGACCTAGCCTCGTAATGACTTATACCAGGGTTATGAATAATTAATTGGTTTGATAAAGCGAACAAGAGATTGATCAAGACATACAAGCTTCAACAACAATAGGGGGTGACAAGGTCTAAGTGATTAGATCGGAGATGTATCTCGTTCCTGTATACTACATGTGTTTAACTTTCAGCTCTTCTATGTTGTTTGCAAATAATATTGATGAATATTCTATTAATTGTTGATCTGGGCAATCATGACATTATTTATGCTACATACATGCATAACATGCGTAAGTATAGTATACCTTACTGAGTTTCAACTCACCCTTTATTATTTGTTTTCCTTAGATTGAAGTCATGTCAGAGGGTGACTCATATGGTTTTGATGGTCCCTGGAGTGCTAGCATGTATTCTCTTTTAGGGTAGCATTCCTAGAAGTTTTTGGACGACTTTATGGTTTTTGCTATACAGGAAGACATGTAGTCTTTTATCTTGGTTTTAACGCTTCCGCGTATGTAAAACTTTTATTAGGGCTTGTGGCCTATGCATATATAAGTTGAGTTGCTTAATGTTCTTCTATTTGTTTTTTCAAGCTCAGTAGGTTTGTTTAAGGATATTTACAGGTAGATCGCGAATGAGTTGGGTCCCACAAATGGGCAGATTCGGGTCGTGACAGGTGAGTTACATAAAGTTCAACTACTTGGTTTCAAAATCACTTCACTGAAAATAACCAAATGTAAACCCACTTCAAGGATTTAGTTGCAAAAACCGATTTACATATTAACTCCAAGAAAACCCAGTTACATATTTGATCTCAAATTTTTTGAATCCAAGGTTGATAACAATTTAAACTTATTTCCATCATTCATCCATTCTTCCTTCCTCGATTTTTCAAACACCCACACACATGCATACATGTACTCATTCTCTGCCTATCTTTCTCTATCCAACAACATTCGCATAGGGAGTTCAAGTTACCAACAACATAGAAATTGAACCAATGTACTATGCTACAGAAAGAATGTTGCTTACCTCGATTCAGCCTTGCAACACAACCGATGGATTTCCTTCCTCTGCCCGCTCTTGTTCGTCGTCTCGATAAAACTTCTCTCGAGACTTCCGGCTCCCTCTCTCTCTCTCTCTCTATGCTTAGCTTTAGGAAAAAGTGACTAACCTCCCTTCTCTTTGCTTTCAATTAAATATATCATTAGGCCAGTTTTGGATAGTAAGGAGGTGTTGACTGATTTGCCTCCACCGATTCCCCTTCCGACGATACTCCTTCCCGGCTTGAGTCTGTGTCTTTCCATATCTTTTTTTTACTTTATTTTATTTTATTTTAATTTTTTTCTTTTTCTTTTTTCTTTTATTCTAGTTATCATAACTACTTTTGATCTTAACTATTACTAATGGGATATGGTCAAATTAAAAGAGTCCACTTGTTCAAGTCCAACAAAATAAATAGATCCAACTTGAAATTTATCATACAATCGAAATAGGCCCAAATGTTAAGGTCGGTCCAAAAGAAATTACAACACTAATTGATATAATTTATATTTTTTATTCAAACTTTTGGGTATATTACACTAATAATATAGAAAATATGGTTGTTTACTACATATAATCAAAACATATAAAGACATTAAGACTCACATCATCCGCACCAAGGGCATCAAGTTGTTCCTGCAGACCTTGTAATCGGTCGAAGGGCACACCGGCAACACTCTTGTGCTCCCACCTACTTACAAGTTTCTGACCTTCGTGATAGACACGTGAGGAGTAGACGTGCACATTCGAAATCGCTCAACTATATATTCATGTCTATTTGAACACAATATACATCATTTAACTATAAATACAAGTATACAAATTTAATTCAAGATATAGATACAAGTATAGAAATTTAGCTATAAATACAAGTATACAAATTTAACTATAAATACAAGTAATTACCTCAAATAACGTGGAATATCTGTCAGACCATCTGTCTTATATTCACCTCTATTGCACTCCCTAGATGTTTATATAGAAAGGCTAGGCTGCCGCTCCCCATGAGTAAGTATGCACAACATCCAAATCGCCGAAGAACTCCAGGTAAGTCGTGCTAAACCTACTTCTGCTCTTATCGCTAAAAATTATATAACCGAACATGTCAACAAATAAGCACGAAGAGAGTAAGCAACAATTTCTGGATCCTCAGACAATGTATCCGAAGAAAAACGGGTGCGTAGCCACTCTAGCCTTACAGACGGCCCCTTAGCACCACCCATTCCCTCTCTTGCCTCCTTTTTAGACACTCCTAAATACCGACAAACAACATCAAAGAACTTTGCACGGAAACTGAACTTTCCAAAAAGACTGATTTCCTAGCAATTGGAAGACCAGTAATGCAAAACATATCATCAAGTGTTATAGTCATCTCACCAAATGTCATGTGGAAGGTATTGGTTTCTGCATGCCACCGCTCCACAAAGGCAATAACCAATACTTTATCATTCTCGAGATATGATACATGCCTTACCTGCACTAGTTTGGTTGCAATAAGTAAGTCCCTCCATAGTTGGGAAATAATTTTTGTGGTTACTTTCCACTAAAAGTTTTTGTTTATAATTGTTTACCTTGAGCACCGGTCGCTCTAGCCCTTGATATATATGTACAACTATATGTTTCGGGTAGAAACGAAGTATAGTTGGTTCTGATGGACCCCTAGGACATAAAAAAGTAATTAGTGGCTCTCCCTGTTCCTCCATTGGTTTCGTTTCTTCCTCCTCGACGTGTCCCTATGCTTGAGCTTGTGCATGTGCCAGTGCCTCGGCCTGTGCGCCAGCCTTTGCTTTTTGATTCGAAGCGGTTGGTCTATTCTTCTTCCTCTGGTATGTCATATCTGTACATGACATTCATAAATTAACATGTTAGTTCATTAAGTTTTGAAATAAAAAAGAGGACAAAAATTTATAAGTCAAACTGTTCGGCCCCCTTTGTTTGAACATATTCAAAATGTTCGGCCATCACTGTTGGAACATTTTGAAAATGTTCAGTGGACACTGTTGGAACATTTTGAAAAAGTCACCTAAGGAACAAATGCTAAATGTTCGACATAAGGGGTTCGAACAACATCAAATTGTTCGGTTGACCAGGTTTTAACATTTTGATGATGTTCGGACCCTTAGTGCCGAACATTTAGCCCTAATTATGTTGTTAAGGGCCAAAATTTTCCAAATGAACATCGATTTTTTTTCAATATATTCAACAAAAAACATGATTCTAATTCATATTTAAACTCAATAAACAAATACATTGTATAAACACACCAAATCAAGCTAAAATCAATGAAAAATACATACGTCTTTTGTCAATTTTTCAATTGAAGGAGGAGATGAAGATGACTTTGTGAAAGGATGAAGATGACTTTGGTGGTGAAAGGATTGCGCAGAAGGAGCTAAGAGGATTGCGCCGAGAAGGGGTATCAGTTTATTTGGGTTAGTGGGGTATTGGGTTTTGAGAGTGGGTAGTGTAAATTGGGTAGAAGGGTAAAATATGAATAAAGGGGGGTCAACTTAATGTTCTCAAATATTTTACATTGAGGTGGATGTATGCTTAGAAGAGGGGTCAACTTATAGAGAACGGGGTCCGGATAACATGACCCTAAAGTTTATTATTTGACTAAATTTTTTAGTCAAATACCGTAATAAAATTTATACCGAAATTGCCCTTTACATACATTGTTTTATTTGAAATACAATAGACCAAAATTCCCTCTTGGTGTCTGGTTTTGGTAAAAGTGGATAACGTTAGTTTGATTTATCTGTTACAGTAACTATTCAAACAACAAAGAAGACGAATGATGATAATGGAATTGCACAAATTCTGATAAAACTCATCCCCCACAACCCCCAATCATCCATGGCTTCCTCCATTCTTCTTCAGCAACCCTCCCACTGCTTCATCTCCAATACCCAGGTCTGTCTCTGCTTCCCCTCTCTCCCACGCATTACACTGTTCACAGCAATTATGATTCCTTTTGTCATCCTATTTTAACGATCCTAAAACGAAATTTGTATAAAATTGGGTTTGTAATGAGATAGAATGACCATTATTGCGTACGGAACGAGCACTTTTGCATATGATATGAATACTTATTTGGGGGTTATTTGGAACAGTTGGTAAAAGGCTTGAAGCAAGCTCGTTCCTGTACCACAATAGCAAACAACAATAGAATTAGGAATCTCATTAGAGCTGCTACTTCTGTGAAGACCCCTGCTCCTGATTTCACTGATTCCTTCCCTATCTTTAGACCTCCCTACCAAACCGACGACACCCCAGCTTCTCAGGTATGCTTCCAAAAAAACTGTGGAAGTACCCACCTGTTAATTTT
This sequence comes from Codonopsis lanceolata, assembly GCA_013146195.2. Taxonomy (NCBI): domain Eukaryota; kingdom Viridiplantae; phylum Streptophyta; class Magnoliopsida; order Asterales; family Campanulaceae; genus Codonopsis; species Codonopsis lanceolata. The sequence goes on from CM028378.1 coordinate 123,937,933, forward strand.
GATTCCATTAAATTTAATTTATGTTATGTTTGTATTTTGTTCAGTTATTCACATTTCCGTTTTGCTGATACTGTTTGGAGACTATTGAATTGATAATATTAAAATTTCCCAAACAGTTGGAGCCAGCAGACCCCGACTTCTATAAGATTGGATTTGCTCGAAGTGTGCGTGTTTATGGTGTTGAATTCAGAGAAGGCCCGGATGGATTTGGAGTTTTTGCCTCCAGAGATGTTGAGCCTCTTCGTCGAGCCAGGGTAATTTCTTCTTCTTCTTTTTTGTTCGCATTCGTTTTTTTAGGTTTATGAATTGTTCTTCGTATGCCTCATTGTGGTTTTGGATGGTCTTCTACTTGTTTTTGGTGGTTCGTTGGTATTTCAAATGTCAAAAGTTATCTGATATACGTTTGAAAAATCTAAATTCTCTTGGGCAGAATTGTTGTAACTGGAATTTTTAGAAATGTTACTACTATTTTATATTCTGCTTAAATTCGCAGATGATCATGGAAATTCCGTTGGAATTGATGTTAACCATAAGCAAAAAACTCCCATGGATGTTTTTCCCGGATATTGTACCGGTGGGACATCCAATATTTGACATTATTAACTCAACTGATCCGGAGGTAATCACCTTACTGACCTGATTTCCTCTTCTTCTTCTTCTACTTCTTTTTAACTGATAATTATTGGTTGTTCAATACCTGTTCTTCAGTCATATTTAACTGTTATTTTTTATGATTACTAACATTGATTATGTCGTGTAATGGCTCTGGCAGACAGATTGGGACCTGCGGTTAGCATGTCTTCTGCTATACGCATTTGATCGGGAAGATAACTTTTGGCAGCTGTATGGTGACTTTTTGCCTAGTGTAGAGGAGTCCACTAGCTTGCTTCTTGCTACAGAGGTTGATGTTTTAGTAGATTATAGCATTGTCGCCAACAACACAAACACACACACACATATATATTTCTAATATTTATACAAGTGGGATATTTGGCTAAGGCCTCATTCATCTAGGGCTTTGACATGCAGTTCAATAGCATGTTCTTCATCTTTAGCCTCAGCCATGGAGAAGTATTGAAATATATACTTTATAAATTCTTTTGGCTGTTTCCATCTAGTGATTAACGTATTGGATTATTGTGAATACTACTCCCTACGCCCCTACTTGATTGTCCCTTTTTTTGAAAAAAGTTTGTTCCAAAATGAGTGTCCCTTTTCGTATAAAGTTAATTAATTCCCCTTTATATCTGGCATGTCTAATTAGCACTTGCCAAACTATATTTTGAGCACTTGAGGGATTAATATATATGTACTACTCCCTCCGTTCCACTTAAAGACTATGTTTGTTTGAAAAGTCTAATTATTAAGGGTTATATAGCTAGCATTAAAGTTGGTCATTGTTACAAAAATGCTTGAGAATAATCAATATGTCAATATCAAATATTGAGGGTAAAGTTAAAATGTTATGGAAATGGTAAACATATTTTTTGAAAGTGGACTCTCAAAGTGAAACATCTCAAAATAGTATGATGAACTCTTTGCCCGAAATGGAGGGAGTAGTAAATTGGCTTAAAAGTCAAATCCCTTAATTGCTGCAAAAAACTAAAAAGTGACACTGAATAAGGGACAATAGGGAGCAGTACATAGACTTGTTCAGTATAAACATGGTTAACAAATTCAGAAACATGGTGTCCTGATCAAATTTCTTCGCTTTGTAAAGTTGACCATGGACTCTTTACAAATTGATCACTTGCTTTGTTTTGTGTAAAATTATTTCATTAGTTAAGTCATTTAGCGTGGACGTCTTAGCATTGATCACTGGCTTTATTTATTGGAAAAATATTTAATTAGTCATTCCCACGAGTCAAATTTTTTGCTTTCCTTAATTTGCTTCCTAACTAGGCTTCTTCTCCCTTTTTCATTTATATGCTGTAGGAGGACCTTGCAGAGCTTCAGGACCAGGAACTTGCTTCAATCATGAAAGATCAGCAACAGAGAGCCTTAGTATTTTGGGAGAAAAATTGGGTATCTAGTAATCCTTCAACTCTATAATATCTTTCCTACAAAAAATTCCATTCTTTTTTTCATTTTAACATATTTACACAAGCCCGTTGCCCACTATTTGGGCATGCTGTTGTCCTCAGCATTCAGCTGTACCCCTTAAAATAAAGCGCCTTGCTCGTGAACCAGAGAGATTCATTTGGGCAGTTGGAATGGCACAGTCTAGGAATATTAACCTGCAAATGAGACTTTGCTCTTTAGTTCAAGATGCAAATATGTTAGTTCCTTATGCTGGTAAGCTTTTACCTCTTACGTTTTGTTGTTATCTTATGTTTTTAAAATCCATCCTATGCTCTTCATTTATTCTGCTAAACTAACCAGTGACTTGGTAGAAACAAGAAATTATGCTATTGCTTCAAAGAAAATAGAACTGCTTTTCCCCCCTATCCTGTTACATAAGAGGAGCAGGTAGGTTTACATAATGTCATGACATAACAAAGAACTCTGAAGTTTCACTCTCAAGGTATCCAGTTCATAGGGCCTAGGAATATCAAAGTTTGTAGGACTCCTTGGTATGAGTTATGCAAGCAAGTTACTTATCAAAAAAAAAAAAAACAAGTTATGCAAGTAGTCACTCCACCACTGAAGCAAATAGCGGGGTGGTTGAGGGATCTTACTTCCTCGCCAAAGAGCTTGGGTTTGATTTGGAGGATGTTTAACACCCCCTTTTGTTTCAAAAAAGTGCCACTCCACATCCGTATTATTTTTAAAAAATATATTTTAGTATAATAAGTTTCATATTTTCTCATTTTAGCCCCTTTTGTTGGTAAAAAAAATCTAACACCTACAAATTTGGCCCCAGTTAATGCAAATTTAAATACTAGCATCTAATTGTTTCCATTTTATCTAATCTTGCCCCCCCCGGTCCACCCAAGCCTGGTTTGCCCTTGTTCGATTCCCTCCCACTATGGTGGAGATGAGGGAAGCCTTAACCCCCTTTCTCCCACCCCACCAGCAGAAGAATTAAAAAAAAAAAAAAAGAAACCTTAAGTGGCCATGTACCTTTTGGGTCTTACATTACCTTGCCCTAGAGCGGAGACATCTCATATATAGCTTAAGATATATAATGAATATTGCATTTACAACCCTCAGTTTCATAGATCTAAGTATTTTCTATAGTTTCAAAACTTTACACGATGAAGGAGAATCAAATTTACACTTATAACATTAGAGAATATAAAACAAATATTTACCCAGTAAAACATATATGGTATACTCTACCTGAAACATGTATTTTTCAATTATTAAAAAAAAATATTCATCCATTAACAGACACAAGTATACCTAACACGTCCATTCATGTGAATGTTGTGGTAAGTAACCAATTCATCTAAAAGATTAAGCTGATAAATAAGGCCCCAACCCAACAATTATATTAAACTCAACACTGCCCCTCATGTGTGGCCAGTCCACACGCGGAGAGACAAACAATTTTGCCTCACCAAGGCATCACAAACCAAACGAAGTGACACATGGACTCACATTATTTTGGGTAATAAATGCAAGTGGGATGACTCGAACCTGAACAAGAGCTCTGATACCATGTTAAGTAACCAACCCATATAAAAGTTTAAGTTATTAGATGGGAGCCAACAATTTATATCAAACTCAACAATATGTAACATAGTTGGTGCATAATTCTATGTTAGGTGGGCTGGCTGATGAGCTTCAGGTGTTGACTTGTTCGCTAGTTGTATAAAAATCTTATGGTATGGGTGTTGTGCATCGGAAAATCGGATATAGATGCATGGATGCATCCTAAATATGTGAACACACAGAATGTTATATAAGATTATGATGTAAGAGAGTTTCATAGCTTATATTCGGTAGAGAAGGACATATTTCCATAAAAAAAGTAGGATACAAAAGAAACATAGATAGTATTGTGGGAAGTAGTTGGAATTTCTTTCTTCCTCTCAATAAAAGAACCAGCAAAGCCCTTTGTTGTCGTAAATGAGCTCCTTGTTTTTTTCATTACCAAGAACTTAGGTATAAGGGACGAGCACAGGAACATAATATGCATTTAAAGAGTTCAAGGAATGGAGCTATTTATCTGTAACTGTGCATTTATACTATGATGATTTTGCATCCCATCGTGTGTCCATTCTTTTATGACAACCTCCACTTACCACTTTAAATCAGTTAACCTTCTAATTTGATTTCTCTAACAAATTTGTACTTCGTTTGCAAGCTAAAACATTTTCAATTATCGACATCCATGATTCGCTGGGATAGTGTTCTGTTAGTTTTGGCTGTGTTTTTTTTAATAGACATTAAGTTTGGAATTTGTTAAATGTGTCGATTTTTAAAGTGAGAGACCTAGCTGTGTTCCAAATGGATATAACTTTGCCTCACCTTTCAGCCTTGTGGCTGCGTCCTGATCTTGTTTTCTTCTCTTTTTTCTAGCAATAAGGGAGGAAAACAATTGTCATATATAGGATGACCTGATACCCAACAGTTACAGTTTATCGTGTGGACATTCTGTTGCATCTGTGTTTTTGTCAATGATTGATATATGTTTGTTATGGGACTCTGGATGCATTTCTTGAACACCCTGAAGGACAAATTGTTCTTGAAACTAACTAATTATATATGTACACGTGTGTTTATATTTTCATTTACAAGTGTTCATGTTTAAATTTCGTTTCATAAGGAATTTCTTTTTAGGCCAAGGGTCTCCTACTATGTCTACACTCTATTGCGTTGGATTTATTTTTTTGATGAATTTGTTGTTAAAATAACTAATACAAATATCCATTTAGTTGAAACCCAAAATTTTCTTAACAATAGAGTTTTACTGTGTCTGCGACCATTTGAATCACACCATTTAATTTTCCATGTGTGCCCACATAAGGGCAAGCCAGGATTAGGTTTAAGAGACAAAGTTTTATCTGGATACACAGTTACATGTTATTACCTGTATTTTGCTGTTGTGGGGGCAAAATTATGACTAATTGTATACGAAATATAGTTCCACCATAGTTTCCGTAAGTTATATATTTATAACAATTTTATGACTAATTGATGCCCAGTCTGGAGTAGAACAATTTTCCTCATTTGGTACACATTAATATTAGAAACTCAGTCAACAAATGGACGTGAAGAGTGATTGAACTCTTTTATAGGTAAGAAATAATTTGAATAATCATGCAATTCGAGAAATATCTTTAGAGATTGGGACGTCATTTGAATGAGTTTTATGCAGTGTTCCATCCTTTTGTTTTTATTTTTGATAAGTTGAATATCGTATATCAGAAGCCAACAGGGCATACCCTGTACATGGAATGTATATCCAATGTTCCAAAAGAAAATCATCAACGTAATTCTTTGGCAACCTTAACTTTTTGCCATCATGATTTGTGTATTATATACTTGGTTTAAGTATAGCCGTTTTAAAAAAAAAAGTATAGCCGTTTAAGCATTTGATCTTTAGAGTCCAGTATGGTGGTTGATGAACCACGAGAGGACTTTCAAGTCTTCAAGACCTACAACGAGAATAAGAGCTTGGGGAGTGCCAGAGGACCCTCCTGTGCTCAACGGGGTGTTCATGAAAAGACTAATTAGAAAGCTTCTGAGCTTGTATTTCTGATCAGGGATAAGGAATCCATACCTTGCCGTTCCATTTTATTGTGAAGGAAAAGTTCATACTACAAAAAGTAGCCTGATGATGGTAGGTTTCTAGGCTTCATCAATCATGGAGAGTCCTCATGCGGCTTGTTGGCAGTGGTGGAGCCAGGAGACTTTCTTATCTTTGCATTTTGACCTTTATTGTGAAAAGATTGGGCGGGCATTTCCTGTCATTGCAGTTTTGCCTGGTATATTTTTCCCTAACAACTGCACATATTAGCTAGAAATTACATATTTCTTTCCTATAATACTAATGATCCAACTAATGTTTCTACAAAAGTTCCAACTTGATGTTTATCTTTGATTCGGTGGTTTGAAAGATCAAATCTTATTGAATGCTGAATCAGATATGTTTGAACATCCTTAAGTGGTTGGTCTGAAAGTTGGAGCCATTTTCTAGATAATTGGGTTGTATGTGCAGTATTGCTCCTTTCTTTCTGAGGTCACTTTCCTCTCTAGTCAATGGGTCACTCTGCCCTTGAGTGTTGATAGAATCCCAGTTGGGTTTGGAAATGTTCCACCACTTCTGGAAGTTCGTGTTATTACTTCTCATTCCTTGGGTTGCAGGATCACGTAATGACCCCTTCATGGGAGTGGAAGATTATCATTACTACATAAAGATATATTCTTATAAATGGAAATATTTATTGGAATTCTGTAACTTGTGATCTTCTAAACATAGCCTACATAAGCACAAGTTTTCTTTTGTTCTTAATCATTAGCAATTTCTATGGTTGAAAGGCTTTTCAGGGTTTCTCACCATTTTATATGTTCCTAGCACAAGCAGAGTTCTGACCTGGGATCCATTTTCCCACTAAATGAGACGGTCCTTATATCCCTTGCTTGAGCATTAGACAGAATCAGATAACTTGTAATACTACAGCATTCTTGGATTTCATGTACATCTAATAAAACAAAGTCCTCGAAACTACATATAAACTGCATTACCGGTTGAGAGGAAAAAAGTACAGACACTATTGTGTTCTTGAGAAAACTCTTACTGTAAGAATGATGACTAATGTCATATGGACACGTGTGCCATTCAGTAGTTATGATGACAAGGAGTTATACTATTCAATAAGGAAAGAAGTGGATTTCTCTGTGCCTAATACCTATCCATATAAGAAACAAGAATATTGTTGAGTAATTAGGTCGGTCACAGATAGGAGGAATATGATTAATCAATTAGAGTGCTTTGGAAGGGTAGGTTAAAACTCACAAGTCTAATGGTCCATATCTAAAATATAATAAGAGGGCGGCTTCAAAGTGAATAGTACTTGAAGCCCTGTCACACTTTTTCACCTTTCCAAGATTACCCTCTCTTTTTTGTACTAATTACACATGTAGCATACTATAATAGATGAAACATGTTTTGTGATTCCCAATTCACCCAATTTTATTGAATAATGATCAATAACAAATACAAACTATCCATTACATTAGTATTCACCCACTTTTTTTAAAGTTTTAAATTTTTTACCAACTATCAGCAACACTTGGATCTACTAAATATTAAATAAATTATGGGGAAAAAGGTCTTTCGGGCCACCCTACTTTTTCAGAATATTCATATAGGCCACTACTCTTAAATTATTCAGTTAGGCCACCAAACTATATTTTCGTCAACAAATTGCCCCATTTTTGAGCTTCTATTAATTTTTTTTTGTTAGATGGGTTTGCAATACCCATTTTACCCTTTCAATAACCTAGTTTGTGTGAACAACTATGGAAAAAAAGTTCTTTCGGGTCACCCTACTCTTTCAATCCCAAAAATTAACACCCTACTAATGGGTATTTCAAACCCACTTAACAGCAAAAACTAATGGAAACTCAAAAATGGGGTAATTTGTTGATGGAATTATAGTTCGGTGGCCTAAATGATTCATTTAAGAGTATGGTGGCCTATATAAATATTTTGAAAAAATTGAGTCGCCCGAAATACCTTTTTCCCAATTTTAAAATAATCAACAATAAATTATTTAACTTTATATAACTTATCAAAAAAAAAAAATTATTTAACTTTATATAACAAAATAAAAAAATTAATCATGCACACGCATCGAGTGTGCCAATTTACTAGTATGTTAATTTAGATATCTCGATAAACTTCCCCCTTCAAATTAAAGAAAAATGTATTCTTTACTGGCTAAAGCTCAGGGACGTTAACCTTTTTTTCATTTTTAATCTGATGGCATTTAGGAAAAGGCGGAAAAGCATATTTAATTTTAATGTAGAAGTCTGGAAATGCATGTGGATCTTTGAGCTCAGGTTACACAAGGGAAACTTCTTGAAGAAAGCTCCATATCTAGTTTTAATATGAGAATATATGGTTTTGTCACCGGCACCAGGGTGTTTGTCACTTTAAACTTTTAATTTACTTCCAGTTTCTGATAATATTCTGTATGCTATTATTATTATTGGTATTATTGTTATTGGATGATTTATTAGCTGTTATCCGTTGAATATTTGGTCATGTCTGCAGACATGCTGAACCATTCTTTTCAGCCAAATTGCTTTTTCCATTGGCGTTTTAAGGACCGCATGCTTGAGGTGATGATAAATGCTGGACATCGGATCAAAAAGGGTGATGAAGTAAGAATTGATCTCTTTCCTGTTCTGAATGTGTCTTTGGCATGGAGATTTACGTAGATTCCATACTCTGTATCGAGGGAACCAAGATTGAGAGAACACAAACTAAAAAGAGAATAAAGTATTGCTAGTTATGTGATTGCTTATATTTTTTGGAATGGTCAAACAAATGAATTTTATATTAGCTAAAAGAGATTACAGAACCAGTTCTCTAGCTCAATAAAGGAATACTAACCAAGATACCCCAAGATCTTATTGTCCTACACCACTCATTGAAAACAGACTCTAAACAAACTAACCAACAGAAAACATTGCCCCAAAAAAGGAAATGACAATGAAACAACATATACTCCAGTACATGCATGGCGGATGTCACACTTGTTTAGACAACAAAGACCAGTGCCCAAAATATTGACAGCAAGATTACCTCGCAAACCTTAAAATGAACAAGGTTGATGCAGAATATAGTGGACTTTTTCCATCAGAAGAACCTTGGATCATATATGATTTACCAGAGATGAAGTCTAATGATAAAGAACCTCGCATCTCACTGCAAGACGTGTGAACTCCACTATTGATGTACCTCCCTTATGGGCAAAGAGTCCCCATTTGAAAGTAAAACATTTTAAGAAAATGACACTTTTAGTAGTCTATTAGTAATAAAATGACACTTTTATGTCTTAAATTTTTGAAAGTAGACTCTTTAAGTAAACATCCCAAAATGGAATAGTGCACTCTTTGCCTGCAACGGAGGGAGTATTTATGATCTTTTTAATCTTTAACCAGTGCTTTTTCTTTAGGTAGACTGCAGCAGTTATAATATAATATGGTATTCTGCTTTATTATCGTGGGCCTGTTACTTGCTTAATTTTGTACAACTTCAAAATTTCTGACAACCAGTAACATGGGAAAAATATTTACTTGGTCAAACCCCTTTGTATATATGTAATATGTACGACTGTTGAGCAAGCTCTTCGTAGCAGAGTACGAAGATAACCTAATAATTTCATTTTATTTTTCAGATGACAATCAATTACATGAGTGGACAAAATATCAAGCTCATGCAAAGATATGGCTTTTCATCACCTGTGGTAATTTGCTCTTTGCTCTAATTTTAGAAAATTAATTACGCCCTCCGTCCCAAAATTATTGTTCTGTTTCACTCGGCACACAGATTGAGAAAAAAACAATTGACTTGATTATTAATATTAGTATAATGTGTAGTTTTCTTTAAAGCCCATGTGCATGTAGCCCATAATTAAAGTAGGAAGAAAAGTAAGGGTAAAATGGTAAAAGTGTTGTCTTAAAAATGAAAGTTGGGACGGACGGAAAAGGAAAGCAAGACAATAATTTTGGGACGGAGGAAGTATTATCGTGACTTCTTTTTTCGTTATTAATTTGTGCAGGTTCTGAGAATTAGTATGTGATGCATTAATGCATTGGATGTAAAAGGAATAGGTTTACAGTCAAGTCCAACTACATTTTCTTTGGTTTGATGTTTTCCCCATGCGAAATTATGGTTACAGAAAACCTGCCCCCTGCGCTGACTTTGAGATATTCATGTATATTGGTGCTCACTCTCACTGGAATGAGACACCCACGAACACGACTGGGTCCTTATTCCTCACAGAAAACTTAGCAACTCAGGTACGGCAGATATGGGAGTAGATGCTCTTTCTCAACCCCCCATGTCCACTCACTACTTTTGTTGTCTGAAAGAGATAGATAGTAATTTTCTGTAGACTACTTTTGAGTGTATTGGTAGTTGCACTATGAACTTCTATTCAGCAGATGAGTTGCTTTTGATAAATCAACCAAACAAATCAAAGAAAAACTAAAAGGGTCACAGTTGGAAGGTGGATTCAAGCTGAGATTGAGCTTGCCCCTTCAACAGTCTAGAGCTTGAACTCTCTAGAACTCAAGTCAAGCTTGGCAGTTGGCATCCTTATGTTTTGCAGAAAATACAAGCAGGGATTTGCTACAGTCTTTACATGTTGGGTTGGGGAAAGCGACCCTTCTTCAATGGAGTTCAGCTCTTTGAATGGTTTAGGAGTTTTGAATGTTCCATATTTTGTTTTCCACCGTAATATTTGTTGTTAGCTGGAAAATTTAGCTTCTGGGAGTGGTCTAGAGTTAATCGGATGTGCTTGTGCATTGTCCTTCAACTGCAAATTGTTGGTTTATATGCTTCTGCTCTTTCATTTGAGGTAATTGGAAGCTCCTGGAAGCTTAAACCACAGCATGTTACTGACAGAAGTAGTTGACTACTTGACTTGAGTTGCAGATACTTTCCTGGCCAAGAAAATGGTGTGGGATCATGTAGTAGATGATTATTATGATTTTCACTATTGTTAGAATTGTCTCAAAATTAATTTAAGGTGTTCACCAATTTGGATAAATTGGATTTGGTCCACATGTCATCTCGTACTGCAGTGAAGGCACATGGTTTTTCTCCCAAATATACTAGGAGTATTAATTGATGATCCTAATTCTAATGGGAATAGAACTCTTGGGAATCAAGTAAGTGGAGGTTTCTTATGTAATTGGAAATATTGTATCTGTACGGGTAAATTGGTGTCGATTGGAGTTTTTTCAATTCATTTGTGGTTTCTTGGCCTATATAAAGAACTTGTACTTCTTCACCAAGACGCGCAACGAGAGGAAAATAAGAGTTGTGTGTTCTAGCTAATCTTGGTGTTAGACAAAATGGTGCTCGACTATTTTGGGCCTTGAGAGCTATAGTACTATGTAAGATTGGTTGAATCCTTGTAACGTTTTACCTGGGGAGGGTGAATACATAGGAAACTCTATACTGTAGTTCCTTGGCGTATGTGGTGGATTTGTTGTTTGCCATAGAATGACTAGACCACATAACTCCCGTGTTCTCTTTGACTGGAATATTTATCTATACTCCCTCCGTTCCAAGCAAAGAGTCCATTGTTCTATTTTGGGATGTTTCATTTAAAGAGTCCACTTAAAAAAATTATGCTTACATTTTTCATATCCTTTCACCTTTACCCTCCACTTGTGTTATAAACACACTGGTTGGGCTTAAGTATTTTGTAATTATGACCAACTTCAATGACATTAATATATCCCTTAACTATTAGATATTTCAAATGTGGACTATTTGGGTGGAACGGAGGAAGTACAAGGTTTTCTAGCCATTATTCTTCTAAAACTTGATGCTATTCTTTTTAACACTTCCATTTCTCCATAGAAGATAGAAACATGGAATTCTTAGTCTAGAATCATCCTTTTTTCCGTAACAACCATGTTTCTCTTCTTGCAAGTGATTGTTGGTACTCTACTTTAAAGCTGTGTTATGATGAAATAATATATGCAGGACATAATTAGCCTTGAAAATATTGGTTACAAAATCTATAATGTTTATGTAAAAAAGAGAAGGGGTGGGGGGTGGGTTTGGGGGCAGGGCTTTTGTTCTCCTTCTGTTAATCATACTCCATTCTTAGACTTAGTTCTTAGTTCGTACTTCAACAAATCAAGGTAAATTGGGGTTTACCGAATCACAGGACTTGATTCTTGGCACTTTTAACCTTGAGTTTGTATTTTTTGATTTTTTTTCTTGGGTTAAAAGCTTCCCGTCTTTTCCTTGAACATTTGCAGAATCCTTGGGATGTCATCCCATTTTCTGGCAATGCACGGATTCATTTGGATTCCTTCTTGTCAGCCTTCAACATATCTGGTCTTCCTGGAGAATATTACCATAACCGTATGGGTCATACAAACTTTTTTTACAAGTTGGTCCATATGCAACATTATAATTGATTGCAAGCTTTCTTTGCATAAAAGACCCACTAATAAAACTTGTAGCAGGTCGTCTTTCAAATGGTGAAGATAGTTTTGTCAATGGAGCGGTTATAGCAGCCGCGAGAACACTGCCCACTTGGGTGGACGGGAGTGTCCCTCCAATCCCAAGCACGGAAAGGAAAGCAGTGAAGGACCTGAAGGAAGAATGCAACAAGATACTTGCCAAGTTCCCCACAACTTCTGAGCAAGACAGACAGATTCTAGGTAACTTTTTCATCAACAACTGCTCTTGTTCTTCAAAATTTAATGTATATGGTGTTCATTTTTTTTTTTTTTTTTGCTTTTCCAGATTGCTAATAACTGATCCTTTAATGTCCTCTAGAAAATTGACAAAGTTGGCCTCTTCTTAAATTACTTGAGAGGACTTCTATCTTTGTTTAAATTTGATGTACTTAGGTCTCTGTACCCCCAAAAGGAAAAAAGAAATACATTAGTCTTGACCTTGACGCTTATTCTCTGTTTGGGAGTAGCCAAGATAGTTGAGATCAATTAGGTGAAAGAAACAATGTCTACACTAACAATGTGCTTTGTGCCAATATGATGATTTCCCCTAGAGCGTGGTTGAGAAGAACTTAGAAGTAGAAGGCAAAAGAAAAGAAATACCCACCCTCACAAGGGTTCCATAGAAACACACAGCTCACCAGCTTAATTCTCAAGTTCAATAATCAACTTTAATTAACTTTGAACCAATTTCAATCTTTAAATATAGTCTACTGCTACTCTTGTAATACATAATACTTCGAAGACTGCGGCTGCAACCACTAACTATGAAATTACATTGTTGACTAAATAACTCTATAATAATAATAAAAGAACAACAGTAATAACCCAATGTCTACTAATGGCACTTCCCCTTGGGACCCAAAAGGACTTGTTCACTTGCACACTGTCCACAGGTTTTGGTTTGGGCTTCCAAAGCCAATCATAGTATCTGTATAGCTAATATATGGTCCATAATGAGTAGGCTTGGCTGTTACTCCCTCTGTCCCTAAATTATCATCCTCCTTTCCTTTTTCGTCCCTCCCAAAATAATTGTCCAGTTTGAAACTTACCTTTTTAGAACATCACTTTTACCACTTTACCCTTACTTTTTCACCCTACTTTAATTATGGGCCACATACACATGGGTTTAAAAGGAAACTACACATTAAACCAATATAAATAATCAAGTCAATTATTTTTTCTTAAACTGTGCGCCGGGTCAACTAGGACGATTATTTAGGGACGGAAGGAGTACTTATCAAATTGGAACTATTATCCTAACTATTTGGGGTCTTATTTTTGGCAATACCTTTATAGGGTAATTATATAATCCCTCCACCCTAAGAAGTCTAATAATTAAGGAATATTTAAATAACATTAGAGTTGGTTATAATGACAAGAATTCCTGAGCACAATCAATATGTTGATCTCATATGTGAAGGTTAAAGTTAGAAAGTTATAAAGTTATCAAAATTTTGGCATAAGTTTGAAGGAAGACCTTTAAGTGAAACATTCCAAAATAGAGTCTGTACTATTTGCCCAAAATGAAGGAACTATTACATCTCAACTTTTAACCTTTCTGCTTTCTCTCTTGCTTGGTTCAGGCCATTTTGGTTAACCTGCTCGATTTCTTATTTAGCAGTTTGATTCATTTTGTTTCTCTCTCTCTCTCTCATTTCTTTTCTTTCTTATCATCATTGCCAACAGATTCTATGCCAGAAGGTAGAAGGATGCGTGAAGTTGCAATCAAGTATGTGGTTCTCATATTAGCTGTCATCTATTTCTTCCTGAATTTTTGATAATTAACATCCCAATTGCTACCTTCCTCTTGATGCTTCTGAATGCAGGTATAGGTTGCACAGGAAATTATTCATAGAGAAGGTGATCCAAGCATTGGACATTTATCAGGAGAGGATATTGTTCTAACTCTGGGTAGGTAGGTAGTACTATAAGGCTGTTATTTGATAAAATAGTTGAGACAAAAAGCTTAGTTGAGTTTAACAGGAGGACAGGAAGGAAGAGAAGCTTAAATAGGATTGGTCTGTTTAAATTTGGGTATAGTTTCTTGAGGCGGTCTCTTCTTGCCTTTATATTAAAAATAACTTCATTGTTTAGATTCTCATAGAGACATTTACTGAAGTACTCCATGTGTTCAGGCCGTTTTAAAAAAAATGTTTCCATTTTAATCTTTCTTTTTTTGGAGTTGTTTTTTCTTTTTTATATGGTTAGAGGGGACCTTACCCCAACTCTTATTATTATTATTATTATTATTATTATTATTATTATTATTATTATTATTATTATTATTATTATTATTATTATTATTTAATGTCATTAAAGGCTACAAATATGACTATATAATGCCTTGGTGAGATTATAATAAATGGTGCCTTTGAGGAAGATTTGAACTTCCAATCTCTCCAATGACAGCAGTGAAGTACCATGGTGCCTTTGACAAGACTTATGGATCGTTTGTTGTGGCTGATGACTTATATGGCTGATAGCTTAAGCTGGTGGCTGAATGACTTGTGGTTGATTGCATGATAGATTGTTTGTTACAGCTGTTGAAAAGCTGCTTATGAGTTGTTATAATTATTTGTTAAAAAAACTTGAAAATTAGTATTTATATTTTTATGTATATTTCATAAAAGGATGAAATGAGGATAATCAAATATTTATTAATGAATAGTTGTCTTTATGTTTAAAAAAAACCAAAAATTTTAAAATATTGACTTTTTGGCTTTGATTTTTCAATGCATAAAGGGTGTTGTATTTTACTTATTGGCTTTTGACTTATAAGCTAAAACAAACACTCTAAATATGACTTTTCAAAAGCCAAAAGCCAAAAGCCAAAAGCCAAAAGTCAAAAGTCACTCCAAATAAGCTGTAACAAACGGGCACTTAAACACTTAACCTTTCTCTCATCTTGAGGGGCTTACACACTAAATCTCTCAATTGAGAGAAGTGAGCAATATCAAATGAGGATAAAAAGTAATACATTTAAGGTTAAAAAGTAATATCTTTTAAAGGGGAAAAAATGATATTTTTTATTAAAATCGCAAAGTGACACATTTTATGTTGAAAAGTGACACATTGTATATTGAAAAGTGATATTTTTAATACTAAAACGTGACATTCTTCATTTATACACGTGAGGGATGACACTGTAATTTTCAAAAGTCGAAGGGTTGTATTGAGATTATTAAATCTTGACTCATTTAATATGGATAGGTCTTTTTTACGGATTAAGATCCGTAAGACCGTCCTACAGAAGACCACCCCTTGATAATATGGTGTCAGAGCAAGGTTTCTAGGTCATCGTGATTGTGTGACTTGTGGAAGGTTGAATTGAACCCTAGCATGGTATGGGTAACTTCATTGTGTGTTAGAATTAAGGTTACAGAGACGACAACAGAGGCGTGTCTACATAGTCTAGTGTTGGGATTGGTTTTGGCCACGCAACTTGCTCCGTGTAGTCGGCCAGAGTAGGTGACCAATTATGCGTTTGTTTTTATGTCGTTCGGTGTCAGAAAATATCCTTACATGCCTCCTCCCCGGCGCGTCTGATGGAAATTTTTCGCCGAAACATCATATACAAGTTCGCCGGCCTGTGTTCTTCAAGTTTCTTCTTTTGTTTTTCAATTTGGTGAACATTTGGTATTCCGTTTGTTCGTTCTGTTGGTGTTCTGAACAAGCAGCTGTTATACAAGTTTTTTTTTTTTTTTTTTTTTTTTGGCGTTGAAATAATTTCATAACTATTCCCATGGCTATTTATGGGACTTCTATTGGTAAGGTTGTGTTTTTCAAAGTTATATCTGTTGGTCCGAAGTTATATCGGTTGGTTTGAATATTACAAATAAGCGACTAACAGAGAATAATTATTTAATATGGTGTCGTGTGATTGAAATGAGTTTGAAAGGGAAACAAAAAGAAGATCATCTTACTATTGTTAAAGAGAAAAAAACAGAGTGGATGCGAGATGATGCTGATTTGTATGGGAAGCTTATGAACTCCATGGATGAAGGGGTTGTAGAGTTAGATGCTCATACTACAAATGATCGGGATATGTGGGAGTACTCGGTTCTTATATATAGAGGCAAGGATAATTTGAACCATATTTATGATCTATGTTGTACGATATTTCGTCACGATCGCACTGTGCCTCATATTACAAGTGGTTAGTTGCGAAATGGAGTTCCCTACTACCGTTGAGTGTAGACGTTAGTATCATGCAGGCACAACGGGAACAACTAATCCTTCTTGGGTTTCTCGTTGGTTTGCGATTTGAGTTTAGCACCACTCGTTTGCATCTGGCACTAATGTTGGTTCTCTTCGCGATGCATTTTCTCATATTCTTCTTGCCTCCTTAGAGTATGGAGCGAGTAATAATACGATTAGGAGTGTTAGTCCTATGCGTGAATCCTTTGTTCTTGTAGGACAGGAACACCGGGTCTTGACTATGGTGGTCGAGGTGGTAAGGCCCTTGGTAGAAGGGGTCGCACACTCGCACTAGTGTTCGTAGTGGCAGTGGAGTGAGTTCGGAGGCCCGTATTTGTTATCATTGTGGTGATACAAGTCATATGATTCGTAGTTGTTGGAAGCTACATGGGAAACCACCTACATATTGTTTCGCTCATGTTGACTCCAATCCTAAGCATACTCCTACACCTCAGTCGATTCAGCCGAGTGAGGGTAAATGGTGATGATGTGTATTGATGAGTTTGTACATAGTTTCATGCCTCATCTTCTTCCTCTATTGCTACTTTTGTTCAAACAAGTAAACTTAGTACATGTGTCTATTCGTATAGTTGTCAATGGGTCATTGATTCTAGTGACTTTTTAATCATATGACTGGTAATCTCTTTTCTTCGTTTACTTTTATGTCGGGTAATCCTAGTGTCACACTACCGGATGGTTTGGTCCCTCCTATTCAAAGGGCGGTAATATATAGATGTCTTACATCGTCTTCGGTTTTGTATATTTCAGGTTTTTCATTTAATCTTTTGTCTATTAGTTGGCTTACTCGTGATCATAATTGTAAGGCCTTATTTTTTCCTACACGTCGTATACATTATATATTTCACGATCGTGCGATGAAAATGATTGTCGGTAGAGGCCTAGAGGGCAAGAATCTGGTGGACTCTACTTCTTTGAGGTTGTGTTATCGATATTTCCTTTCTAAATTCATTACTGGTTGGGTCATCCTTCAATGTCAAGTCTTAAGAAGTTATGTCAAGATTTATCATCTTTGTCTAGTCTTGGGTGTGATGCCTATAAATTTATGAAGCTCCACTGATATGAACCTACAATCGTACCATGGGACGAAGCCCAAGTCAAAATATCCGTTGAAGACAAGAAGTTTGGTCCAGCCCCAAACACAAAGATTAGAGCCCAAATTGAATTCGAGAATAGTCATGACCATCAAGGGAGGTTCATTTGCATGTTAAAGGGCCAAAATGACAATTTTGAAAGTTCGGGTAGCGTGATGACGCCTAAGGGGCATGCTAAACAAATTCAGAAGACTACTTCATTTCTGATGTGATCATGCCGAAGTTCACTTAGTCTTCTGTCATCCCCCAAGATATAACAAATTCAGAACACTACTCCATTTTTGACGTGATCACGCTTAAGTTAACTTAGTCTTTTGCCATCCCATGAGATTGAACTACTCTTAAGCCATTTTTGGTGGAAGTTGGATGGTTTTTCCTTGAACCTTTGGTGTAATTTCATGGGTTAGTTTTCCTTTCATTATTTTCAGCATTGAAGGCAAATAAAAGACTTTCTCAGACACATGTAAAGGCAATATTTGATCAATTATGCAATAGAGCATTTGAGAGTTTCTCTATTTTCCACAACAGAGTTTGTGAGAATATCTTGGGTTTCTTTGACTAGAAATCCTCCCTTGAACTTATCAATCATCAAGAGTCGGGGGATTGTGGTGTTCCGTGATCGTGGGTCATTGGCAAACGCGTCGACGGTTCTCAACAACGTTCCTAATCATTACGATTAGTGGGTTGAGGGAGACTCAAACTATTAGTTTCTTTTCGTTGCTTATTTTCTTTCGTGTCCGTTATCAAATTGTTTGTGGGTGCAAATTCTTTGATCCGATCTTGGAAGGAATTCACCTCAATCAATCGGGTGAATTCACATCATCCATCGTATTTCTTACTTTCCTAGAGTTAATAAACAGGTGAATGCCTCATTTGATGTTGTACATTGGAGCCCTAGTCCCATTATTTCTAAGTTGGGTTATCGATTTTTTGTCAATTTTGTGGATGATTATTCCCGTGTAACTTGGATCTATTCCCGTGCTAAAATTGAAACTCAGTTTAGTGTGTCTGTTAAACTACTTCGTAGTGATAATGTTCAAGAGTACTTCTCTATTGTCTATTCTAAGTTCATGTCAGTTCGTGGTATGCTCCACCAATCCTCGTGTATTGATAACCTTAGGCAACTGGGGTGACTGAGAGAAAGAATCGTCATTTACTTGAAGTTGCCAGCGCTCTCTCCTTTCAAATGCATGTACCTTAACACTTTTGGGCAAATGCTGTCGTAATTGCGTGTCATTTCATTAATAGGATGCCTTCCTTCGTCCTTCAGGGAGAGATTCTGTATCGTGCCTTGTTCCTCCAAGGATATTTGGGTGTGTTTGTTTTGTTCGTGATCATGGTCTGAATCTTACTAAGTTAGATTCTAAGACACTTAAATGCATATTTCTGGGTTATTCTCGCACTCAGAAAGGGTATCGTTGTTTTTCTCCACAATTGAATTGATATTTTATTTGTGTTGATATTACATTTCACGAGTTTACACCATTTTATCCCACATTTGTAGCGCCTTCTGTTGAATCACTCCATGTCATCTGATGTTGATTTCCTCGTTTATCGAGTAGTGCAGTCCAATTATTCTCCTTCTCCTATTTTCGCCGATGTTTCGTCGATAGTCCGACATCCTATTGAGCATGTTGCACTTAGAAGAATTTACCTCATGATTCTTCTCCTGCTGAGCCAGTCCAATTGTTTCCTGATCCTGCCATTGTTGAGTCTTCTTCGGACCTTGATGTTCCTATTGCTACCCGCAAAGGTAAACGTTGTAGTACTTTATATTATATATCTAACTTTGTCAATTATAATGGCTTATTTCTTGAGCATTGTGCTTTTGTTGGTCTTATTCCGTTCATAATCATAAATCGGACTTAAGGCTCGTCTTGTTGTGAAAGGATATGCTGAAACATATGGTATAGATTATTCTAATACATTTTCCCCAATTGCTAAACTTGTTTCTATTCGTTTACTCATCTCACTTCCTTTCTCTTATCATTGGCCGCTTCACCAGCTTGATACGAAGAATGCCTTTCTTAATGGTGACTTACATGAAGAGGTATATATGGAGCAACATCCAGGGTTTGTTGCTCACGGGAAGTTATCTGACTTGGTTTGCAAGTTAAAACAGTCGTTGTATCGTTTGAAACAGTCTCCACGTGCGTAGTTTGGCTGATTCAATGATGTTGTGATAAGAGTTTGGTCTTACGAGGTGTCATAGTGATCACTTTGTATTTTATTGACAAAGTAGTGCAAGTATTGTTTTATTAGATGTGTATGTGAGCGATATTGTTACTACTTGTGGTGATAGCGCAAGCACTAGTACCCTAAAGAAGTTTCTTCAAATGAAATTTCAAACTAAGGATTTGGGTGGTTTGAAATACTTATTGGGTATTAAGGTTGCTCGTTGCAAGCAAGACATCTTCTTTTCTCAAAGGAAGTAAGTGTTTGATTTGTTATGTAAGGTACGAATGTTAGGAGAAAAACCTTCTAACACTCCTATGGATTCGAGTCTAAAACTTAGATTTGAAGATGGCAAAGAATTTTCTAAGCTAGAGAGATATCGACAAAACCTTCTAACACTCCTATGGATCCAAGTCTAAAACTTAGAGCTGAAGATGGTGAAGAATTTGCTGAGCCAGTGAGATATCATCGACTTGTTGAAAAATTGAATTACCTTACTGTAACCAAGCGGATATTGCTTTTGCACTTAGTGTAGTATGCCAGTTATGTCTTCACCACGCACTACTCATTGGGATGCTGCTATGTGGATTCTAAGGTATCTTAAACTGGTTGTGGGATAAGATGTACTATATGGTGATCATGGACATATTTGAATTGAGGGGTTACATATGGGAATTAGGTAGGTTCTCTTGACAAGAGGTCTACTCCGGATACTGCATATTTGTTGGGGGTAACTTGGTTTATTGGAAGAGTAAGAAACAACCGGTGGTGTCGCGATCTAGTGTTGAGTCTCAATATAGGGCTATGGCTAATGCCACGTGTGAGCTTCTGTGGATTAGCTATTGAGTGAGCTTGGCATTGGTAACTCATTGCTTATGCAGTTATAGTGTGATAACCATGTAGCCATTCATATTGCATCGAATCCAGTGTTCCATGAATGGAAAAAATAGATAGAGATTGATTGTCATTTTGTTCGAGAGAAACTTTAAGAAAATGTGATTGTTACAAATTATTTTAGAACCGGAGATCAACTTGCGGATGTGTTTACTAAGTCATTGAATGAGAATATAATGATTTATATTTGAAACAACTTGGGCATGCATGACGTTTATGCTCCAGCTTGAGGGGGGAGTGTTAGAGTATATTTATATGTATTTAGGGTTATATTGTATATCATCATAAGTATAGGGACCTTGATGTAACTTGCATATACATATATAAATATATATTGATTGTTTTGCCGAACTGTTTTATGGTCATCAGCTTCAACACAATTCGTATTGTTTCCTTCTTCGACAACATGAGCATTACCGTTGATGTAGAGCTTGTGGGTGTTTTTATTAAGTTACATTTACCCTTGATTTATTTCTCACTTTAATTGATGACTTCACTTTCACATGAGTATTCTTGGAAGAGGTGGTCTCCTGTAAGACGGTTTTACGGATCCTTATCCGTAAGACGGATCTATTCAGGTTAAATGAGACAAAATTCAGAAATCTCAATGCAACCCCTTAGTTTTTGAAAATTACAGCGCTACCCCTCATGTTTATATATGCAGAGCATCACTTTTTACTATACTTTAGATTGTCACTTTGCATTTTTAATGAAAATTATAATTTTTTCATAAAAAAAGTTTTACTTGTTGGGCTTAAATGTGTCACTAATTTTAGTCTTAAATGTGTTACTTTTACTTTGAAAAAGTGTCTCATTTTTTTACAAAAAAAAATCATTACGTTTGACATTAAAGTGTTACTTTATAACATTAAAAGTATCACTTTTTAGAATTAAATGTGTTACTTTTGACTGTACAAGTGTCATTTTACCTTATAAATAAAAATCGTCGTTATTGACCTTAAAAGTGTCACTTTTTAGCATTGAAAATGTTACGTTTTAGTATTAAATATGTCATTTTTTTAGTATTAAGAGTGTCATTTTTTAGTATTAAGAGTGTCACTTTTTAGTATTAAGAGTGTCACTTTTTAGTATTAAATGTTCTACTTTTTAGTATTAAGAGTGTCACTTTTTAGTATTAAATGTGTCATTTTTTGGTATTAAGAGTGTTAATTTTTAGTATTAAGAGTGTTACTTTGTATTTTAATGAGAATTATAGTAAATTTCCCTTTATAATGCACTTTTAACATTAAAATGTGTCACTTTTGTGTTTTTAATGTGTCACGTTTGGCTTTAAATGTGTCATTTAACATTTCGTTAAAGTCCATTAAGATCCGTCAAGTATCTCAAGGCAATTGATGGTAACAGAGCTGACAAATGATTAAACTGTAAAGCGTGGGAAACATAAGAATTTCAACGAGAAACATTGAAAATGCAGGGGTACCGGAGCAAATAGCGGAGCTTCTCATCAAGAAGCATTAAAACCAAATAATGTGGATGGGGGGTTTCAAACAAACAACCTCCTTGCACTACACCTTAAAGATTCAACTTTTACCAACTTTACTATCCTGTTAATGTGACTTACATTAACATGTTTAGTTATTAACCCGCGAATTCCTAAATGGGGCTCCGTCTTACGGATTTAGGATCTGTAAGACCGTCCTACACAGGTCTTTGTCTTCTTGGAAAATATAGACTATCATAAGAGTATGTCTCATTTAAGACGATTTTACGTATCATAATTTCTAAGATAAAACTTTATTTTCTCACAACTCAACCCAATTATACATGGTGGATAGGATCAATGAGATATATCTTACATAAAATATTTGTAAGACAATGCTTTCTTAAGATTTTGTCATATCCTAATATTCATTGTAGAGTCAATTATCTATTATTAATCTTATGTCGTGTCAAACATGATAATCTTTTAAAAACTTCCGGATAAGTATTATTTACGATTAGTTTAAGATTTGAAACTTGATTCCCACTTGAAAGGCTTTAATATATTAGAAGAGAAATTTGAATCAAACAAACTACTTAAAGTGTTGCGTTGTAATGCTAAGTAGGTGGTTAAAGCTAATTGTCGTTAAATAAAATGAAGAAAACCTATGACAATATTCCCAACAAAATGGCTATGCCTAGTGAAAAAGATATGTCCAATTATGTTCTAACCTAAGAAGAGAAAGAATCCAATCAAGATTTTGGTAATGTCCCCATTTTTTTCTTTTAATTTCTATTTCTTTTTATCATTTGGAACTAAATTATAATTAAATAAATAAATAGAAGTGGCCAAAAATTGAATAAACTCATAAACTTTGTTAGTTATGCTAAAAGTATTGTAGATCACATTTACCCTATATTAAAAAAAAACAAGTTTGTTTGAATCAATTATTATCATTAATGTTAGGTTGTGGTGGAAACTAAGGATTTTAGGTTAATTTATTGACAAGTCAATTTTATAAACAAAAATTGCTTAGTGCACTTATTTTATATTCGCTTCGTCTTAAAATTATTGTCATATTTGACTTTTTTTTGTGAAACAAAATATTTTTCAAACTATAATTTGACGTGTAACTTTTTAATTTTTTTTCCACAATTATAAAACACATTATTTGTAGATCTTTTAAAATACTACAAATAACGTACTGCCTCAGTTCGCAGACAAATAGTCTACTATATTATTTTGAGAAGTTTCACTTTAAAAGTCTATTTTAAAAAATAATGCTTACAATTTTTATAACAATTCATCTTTACCCTCCACGTGGTGTTGTAAGCATATTACTTGTACTTAATTATTTTTGTAATTATAACTAACTCTAATGACATTAATATATCTCCGTAATAATTAGACTTTCTCATAGGGACTCTCTGGGTGGAACAATTTCTCCCTCAGTTTTCAAATAATCGTCGTTTTTGACGCAACACACTATTTTTTAAAAAGTAATTGGGTATAGTATACATATTATATATTGTGTGGTTTCCTTTAATACTCTTGAGCATGTGTCCAAAATTAAAGTATAAAGAAAAATTAAGGGTAAAGTGGTCAGCTGTTTTGAAAGAAATTTTTTGAAAGATGATAATTATTTAAAAACATCTAGTTTGACAAAAAATCAAATGTGGCAATACTTTTCAGACGGAAGGAGTAATTAGAGCTGCCAAAATGGGTCAGGCCCGTTGGGTTAGCATGCCCCGCCCCCTAAAAGAGGTGAGTTGGGTTGATATTTCATAAGCCCGCCACTTTTTTTGGTTGGTTCACCCCGCCCCGCCAAATGACGGGTTAATGTGGGTTGGCTCACTTAAAGTTGTCAAAATGGCTTGGGACCGTTGGGCAAGCTCACCCCGCCACCTAAAAAAGGTTGGTTGGGTTGGTATTTGTTAGACCCGTCATATTTTTGGGCTGACTCGCCACGCCCGGCCAAATGACGGGTCGAAGTGGGTTGTGGGTCGACTAGCCCCGCCAAACCACCTTGATAGATCTAGGAGTAATAAATTAGTACTAACATAAATTATCAAATACTATAATAAAAATAGAATCACAATTATAAAAACACTCATTTTATTTCAATTTAAAGAGTCCACGTTTGAAAAAAGTAGAATAATTCTATTATATAGTGGACTTGTTATTTTAATTACAAAAACGTTTGAGTGTACACAAGATATTATGAAGACTGAAAACATAATTTTTGAACGTGAACTCTTTTAAATATAGAATCCCAAACTAGAACAATATATAAATTTATATGAAACAAATGGAGTAATTCTTTTAAAGAAAATATAATTATTCATTAAAAAGTTCCTTTCAATAATAAATTTAATTTTACAATTCCAAATAAAGCAGAATTCTTAAGAAACTTGAGACATCTCTATTGAAGAATGGTGTTGTTGATCAATTTTGATATTCTCTTTCTCACTTTCTCTCTCTTTTTCCTTCATGTTACAATACATACCATAAACATATGAACAAAATCCCCAAATACACATTAGTGTGGATACAACCTTGGAGCCTCAGAAATTATCCTTGTAAACAATAACTCCTCCCAACACATTCATGGCCATCAACGCCGTCATGCAAACCCCTCCGGTTAACGACGACGTCAAGAACACCATTCCCGCCGTCCCCATGAAGCAAAGGTGACAAGTTATCACGTTTAACGTGATAGTCAACCAATACGAAGTAGTGCCTAGATTAAACGATTTCCTTTTGGAGAATCCATTATCAAGTGCGATTCCGATGGTGGGCAAGACCGTTGCTGTGATCTCCATAATTAGCTGCATTTCCACGACCATGGCGTAACAGTAGACTTATCTATAGATCATCTCCATCACGGGAAGGTATAGTGCGAATAACAAACCAGCTCCGATGGTGGAGAAGTATCTGATGAAGTATCTTAAACTGGCTCTACGACAAGGTGTACTATATCGTGATCATGGAAATATGGGAATTGTGGTGTTACATATGGGAATTGAGGGGTTTGCTGATGCTGATTAGGTTGGTTTTTTTGACAAGACGTCTACTCCAGGATACTGCATATTTGTTGGGGGTAACTTGGTTTATTGGAAGAGTAAGAAACAACCAATCGTGTCCCGATCTAGTGTTGAGTCTCAATATAGGGCTATGGCTAATGTCACGTGGGAGCTTGTGTGGATTATGTGGCGACCCCGGCCCCGAACCGGAGATGGGAACGCGAACCGAGCGTAAACAAGACAAGACAGGAAAGGAATGGACATGCAAGGACTCAAAATTATATTAAAACTGACGTGACACAACATTTCAGTCGTAAGAGAACTCGACACAAAAGGTCGGCATTTTCAAAATCATTTCACCTGATAAAACAGTTAAGCAATAAATCCAAGTCTTCGGCGACACTACAGCCGGAACCCAAGCTAAGCAATAAATACGACAAGGAAATAAATAAGAGCTAATGGGATGCTCAGCGGAAGTCTATACGTAGTGAACGAAACACGATATACAAGGCACGACTAACACAATTGCCGGCATCAAGAGAAGTAAGTACTACAAGAGTTAATACTACAAGTAACTAACAAGATTACATGAGTACAAGATCTATAAACATTCCCAAGCGTAGTCTAGTTGACTAGCTTTAACCCGTCGTCCTTGCAAAATACAAAAGAAGAGAAGAGGACTTCTAAAACCACCTCTTCAACTGCAAAAGCCTGATCAAAAGGGAACTAAAGTATACGAGCACTGTGAGCCTCAATGGGAAGGTCCTGTCCTGCTAGGATCTAAAAAAAATACAGGGGAATGGGTAAGTCATAAAGACTCGTAAGCTATCAATCATGCATGACATGGAATTATGCAACACGTTAGGCGAGACAATGTTACAAGCATGTAGATCAAGTATTTAGGATGCACATTATTGCACATAGTTCACATAATGTGAGGTAGGGCTGAACAAGGTTTTTTGAAAAACCGGACCGGACCAAAGAACCGGACCAGACCAATGAAAATTGGACCGAACCAATTTTTTGGTTTGGTCTTGGTCCACAATTTTTTAAGAACCGAATAATTGGTCTGGTCCCGATTTTATGTTTTTAAAATTGGTTCTAGAACCGACGGACCATATATATATATATATATATATATATATATATATATATATATATATATATATATATATATATACTTATTTATTAATGTTTTTTTTACCTACAAAAGAAAACCCTAGATTGGAAAATATAAATACTCATATACAATTCAATTGTCTCAGGCTCTCAGCTCCTCTTAATCTCTTATTCCTCATCACTTATCGATCTTATCTTATGCGCAGCCACGGCCACGGCAGACGACTCTCTGCGCAGCCAAAGGCCAAAGCTTCCTCTTCCTGCCTTCCTCACTGAAGACTCAACCCTAAATCGCCTCCTTTCGGCTCGTCGGCTAGCGCTAGAGTCTTCGATTCACGTCTCACTCTCCCTCTTTCGCGTCTCTGACTCTCAGCCCTCAGAATCTCAGATCCGCCATTCGCCGCCGCCGCCGCACTGTCACTGGGTTGTAAATCAAAGACGACAGGTACCGATGATTACCGAACACTCTCTTAGTCTCTTTCTCTCTCACAGACTCACACACACACACACGACAGGTACGATAGGTACCGATGATTACCGAACACTCTCTTACTTGTTTAGGTTCCTGGTTGATGACATTGCGTTGCATTTTACCCGTTGTTTGATTTTAGTCATCATGTTTTCTTGTCTGAATGTTGTTTTTCCTTGTACTCTTGCTCTTGGCATAGTCTAAAGCAACATTGTTTGGTTGTATTGTCTGCTCAATAAGTTGGGATAAATACTGCCAACACTAATTTGAGTTATATTGTGCGTGCTTACTTGAAATTGGAAAGCTAGTTGGTTATGATTGTTTTGGAATTAAAGGAGGATAGGATGTTGAGTAATAGGAAAATAAATGTTACTGCAAATAGACAAGATAGTAAGGGTGGACAAGATATCAACCTCGTGAAAGTTATTTTTAACATTTTGTGAGTTTAATGAAGGAAATTGTTTAGTGTTGGTAGTGAAGGTAGGAGAGAATGCTTAATTTTTTTCTGGAAAGTTATAATATTGAATAAGGATCACAATAAACTGTTTTTTTAAGAGGCATATCTCTGCATTTGGGTAAGGTATGCTTGGATTCAAGGGCTACAAAATAAAAGCGCATTTGAGAGTTAGCTTATCTTGTAGCCCTCCTTGGTTTGATTCTTATTTTCTTGGTTAGAGTCCGATGACTTGGAGTCTATACATATGCTAAATTCTTTATCACTTAATTCATTCATTATATAAGCTCATATATTTTTCGGTTAAGAATTTCATTTGGAAAGTCAAGTTTCCTTTTGGATTTAAGGCTTTTGTTTGAGTTGTGGTTGATAGGAGCCGACACCTAACAACTTCTTTGGTGGCTCATATACCTTATAGAAGTATCTCTCCTCATGCCTGTGTTGTTTTGCAAGCAACCAGGCAAATTATGTTGATCCATCTTTACCTCTAAAATTGTTGAAGGAAAGGGTGGGTGATTTTTCCTCTTTTTGGGTTTCAGCTGTAGGTATGGGTTGCAAATTTTTGAAGACTTGTAGAGTTTGTTGGGTTCATTTTGAGATGTTGTTTTTGCCCTTGGTTTTTCTTTGTATTGGTCTTTTTTTTCATGTCATACATAGATGTTTTGCGGTCAGATCGAGAGATGGGCAGTTCATGCTTTAATTTTTTTCATGTCCTACATACTTTTTTTTAAAAAAAATCCTGTGAAGTCTGAACATTGATTTGCAGTTTTTTTTAATGAAACAAGTTCTTTGGTCAGCAGTTTTTTTAAAGTTTCTGCTTCAATCAGTTTAGACTGTTCAGTGTTGGTTGAAAGTTGAATAGCAAGGCAGCAAGCTGGTAGAGAATTCTGTATTTCTGTTACTCTGTTAGCTATTGCTGAGTTCCCATATGAACTTTTGGTTTCATCTATAAAGGGCAGATTTATAAATGTGAGCTTTATGTTCAGGCAGTATAAAAAATTGTTGTGTATCTGTTGGTTCTCTCTTAGTCTAATTAAGAGGAGTCTTTACCCTATTCTATGTCTTCATTGTCTTGTTTAATTTTGTAGTGATAATTGGTGATGACAAGATTGCTGTTTTTTTGAATTTGCAGAAGTGCATCAAAGAAAGAAGAGGAGGCGCAAAAGATGTCAAGAAATCATCTTTAGCTAATTAGCTCCGAGAGACATTTCTATTTTCTAATGTTCTACTTTAGTACTTTTTAGTTTGTATTTTAATCGAAGGTTGTTTCCTTTTTAGTTTGTACTTTAATCGAAGGTTGTTTTCAAAAAACATGTTTGATTTTGAATGTACTTTTATTGAAGTTTGTTTAATCTTTTTATAAAGTTTAAGTCTTTAAAATTTCATTATATATTTGTATTAAACAGTTAAAAAGCAAAGTAATCATAGTATTGGTTTGGTCCCGGTTCTGATACGTCTTTGATTGGTTCTGGACCGGACCAACGTATTGGTTCCCACACCTATTGGGTTGGTTCCGGTTCTAAAATTTTTGAGAACCGGATTATTGGTCTGGTTCCGGTTTTCTATGTTTTTCCAAAAAAATGGACCAACCCGGACCAAGCTCACCCCTAATGTGAGGATATAGAGCCGGGCCGCTACGTAGACCTGCAAAACAGACACCTTCATGACGTGCAAGAATCGATGGGTGTGATAATACATCGATCTCCGAGGGATGCTCGGGAAACAAGTAGTCATTCTCAATTGTCGCGTCTTGGTTGGCCAGAGAGAGCTCTTCCCCACTGTGGCCAATAGTGGAGGGTGTGTGCAATATCTGGTTCGGCAACCCATCACTATCACGAATCTTACGATTCGTAACGGCAATGCATTGTCAACCAGGGTAGACAAGACAAGACAAGACAAGTATGCCAGCTGGACTCATGCAATGCCAAGTAGTATTTACTCAACAATGGTTAGTATGGAACGAGTCCGACAAGAGCGTCCTCGTTCAAGACAAGTATATAATCTCATCAATAAACAAGCAAGATTGAGCTCGACAAGAGCGAACTCAATATATCAATTATCAAGTATGCATTTATTATGTCATAAAGATACATGCATGACGGTCAATCCATTTCAAGAGTGAACTCGATATTTCAAGTATGCATGTATTATGTCATAAAGATACAGGCATGACGGTCAATCCATTTCAAGAGTCTAGAATTATTTTCTAGTGTAACGCATGTAATAACGTCGTAGGGATTAGTCATTGAGCCGGTATTATTCAATAGCTCACTAATGTCGACTCCGTTGAGTCATTTCTACAATTCCAACCAAATAGAGTTAAAATACTATTTGCATTTCAAACTCTTTTCTAAGTTATCGCATCGATTAATCTAGGCCGTTAATCCGTATAACAATCATAGCCAAGAATAAATTCAAGTCCCCAATTTATGGAGCCCTAGAATCACGTTTTCCCAAATAATGGTCGAAAGTCTATGACCCAAGAATAATAGTTATTTCTAACGTAGAGTAGAACACTTTTACTTCTAGGCTTAGTGTCCAAATCACGACATTTACATTCATGGTCTATAATTCCCAGAAATTCATACTCTCTACAACGTATCATTATCATGGTAGAAAACAAGGAGAGCATGATTTAGACATGAGAGAAGGGAAGCAAGAGGGGGTAGCATGTTATCTCTAACATGGACCTAAGGGAAATTGATAGCTTACCTCAAGCCAAGCAAAAGACGAAGCCAAAAACCGATCGGTGTCGAACGCTCGTCTCGACGGCGACTACGCAACGGCGGTCTTGGAATCGCAAGTGGGTCTTGAAATCTCTTGGAAGCAAACCCTCACGCACTAATCTCACCAAGACTCTCACGCACAAGTTCGCCCGAGACTAGAGAAGATGGAATGAAGAAATGAATCGTGAAATGAAGACTAGAGCTGATGTAGTGTAGATCAGCTTGATTAAATGTTAATGGAATCCACATGTCATTAGATGAGTGGTGGAATTAGGTTTAGTAATCTTAATTAGGCTTAGATTAGGCTAATTAGACTCTAATACAAGTGGTTTAAGTCACTAATGGTAGATGTTTAGTAAGGGTAAGTTCGTAATCAACCAAATGTTGCAGAAAATCACGTTTTGCTGGAATTCTGCTCTGTTCGGTTGTGGAGGCCGAACCTCCTTCATATTGTTCGGTTATGGTGGCCGAACAATGCCTAAAATGTTCGGTTGGCATGGTGGAACGATTCCTCAGGCCATACTTTAGGTCAAACAGGTCCAGATTTGCACGTATAACGCGTACAAGGCATATACAACTCAAAGAAGCATTAGAATGAGTATCAAGGGTCCTAAAACAATGATAAATGTCTCTCAAGGTCTTGGCTAAGTCCAAAAGATCAAAGCCCGAGCACGAACAAGTCAATCTAGAGCATGCAAGGCAATAGGCGTTCGATACGACAATTACGGTTCGATCAAGGAATGCAATCAAGTCAATCATGTTAGGGATACTACTAGCATGTCAAAAACATGTTCTAATCATGTTAAACAAGTATGGAAGACATATTATACAAGTAGGTTTCGGGTTCTCACATCCTCCCCCACTTAAAGGAATTTAGTCCCTAAATTCATACCAGAATCATCAAATAGGAAAGGATATCTTTCTCTCATATCGAGCTCGGTTTCCCAAGTAGCTTCCTCAATGTCATGGTTCTTCCATAAAACTTTGACTAATGGAATCCGCTTCGTTCTCAAGATTTGCTCCTTAGTATCAAGAATCCTCACCGGTCTTTCATCATAAGAAAGGTCAGGTTCGAATGTAATTTCATCGTAAACAAGGACATGCGATTCATCTTTCAAGTAATTGCGTAGCATCGAGACATGGAATACATCATGAACATCCGATAATGAAGGTGGAAATGCTAACCGATACGCTAAGGATCCAATTCTTTCTAAGATCTCAAATGGTCCAATAAATCTAGGTGAAAGTTTACCTTTCTTCCCAAATCGCTTAGTACCGCGTCGGGGCGATACTTTCAAGAATACATGATCACCAACTTGAAACTCTAAGTCACGTCTCCGGTTGTCTGCGTAGCTTTTCTGTCTACTCTGAGCTGCAAGTAATCTGTCTCTTCAAATCCCTATACATTTTAGTATTCCATGGATGTATAGTGTACTTGGCCTTATGAGCCTCGTCAAGAACCATGCGCTTAACTCCATCGGTAAAAGGAACACAAACTCTACCTCGAAAAATCAAAATCCCATCAGTGTTCATAGCAAACTCTGGTGTCTTACCATCACCCAAACCATCAATAATTTTCCTCAGTTCAGGATCAGAAGCCTGAGCTTCCTTGATCAACCCAAATAAAGCAGGCGTAACACGTACACTAGCAAGGATAACACTATGCTCACTCACAACTAGACTCCATTCACGAACATCCTCGAGCATCTTCCACTCTCTCGTCATCAAGCAAGACATATACACTTTCCTACTCAAGGCGTCGGCATCAACGTTAGCTTTCCCTGGATGATACAAGATAGTACAGTCGTGATCTTTAAGCTTCTCCATCCATCGTCTCTGTCGCATGTTCAACTCCTTCTGCGAAAAGAGATACTTTAGACTCTTGTGATCAGTGAATATCTCAAACTTAGCTCCATAAAGATAATGCTTCCACTTGTGAAATGCAAATATGATGGCGGCCAATTCGAGATCATGTGTCGATTAATTCCGCTCATGAGGTGATAGCTTCCTCGAAGCATAGGCAATGATTTTCCCATTCTGCATAAGCACGCAACCCAAGCCTTCTAGTGAAGCGTCACTATAAATAACAAAGTTCTCCGAACCATTAGGCAATGCTAAAATAGGAGCTGTAGTCAACCTTCTCTTCAATTCCTGAAAACTGGCCTCGCACTTATCACTCCATATAAAAGAAGAATTCTTCTGTGTCAGTTTAGTCATTGGAGTAGCGATCTTCGAAAACCCCTCAATAAACCTACGGTAATAACCTGCCAAGCCCAAGAAACTACGGACTTCGGTCACCGTGCTAGGCATCTTCCACTTAGTAATCGCCTCAACCTTAGATGGATCCACTGCTATACCATCACTAGACACCACGTGTCCTAGAAAAGCAACATGTTCCAGCCAGAAAGCACACTTACTGAACTTAACATAAAGTTTCTTCTCACGCAAGATCGAAAGAACCTCCCTCAAGTGAGTCTCATGCTCCTCTCGTGACTTCGAGTACACGAGGATATCATAAAAAAAAACACAACCACAAAGCAATCAAGATATTCGTGAAACACCCTATTCATTAAATCCATAAAGACTGCAGGTGCGTTCGTCAAACCAAAAGGCATAACCACGAACTCATAATGGCCATAACGTGTACGAAAGGCTGTCTTGGAACATCCTCCGCCCGAACTCTCAACTGATAATAGCCACTCCTCAACTCAAACTTGGAATAAACAACCGAACCTCAAATTTGATCAAAGAGATCATCAATGTGTGGCAAGGGATATCGATTCTTGATAGTAATCTGGTTCAACTGCCGTTAGTCTATGCAAAGTTGTAAACTACCATATTTCTTTCACAAACAATACCGGTGCACCCCACGGTGACACACTCGGTTTAATGAATTCTCTATCTTGAAGTTCTTGCAACTACTCTTTCAATTCTCTCTAGATATAGGCGAAGTCCCTGGCAAAAGCTCAATGCAAAACTCTAATTCTCGGTCGGGAGGCAATGCATAGTCCCAAAGTCGTGCTGCAAGGACAAGGCAAGAAGAGGACAAGCACTTGCAAAACAGTAGTGCGAGTCGGACAGTTGAGCTAACGAGCTCAGCAAAGGTAGAGAAGCCGTATACAAAAATACAGGTCATGAAGAAACGAATCTGCGGAGGCGGTAGGGAAAGAAATGCTTAAATATCATCTCCAATCGATTCCAAAGTCGAGTCATCTTGACTCTTGACAGGGTTCAAGGACATTATCGAGGCTTACAAAGTTCCAACAAACGTGGACATTGAGGTGAAAATTCCTCTTTATCAACTAAACAAGTGATTCGTATGCACGTGCAATAGTTGCACCAAACTAACAAACTTTCCAACAAAGAGTTTTCCGGGCTAACTAAATTATTCCGATCACAACACGAATTTCTAGGGTCTAACGCCCTTACACTAAAATCAAGTAGTCAATCATCATGGACCACATATTCGCCTTTCAAAGAAGACATTCAATACCATGTAATTCATCCGATCATGTCACAAGTTCAATTTATTCGTAGCATGATTTCAATATACACGTTGCACATATTTGCACAAGTAAAACAAGATACCACTTTCAATTTCATTCCAGTTGGTCATGGGTTCAGTCAATTCCTATATCATATTATACCATTCTAGTTCTCCGACGAATACCTCTTGATAATCAAGTCAGGGCCCTCAAGTGACTTCAAAAGCTTTCGTCGTAAAGGATGCGGGAGGGGTTACAAGTCACATAAGAGCATCCTTTATGAAGGTCTCATGCACATATAATATAGTTACATTTAGGCATGGAAATCAATATCATATACATAGTATTTTAATCTACCATGCAAGTATACCAAGTATGGAACATTCATACCCTTAACGATCCACTAATGATAGATAAATCCTTTTACAAAATGCTAATACTCTATTAACGTATTAGTCGAATAACGGTACAAGACAATAACTTAATAATCTTTGGCTAGCAAATAGTTATTAACTAGTAGACCTCAAATCACTATGGGTCAAGCCGTAAACGAGTTGACGATTAATCCAATCATAGATCATGCGATCACCTATCGGGTACTCACCAAGTCTCAACTTGAAACCACAACAATACCTTGATTATTAGGGTATCCCTTCAATCTCAATAACATGCAGCAGGAAAGAGTCCTCCAATTCCCGACACTAGGCAGCCCAAGTACTCACGATTAGGCACTACAGTAGATATATATACTTATGTAGAAATCACGGAATACACTAGGTACTACGGGAGGCTTAGCCACGCCGCTCAAGAAGGTGTAACAACGTTCAAAGGCACTAATAGACACCACGACGATCACGCTCGGGATCGACAACCTGAGCTTATTTGGTCACTCACAACGGACAAGAAACAATAGCTCTACAAAGCAGCAACACACACTCTTGGTATAACTGCAGCTTAAAAGCAACATAGGAGGAATATGATACTCCTAGACACAAGCTTGCACTCATGACAATCTAGACCAAATCGAACTTAGTACTCCAAGTCCTATACTTGTACAAAATAACATGCCGAATAGGCACTAACAAGAACACTCGACGGTGATTACTCAACGACAACCCAAACGCAGCCAAGGCCATGGAACCTATCCTGGCTTATACCTAACGAGAGCTCTGATACCAACTGTGGCGACCCCGACCTCGAACCGGAGATGGGAACGCGGACCGGAGCGCCAAACAAGACAAGACAGGAAAGGAATGGACATGCAAGGACTCAAAATTATTTTAAAACTGACGTGACGCAACATTTCAGTCGCAAGAGAACTCGACACAAAAGGTCGGCATTTTCAAAATCATTTCACCTGATAAAACAGTTAAGCAATAAATCCAAGTCTTCGGCGACACTACAGCCGGAACCCAAGCTAAGCAATAAATACGACAAGGAAATAAATAAGAGCTAATGGGATGCTCAGCGGAAGTCTATACGTAGTGAACGAAACACGATATACAAGGCACGGCTAACACAATTGCCGGCATCAAGAGAAGTAAGTACTACAAGAGTTAATACTACAAGTAACTAACAAGATTACATGAGTACAAGATCTATAAACATTCCCAAGCGTAGTCTAGTTGACTAGCTTTAACCCGTCGTCCTTGCAAAATACAAAAGAAGAGAAGAGGACTTCTAAAACCACCTCTTCAACTGCAAAAGCCTGATCAAAAGGGAACTAAAGTATACGAGCACTGTGAGCCTCAATGGGAAGGTCCTGTCCTGCTAGGATCTAAAAAAAATACATGGGAACGGGTAAGTCATAAAGACTCGTAAGCTATCAATCATGCATGACATGGAATTATGCAACACGTTAGGCGAGACAATGTTACAAGCATGTAGATCAAGTATTTAGGATGCACATTATTGCACATAGTTCACATAATGTGAGGATATAGAGCCGGGCCGCTACGTAGACCTGCAAACCAGACACCTTCATGACGTGCAAGAATCGATGGGTGTGATAATACATCGATCTCCGAGGGATGCTCGGGAAACAAGTAGTCATTCTCAATGGTCGCGTCTTGGTTGGCCAGAGAGCGCTCTTCCCCACTGTGGCCAATAGTGGAGGGTGTGTGCAATATCTGGTTCGGCAACCCATCACTATCACGAATCTTACGATTCGTAACGACAATGCATTGTCAACCAGGGTAGACAAGACAAGACAAGACAAGTATGCCTGTTGGACTCATGCAATGCCAAGTAGTATTTACTCAACAATGGTTAGTATGGAACGAGTCCGACAAGAGCGTCCTCGTTCAAGACAAGTATATAATCTCATCAATAAACAAGCAAGATTGAGCTCGACAAGAGCGAACTCAATATATCAATTATCAAGTATGCATTTATTATGTCATAAAGATACAGGCATGACGGTCAATCCATTTCAAGAGTGAACTCGATATTTCAAGTATGCATGTATTATGTCATAAAGATACAGGCATGACGGTCAATCCATTTCAAGAGTCTAGAATTATTTTCTAGTGCAACGCATGTAATAACGTCGTAGGGATTAGTCATTGAGCCGGTATTATTCAATAGCTCACTAATGTCGACTCCGTTGAGTCATTTCTACAATTCCAACCAAATAGAGTTAAAATACTATTTGCATTTCAAACTCTTTTCTAAGTTATCGCATCGATTAATCTAGGCCGTTAATCCGTATAACAATCATAGCCAAGAATAAATTCAAGTCCCCAATTTATGGAGCCCTAGAATCACGTTTTCCCAAATAATGGTCGAAAGTCTATGACCCAAGAATAATAGTTATTTCTAACGTAGAGTAGAACACTTTTACTTCTAGGCTTAGTGTCCAAATCATGACATTTACATTCATGGTCTATAATTCCCAGAAATTCATACTCTCTACAACGTATCATTATCATGGTAGAAAACAAGGAGAGCATGATTTAGACATGAGAGAAGGGAAGCAAGAGGGGGTAGCATGTTATATCTAACATGGACCTAATGGAAATTGATAGCTTACCTCAAGCCAAGCAAAAGACGAAGCACGAAAAACCGATCGGTGTCGAACACTCGTCTCAACGGCGACTACGCAACGGCGGTCTTGGAATCGCAAGTGGGTCTTGAAATCTCTTGGAAGCAAACCCTCACGCACTAATCTCACCAAGACTCTCACGCACAAGTTCGCCCGAGACTAGAGAAGATGGAATGAAGAAATGAATCGTGAAATGAAGACTAGAGCTGATGTAGTGTAGATCAGCTTGATTAAATGTTAATGGAATCCACATGTCATTAGATGAGTGGTGGAATTAGGTTTAGTAATCTTAATTAGGCTTAGATTAGGCTAATTAGACTCTAATACAAGTGGTTTAAGTCACTAATGGTAGAGGTTTAGTAAGGGTAAGTTCGTAATCAGCCAAATGTTGCAGAAAATCACGTTTTGCTGGAATTCTGCTCTGTTCGGTTGTGGAGGCCGAACCTCCTTCATATTGTTCGGTTATGGTGGCCGAACAATGCCTAAAATGTTCGGTTGGCATGGTGGAACGATTCCTCAGGCCATACTTTAGGTCAAACAGGTCCAGATTTGCACGTATAACGCGTACAAGGCATATACAACTCAAAGAAGCATTAGAATGAGTATCAAGGGTCCTAAAACAATGATAAATGTCTCTCAAGGTCTTGGCTAAGTCCAAAAGATCAAAGCCCGAGCACGAACAAGTCAATCTAGAGCATGCAAGGCAATAGGCGTTCGATACAACAATTACGGTTCGATCAAGGAATGCAATCAAGTCAATCATGTTAGGGATACTACTAGCATGTCAAAAACATGTTCTAATCATGTTAAAAAGTATGGAAGACATATTATACAAGTAGGTTTCGGGTTCTCACAGATTAGCTATTGAGTGAGCTTGGCATTGGTAACTCATTGCCTATACAGTTATATTGTGATAATCATGTAGCCATTCATATTGCATCGAATCCAGTGTTCCATGAATGGAAAAAACACATAGAGATTGATTGTTATTTCGTTCGAGAGAAACTTCAAGAAAATGTGATTCTCACGAATTATCTTAGAACCGGGGATCAACTTGCGGATGTGTTTACTAAGTCATTGAGTGAGAATACAATGATTTATATTTGTAACAAATTGGGTATGCAT
Organism: Codonopsis lanceolata; assembly: GCA_013146195.2. Lineage (NCBI taxonomy): Eukaryota > Viridiplantae > Streptophyta > Magnoliopsida > Asterales > Campanulaceae > Codonopsis > Codonopsis lanceolata. The sequence goes on from CM028378.1 coordinate 123,975,307, forward strand.
GACGTTTATGCTCCAGCTCGTGGGGGAGTGGTAGAGTATATTTATATGTATTTAGGGTTATAATATATATCATCATAAATATAGGGACCTTGATGTAACTTGTACACACACACACACACACACACACACACACACACACACACACACACATATATATATATATATATATATATATATATATATATAATTGTTTTGCTGAACTCTTTTATGTTCATCGAATTCAAAACAATTCATATTGTTTCCTTCTTCGACAACATGAGCATTACTGTTGATGTAGAGCTTGTGGGTGTTTTTATTAAGTTATCTTTACCCTTGATTTATTTCTCACTTTAATTCATGACTCCACTTTCACATGAGTATTCTTAGAAAATATAGACTATCCTAAGAGTAGGTCTCATGTAAGACGATTTTACGTATCATAATTTCTAAGATGAAGCGTCACTCTCTCACAGCTCAGCCCAACCATACATGATAGATAGGATCAATGAGATATAATGCTTTCTTAATTTTTTGTCATATCCTAATATTCATTATAGAGTCAATTATCTATTATTAATCTGTATGTCGTGTCAAACATGATAATCTTTTAACAACTTCTGGATCAGTATTATTTACAATTAGTTTAAGATTTGAAACTTGTTTCCCACTTGAAAGGCTTAAATTTATTAGAAGAGATATTTGAATCAAACAAACTACTTAAAATGTTGCCTTGTAATGTTAAGTAGGTGGTTAAAGCTAATTGGCGTTAAATAAAATGAAGAAAACCTATGACAATACTCCTAAAAAAAATGGCTATGCCTAGTGAAAAAGATATGTGCAATTATGTGCTAACCTAAGAAGAGAAAGAATCCAATAAAGATATGGGTAATGCCCCCATTTCTTTCTTTTAATTTATATTTCTTTTTATCATTTGAAACTAAACTATAAATAAATAAATAAATAGAAGTGGCCGAAAATTGAATAAACTCATAAACTTTGTTAGTTATGCTAAAAGTATTGTAGATCACATTTACCCTATATTAAAAAAAAAACAAGTTTGTTTGAATCAATTATTATCAATTAATGTTAGGTTGTGGTAGAAACTAAGGATTTTAGGTTAATTTATTGACAAGTCAATTTTATAAACAAAAATTGTTTAGTGCACTTATTTTATATTCCCTTCGTCTTAAAAATATTGTCATATTTGATTATTTTTTTTATGAAACAAAATATTTTTCAAACTATAAATTGACGTGTAACTTTTTAATTTTTTTTCTTCCATAATTATAAAACACATTATTTGTAGTACTTTTAAAGTACTACAAATTACATACTCCCTCAGTTCGAGACAAAGAGTCTCCTATATTATTTTGATAAATTTCACTTTAAAAATCTATTTAAAAAAATAATGTTTACAGTTTCTATAACATTTTATTTTTACCCTCCACGTGGTGTTGTAAACACCTTGCTTGTACTTAATTATTTTTGTAATTATGTCTAACTCTAATGACATTAATATATCTCTGTAATAATTAGACTTTCTAATAGGGACTCTCTGGGTGGAACAATTACTCCCTCAGTTTTCAAATAATCGTCTTTTTTTACCCGACACACTATTTAAAAAAAATTAATTGGGTATAATATACATATTATATATATCGTGGTTTCCTTTAATACTCTTGAGCATGTGTCCAAAATTAAAGTAGAAATAAAAATTAAGGGTAAAGTGGTAAGTTTTTTTAAAAGGAAAGTTTTGAAAGATGACAATTATTTAAAAACATCTAGTTTGACAAAAAATAAAACATGACAATAATTTTCAGACGGAAGGAGTAATTAGAGCTGTCAAAATGGGTTGGGCCCATTGGGCTAGCCCGTCCCGCCGCCTAAAAAAGGTGAGTTGGGTTGGTACTTCTTAAGCCCGCCACTTTTTTTGGCTGGCTCCTCCCGCCCCGCCAAATGACGGGTTGATGTGGGTTGATTCGCTTAGTGTTGTCAAAATGGCTTGGGCCCGTTGGGCTAGCTCACCCCGCCACCTAAAAAAAGTTGGTTGGGTTGGTATTTCTTAGATCCGTCATATTTTTGGGCTGACTCGCCCTGCCCTGCCAAATGAAGGGTTGAAGTGGATTGTGGGTTGACTCGCCCCACCAACCCACATTGACAGATCTAGGAGTAATAAATTAGTACTAATATAAATTATCAAATACTATAATAAAAATAGAATCACAATTAGAAAAACACTCATTTTATTTCCATTTAAAGAGTCAACGTTTGAAAAAAGTATAATAATTATATTATATAGTATGCTTGTTATTTTAATTACAAAAATGTTTTGAGTGTACACAAGATATTATGAAGACTGAAAAAACATAATTTTTGAACGTTGACTCTTTTAAATATAGAATCCCAAAATAGAACAATATATAAATTTATATGAAACAAATGGAGTAATTCTTATAAAGAAAATATAATTATTCATTAAAAAGTTCCTTTCAATAATAGATTTAATTTTCCAATTCCAAATAAAGCTGAATTCTTAAGAAACTTGAGACACCTTTATTTAAGAATGGTGTTGTTGATCAATTTTGATCTTCTCTTTCTCATTTCGTCTCTCTTTTTCCTTCATGTCATAATACATACCGTAAACATATGAACAAAATCCCCAAATACACATTAGTGTGGATACAACCTTGGAGCCTCAGAAATTATCCTTGTAAACAATCACTCCTCCCAGCATATTCTTGGCCATCAAAGCCGTCATGCAAACCCCTCCAGTTCGCGACGACATCAAGAACACTGTTCTCGTCGTCCCCATGAAGCAAAGGTGCCAAGTTATCACGTTTAACGTGATAGTCAACCAATACGAAGTAGTGCCTAGATTAAACGATTTCCTCTTGGAGAATCCATTATCAAGTGCCATTCCAATGGTGGCCAAGATCGTTGTTGTGATCTCCATAATTAGCTACATTTCCACGACCATGGCGTAACAATAGACTTCTCTATAGATCATCTCCATCAGGGGAAGATATAGTGTAAATAACAAACCAGCTCCAATGGTGGAGAAGTATCCGATGAAGTATCTTAAACTGGCTCTAGGACAAGGTGTACTATATCGTGATCATGGACATATGGGAATTGAGGGCTTACATATGAGAATTGAGGGGTTTGCTGATGCTGATTAGGTAGGTTTTCTTGACAAGAGGTCTACTCCAGGATACTGCATATTTGTTGGGGGTAACTTGGTTTATTGGAAGAGTAAGAAACGACCGGTCGTGTCGCGTTCTAGTGTTGAGTCTCAATATAGGGCTGTAGCCATTCATATTGCATCGAATCCAGTGTTCCATGAATGGAAAAAACACATAGAGATTGATTGTCATTTTGTTCGAGAGAAACTTCAAGAAAATATGATTGTCACAAATTATGTTAGAACCGAAGATCAACTTGTGGATGTGTTTACTAAGTCATTGAATGAAAATATAATGATTTATATTTGTATATAACAAGTTGGGCATGGATAACGTTTATGCTTCAACTTTAGGGGGAGTGTTAGAGTATATTTATATGTATTTAAGGTTATATTGTATATCGTCATAAGTATAGGGACCTTGATGTAACTTGTACATACATATATAAATATATATTAATTGATTTACCGAACTATTTTATGGTCATCGGCTTCAACACAATTCGCATTGTTTCCTTCTTCGACAACATGAGCATTACCGTTGATATAGAGCTTGTGGGTGTTTTTATTAAGTTACCTTTAGTACCCTTGATTTATTTATCACTTTAATTCATGACTTCACTTTTACACGAGTATTTTTGGAAAATATAGACTATCATAAGAATATGTCTCATGTAAAACGTTTTTAGAACATCCCCAATGTTAAAATTCTTATACAACTTCTTAACTGGGTCCCACTGCCACCTACACATTTTTATGTTCTTACTCACTTAAGAATATATCTTCCCATTGTATAATATTCTTATTCTTACACAAAAAAATATTAAATTTAACATTTTCAAATAAAAACAAAAACCCCCACCCCACCCCACCCCCACTCACACCCGTGTTAGTGGATGATGTCCCTTCAAGCTTTTCTATATTTCCTATGCATTTGGCAGATTCTTAATTTGGAAGCCAATGGAGATTCTCTCTCCTAGGTGGACTTGCTTCTTTCTTATTTGACCAAATTTGCATAATTCTCCAAGCCTAAGAAGCTTACAAACAACACATTGGGGATGCTCTTACGTATCATAATTTCTAAGATTAAGCTTCATTCTTTCACAACACAGCCCAACCCTACATGGTGGATAAGATCAATGAGATATAATGCTTTCTTAAGTTTTTGTCATATCATAATATTCATTGTAGACTCAATCATATATTATTAATCTGCATATCATGTCAAACATGATAATCTTTTAAAAACTCCCATATCAGTATTATTTACAATTAGTTTAAGATTTGAAACTTGATTTCCATTTGAAAGGCTTGAATTTATTAGAAGAGAAATTTGAATCAAACAAACTACTTAAAGTGTAGCCTTGCAATGCTAGGTAGGTGGTTAAAGCTAATTGTCGTTAAATAAAATGAAGAAAACCTATGACAATACTCCTAAGAAAATGGCTATGCCTAGTGAAAAAGATATGTCCAATTATGTGCTAACCTAAGAAGAGAAAGAATCCGATCAAGATTTTGGTAATGCCCCCATTTCTTTCTTTTAATTTCTATTTCTTTTTATCATTTGGAACTAAATTATAACTAAATAAATAAATAAATACATTTCATTTTAAAAGTCTATTTAAAAAATAATACTTATAATTTCTATAACATTTTATTTTTACCCTTCATGTATTGTTGTAAGCACATTGTGTGTGCTTAATTATTATCTCTTTAATTATGACCAAGTATAATAACATTAATATATCTCTGTAATAATTAGACTTTCTAATAGGGACTCTCTCAGTGGAACAATTACTCCCTCAGTTTTCAAATAATCGTCTTTTTTGACTTGACATATTTTAAAAAAAGTAATTGGGTGTAGTATACATATTATATATTGTGTGATTTCCTTTAATACTCTTGAGCATGTGGCCAAAATTAAAGTATAATGAAAAATTAAGGGTAAAGTGGTAGGCTTTCTTAAAAGGAAAGTTTTGAAAAATGACAATTATTTAAAAACATCTAGTTTGACAAAAAATCAAACTTGACAATAATTTTCGGACGGAATGAGTAATTAGAGCTGTCAAAATGGGTCGTTGGGCTAGCCCATCCCGCCACCTAAAAGAGGTGGGTTGGCTCGCTTAGAGTTGTTAAAATGGCTTAGACCCGTTGGGTTAGCTCACCCCACCACCTAAAATAAGTTGATTGAATTGATATTTCTTAGGCCCGTCACATTTTTAGGCTGACTCGTTCAGCCCCACCAAATGACGGGTTGAAGTGGGCTGTGGGTTATCTCACCCCGTCAACCCACCTTGACAATGACAGCTCTAGGAGTAATAAATTAGTACTAACATAAATTATCAAAGACTAAAATAAAATAGAATCATAATTAGAAAAACACTTATTTTATTTCCATTTAAACAGTCCACGTTTGAAAAAAGTAGAATAATTATATTATTTAGTATACTTGTTAGTTTAATTACAAAAATGTTTTGAGTGTACACAAGATATTATGAAGACCGAAAACATAATTTTTGAACTTGGACTGTTTAAATATAGAATCCCAAAATAGAAAAATATACGGAGTATAAATTTATATGAAAGAAATGGAGTAATTCTTATAAAGAGAATATAATTATTATATTCATTAAAAAGTTCCTTTCAATAATAAATTTAATTTTACAATTCCAAATAAAGCAGATTTCTTAAGAAACTTGAGACATCTCTATTGAAGAATGGTGTAATTGTTGATCAATTTTGATCTTCTCTTTCTCACTTTCTCTCTCTTTTTCCTTCATGTTACAATACAAACCATAAACATATGAACAAAATCCCCAAATACACATCAGTGTGGATACAACCTTGGAGCCTCTGAAATTATCCTTGTAAACAATCACTCCTCCCAACACATTCATGGCCATCAACGCCGTCATACAAACCCCTCCGGTTAACGACGACGTCAAGAACACCATTCCCGCCGTCCCCATGAAGCAAAGTTGCCAAGTTATCATGTTAAACGTGATAGTCAACCAATACCAAGTAGTGCCTAGATTAAACGATTTCCTCTCGGAGAATCCATTATCAAGTGTCATTCCGATGGTGGCCAAGACCGTTGCTGCGATCTCCATAATTAACTGCATTTCCATGACCATGGCGTAACAATAAACTTCTCTATAGATCATCTCCATCACGGGAAGATAAAGTGCGAATAACAAACCAGCTCCGATGGTGGAGAAGTATCCGATGAAGTACTTGAACCGGGTCAAACCTTTGGAGTCGTTGCTTGAGCCTAGTGCTAAGAGAACCGAACTAAGCGTTAAAAGGATGACGCAATTGAGGTTGGTAAAGGTGACTTTTTGTTTGACGATGATCATGGAAAAGACAAGAGTAAAGACTAGTTGGGAAGACAAGAGGAGAGAAGAGGTTGAAACAGGTAAATAGGCCACACTCCATGAAAAGAGAAGGTTATTTATGCCTAATAAGAAACCAATAACAATGGACAAGGTAAACAATTCTAGGAGTGAAGCGAGAGAAAGGTCTTCGGCTAGATTTTTGTAGGTAGTAGGGAAGGTATATAGGAAAGAGGAGGAGTGGAAACCCAGCCGATTGGACCCATGTTGAGACCCATTTGCTGGATCCATTATGGATGAAGTAGAACTTTGACAGAAGGCTTGAAGAGACTGAACCCAAGAAGAGGCACATGTAGTTTATAGCTAGTAACACAATATAAGGCTTGCCAGTTCTTGTTTTCTTGATCTCTTCTTGATTGTCTGCATGCAATGGCAAGGCGGAGGTTTCTATCCTCGATGATTCGTTCATCATCGTGGTCGTCACTGAATGAGAGAGAGAGAGAGAGAGAGGTTTCGATTATCCCAATGGTGGGAGGGGATTGTCAGATAAAAAGATGGTTAAAACGAAATTTGCATGTCAGTAGGACTCCTCAATAGATGAAAGAGATATTAGGAGCGTTAAAGTCTTTATATTGAGTTAGGATTAGATGAAACTTGAGGATTTCGTGAATCTTTTTACTTTTTGATTGAAAAATGAATTAATTTTTATCTTTATCTGTATACGAGATTTTTCGAATATGAATTAAGATGTAATTATTATATTTCATCTCTTAAGTTATTACCCGTGCGATGGACGGTTATTATTGTTTTTGAAATTTAATTTTGTAGATAGAGAATTAACAAGCTATTTGAGTGAACCAACAATAGCAATATGTTTAAAAAAAATCGTGAGATCACACGTAGGAAATTCCGAAATTAGGAATACCAAAAATTTTGAAATTTGAATTTTGAATACATTTTGTCATTTTGAAGCAATTTTTTTTGGGTTCTTCACTTCTTCTGTTCATGTGGCCTGTGGCTGTGGGAATTGCCGAATTGGGATTTGTCATTTGTGGGGGTTTTTGAGTTTTTAGTTTTGACAAAATCATTAAAGTCTTAACTCTTAAGTCAACGATGAATTTGCTGGAACCATTAAACATTTTTTTGTCATTTTGTGTAGTTGATTAACTAATTTGATAGTTTTATTGATAAATTTGTTGGAATGGTTTCTATTTATCCGAAATTAGGGCTTTTGATTTTTGAATTTGACTATTTGAGGTTAAAGTATGATGAATTTGCTGGAATTTGTTTGTTTGTTGTGTTAGAGTTGCTGGAATTTGCTGGAATTAAATGACAATGTAATTCAACGTTTTCAACGTATAAAACATGTTGGAGACAATTGTAATTTTCAAAAAATTTATGTAATAGTACTAATTTGTGACACCGCTTAAGTTTATCTCTGGATCCGCCACTAATCACACATCACACCGAATCTCCAAATCGAAAATTTATGCGAATCATAAAATTGAACAAATATTCTTAGGGAGGGGAGGGAAAGTATCACGAAGACAGACTCGTCAAAGATGTGTTTGGAGTGGAAGTATTTCACAGTGGTTGTTTGTAATTTTGGTGGAACATATTTAATCAAATTGAATAAAATCTATTTTAAATTGATCGAGTTTTGGTAAAAAAAAAAAATTATAAACTTCTACCAACTGAAACTTGTCTAAATCAAATGTGATAAAATATATTCGGTACAAACCGATTTGGCATAAAAATGGTAAAAACCAAATTATTATGAGAATTGAAGAGTTTTAATCAATTGAAACACGTCTATTTGCAAAAAAAAAAATTTACCATAAAAATTTGGAGTCATAATCAAGTGAAACACTTTAAAATCAAATGTGATAAAGCCTATCTGGCATTAACTGATTTTAACAGTAAAAAATGGTTAAAAAATAAAAATTTTAACATGTATAAAGGAGACACCAGTTTCAAAATCTATCCCGTTTTGATTTTTGGCAAAAAATGTGAATTTATATATGTATATATAGTACCGTATGCACAATTTTAATATAGTTTTTTTTTTTTTGCAAAAGTTGTTTATAATAAGATGATTTTTTTTAAACTTGTAACAAATAATTAAATTTTTTAATTAGAATAATTTGAAAAAAACGAAAAATAAGATAAATATTCAAAATTGATCATATGATTATGTAATTGAAATATTAAAACCTAAGAGAATTGATAAAATCTACCCGCATAAAAAACTTTTACCATGAAATTTTGGAATACTAATCCGGTGAAACTTGTTTAAATCAAATGTGATAAAATATATCATGTATTTACCGATTTTGGCAGCAAAAATTGGTTAAAAAAACAAACAAACCTTTACCATATATAAAGGAGGCACCAATTTTAAAATCTATCCGTTTTTAATTTTTAGCAAGAAAAAAAATAGTATCGCATGCATGGTTTTAATAGTTTTTTTGTGTGCAAAAGTTGTTTATAATGAGATGATTTTCTAAACTTGTAATAAATAATTAATTTTTTAATTAGAATAATTTGAAAGAAATGAAAAATAAGGTAAATATTGAAAATTGATCATATGAATATGTAATTGAAATATTAAAATCTATACAAAAAAACATTTTTACCATGAAAATTTGGAGTCCTAATCAAGTGAAACGTATCTAAATCAAATGTGATAAAATCTATCTTGTACTCACCGATTTTGACAGTAAAAAAATAATAATAAAAACTTTTACAATATATAAAGGAGGTACATGTTTTAAAATATATCCTATTTTAATTTTCGGCACAAAAAAAAGAATTTTTGTTTACAACTTTAGAATAATGTGTCACGCCAAAGCACATAAATCCTATAAAACTTTAAACATTTAACAAAAAGTGGCAGCTGCGACTTTTGTTTTAATAATAGTTAATAGATAAATAATAGATTATTAATTAAATGATTAGTAAGTATAGATTAGTATAAAAAAATAACATAAATTATTTCGTGGATAATTTGTATAAATTAAATAGTAGGAAAATGAAAAAGAGATGGAAATTGAAGAGTTTCAGTCAAATTAAACTTATATAAATTGCATAGGATAAAATCTAGTTTAATTAAGCGATATTTGAAAAAAATAAAAACAAAATCCTAAATCTCTATCATAAATTTACTCGTTAAACTATATCCTAAATCTATTTTATCAAATTAGTTTTAGGATTTTTATCTTATCTAATTAGATTTATGATTTTTATCTTAAACTAATCAATTTTGAAAAAAAGAAAAAAACTTGGTGACACGTGGCAGAACAAAATTCCTTTAAAACTTTTAGCTTTAAACAGAAAGCCACCACGTGGGAGTAGCGGCTTTTGTTTTAGTAAAAAATATAGATTCCACAATCGGATTCTTGCCACGTGTCAATCGTAAATAAACAAAATCAATTACTAAATTGATTGTGTTTTTATAACAGCAAGAATCCGTGAAATCTAGGTCAATGGTTCCTTTTGTGAAGAATTATGATTCATACGTGTCAAGAATCCAACGATGTAATAAGAGATTGAATATAATTTTGAAATATAGGATTCAGACTTAGTACTAATAAAAGCTTTGGGCCATTTATTTCGATAAAACAATTGGGTAGTTACATAATTTGTATGGCTCGGGCATGCATATTTAAAGCAATTCATTACTAACAAACAAATTGAGGTGGAGTTAATTTGAGAAAGAAACAGTTAAATGCTACTAACCGATATTACAAGCTTAAACTTGTGATATTATTATTCCCTCAGTCACCACAAAACTATTCTTCTACTTTTATTTTTTGTTCCATTTTTAAAAATTGTATTGTTTGTAAAACATTATAGTGTCATTTGGTAGCCACGATTAAGGTTAGATATGATTAATAAATCGTGTTACCTTGATGTTTGGTATGCAATATGTGATCAGGATTAATAGCACAAGTTACCTGGATAAAGTCATTATCCCCTCACTATTAATACCAAGGGGGATAGTGGAATTATTATTGCTCTCACTAAAAAAATATTATGATTAACATTTTAATCTTAAAATTACCACTGATATACAAGTAACGATTAATAGCGATGACATTAATCTCAAAATTTAGTAACTTAGTATGATTGGGAGTTTTTTTTTTTCTTTTAAAGTTGGAGGGGACATTGACCTTACCCTGACCCTTAATATTATTATTAACTAGTTTTTTTAAACCCGTACGTTAAACGTACGTCAACTAAATTATACATAAAAAAATAAGAAAGACCGGTTTATTAACAATTACACATAAGTATATCACTAATCATTATAGATTCTAAAAAATTTCCTTATACACAACATTAATTGTCTTATTAGTTGGGTTTTCATCTTCACCGTATATCAATATCTTCAAACCAAAATAATTTGTTACTCTACAAACTACGACATATACTATCCATGGCTAAATACTGTTTTTTTTTCTTTTCAAAAAGAGACCTACGTGCAATTATTGACTTTGACACTTGTTAATTGTCATTGTATATGATACCAGCAATGTAAATTGTCTTTTCTGGAACTTGAAAGATAATTTTACATCGGATAGATTTAATGGCAATCTTGGGATAAAAATATTTTCTCCAACATTTCTTCTTTTCAAAATTTGTGTTTAAACAATTGATCATCAAAATTTATGATGATTAGTCTTGTTTCATTGCACAACCCTGTAGCATGGTCAATGTTTCTTAATAGGATTACTGGAACACTAATTTTAAGTGTCAATTCATGGCCTGACAACCCCGAACACTTTATACTATTTAAAAACTCTATATAATGAATGTATTCGAACAAACTTGATTTTTTTTTGCCCTGCAAATAGAATCTGAACTCAAATAAGTTCTTCTTTTTGAATGACTACTTTTATTATATTATATTTTTATTTTATGAATAAAGGAATTTCTTAGAAGAAAATAAGCTAAGATAAATATAACGAAATTATTTTTACTGTTAACTATTATTTTTGTTTGCAAATTATTTCGATTTTAATAACTTTCCTCATTTTTTTCTTTGTTTTATTGACTTCGTAACTATTATTTTGTTTTATTTTTAAAAATTAGTTTTACAGAAAAAAATTGTTTCGTAATTTATTAATATTATTTTGCTAACCTCAGTTTAAATTGTTTTGTTTTATTGAATCTATAATATTATTTTTGTTCTATAAAATTTTTTATTTTACTAACGTATTTTTCTTTTACATAACTATTTTTAATAATTTGTTTTAAACTTTTGTTCCGTAAATTATTTTTATAAGCTTACTAACCTCAGTTTAAATTATTTTTGTTTTATTGACTCCGTAACTATTATTTTTGTTCCATCAAATATTTTTATTTAACTAATGTATTTTTTTAACATATCTATTTTTAAGAATTTGTTTTAAATTTTTTTCCGTAATTTTTTTATTATTTTAGTAATCTCAGTTTAAATTGTTTTTGTTTTTATTGACTTTGAAACTATTATTTTTTTTCCATCAAATATTTTTATTTTACTAACGTATTTTTGTTTTACATATATACATATTTTTAAGAATTTTTTTAAAACTTTTGTTCAGTAAATTATTTTATTTTACTAACCTCCGCGTTAAATTATTTTTGTTTTGTTGATTCATTAACCTTTATTTTTATAGTGGTTTGTTCCATAAATTATTTTTATTTTATTAACTTCTTATATTTTTGTTTTCTTGACTCTGGAACTATTTTTGTTTTAGTTACTACTTTTTATGTTTAAAGAGAAAAAATATTTAAATATAATTAAAGAGTGGAGATGGTGGTGATGAATAAGAAAATATGGAGAAAACAGGAGAGAGAAAGATAAATACAACAAAAGAATGTAGGAGAGATGAATAGTGAAATGATAACTCAAAATTCAATAATTTAAAAATAAGATTTTGGAAAAAGAAATATACCCTTGCCATTATACACACACACACACACACACACACACACACACACACATATATATATATATATATATATATATATATATATATATATATATATATATATATATATATATATATATAGATGTCTTGAAAAGCTAAGTATATAAACAATATCATTTAGCTAGAACAATAGTGCATCTGAGTTTGAATAACAATGCTATAACAATGGTGGGGTGACCTTCCTCTTAATTACCCCCGTCGTTTTCAAATTATTGTCTTTTTTTATTAGACACATCATTTAAGAAAAAATAATTGGTTGCATTATAAATATTGGTGAAATGTCTGGTTTCCTTTAATGTTCTTGAGCATGTGACCATAATTAAAGTATGTATAAAAAATAAGGCTAAGGTGCTAAAAGTATCTTTTTAAAAGGAAAAGTTTTGAAAAAAAGAAAATTATTTTAGAATGGGCGAAAAAGAAAAGAAGGTAGATAATTTGATAACAAAGGGAGTACAACTTTCAAGTCAATTAATTGAGCAATTGACTAATACATACTCTCTCCGTTCACGGCAAATAGTATACTATTTCATTTTGAGATGTTTCATTTAAATAATCAATTTTCAAAAATTAAAGCATGTTTCATTTTATTACCAATGAGTTACTAAAACTATCATTTTCTTAAAAAAAAAAATTCGACTTTCAAACGAAAAATTCTTGTCTGAATAGGATGTAGTATATACCCCCTCTTTTCCAGGCAAAGAGTCCATTATTCTTAATTTAAAAAAAAATTAACTTTCAAACGAAGACTCTTTACCCAGAACGAAAAAAATATTTGTTTACAACCACCAAGCACATGATGTTTCTCTATTTTAATCATAAGACTCGAGATTACAGCTACATTAAAACTTGATAGGGAGAGATTTACTACTCTTTTCGTCCTTTGTGTAATTAATTATATATATATATATATATATATACACACACTTTGATAACAACAAAAATAGATTACTTCTTTTTCAATTTGTCTCATCTTTTAGGGTAACTTTTTTGGCCTTTTCTTTAGGTTGTATGCTACAAGAATTTACATATACTAGTATAAAATAGATTGGTTTCACAAAACTCTTTGATAAAACCTGTATTTGGTTAGTTGCTATTTTTCTTGCTACAAAACAAGTTAAAAAACAAAAAACAATTTAATTTCTTGTTCTTGTTCTTCTGGTGGCGGCTGTATTCAAGTGTAAATAAATACATCTATGTCTTAATCAGTTGTGCAATTGACTTGTAAGTTGTAACCAACCGTGAATCATATAGTCCACTCCCTTTGATAAAATACTCAAAGGTTAGTCTTGGACTTACGAATAAAAGATGTTAGTTGTTTATTAGAAACTAGTTTTTTTTGACTCGTGCCTTAAATGTACGTTAATTAAATCGTACATAAATAAAAAATCAAGAGGATTAAAAAATTTAAAGGATAAAATAAGAATAATAATTGGTTTATTAACTATTACACATAAGTATATCACTAATCATTATAGATTCTAAAAGAATTCCTTATACACAACATTTGTTATCTTATTAGTACTGGTTTTTCATTTTTACCGCATATCAATATCTACTTTTTTTTTTTCAAAAAGAGACCTACGGCTACATGTAATTATTGACTTTGACACTTGTTAATTGTTATTATATATGATACCCTCAATGGTAATTGTCTTATTTGAAATATGAATGACAGTCTTACATCGGATGAAGTTAATGACAATTATAGGATAAAAACCTTTTATCCAACATTCTTCCTTTCAAAATTTTTGTTTCAATAATATGATCCACAAGATTTATGATGCTTAGTCTTGTTCCATTGCACAACCCTGCAGTATGGTCAATGTTTCTCAATAGCATTACCGGAACACCAATTTTAAGTGTCAATTCATGACCTGACAACCATGAACACTTTATACCATTCAAAAACTCTGAATGTCTTCGAACAAACTTGAATTTTTTCCATCCTACAAATAAAATCTGAACTCAAATAAGTTCTTCATTTTGAATGATTATTTTTATTAAATTATATTAATATTTTATGAATATATAAATTTCTGATAAGAAAATAAGCTAAAATAAAAAATAACGAAATTATTTTAGTAACCTCAGTTTAAATTATTTTTGTTTTATTGACTCCGTAACTATTATTTTTGTTTCATCAAACATTTTTATTTTACTAACATATTTTTGTTTTACTTTTTTTATAAGAATTTTTTTAAAACTTTTGTTTTGTAAATTATTTTATTTTACTAACCTCTGCATTAAATTATTTTTGTTTTGTTGATTCTGTAACTTATATTTATATAGTGGCTTGTTCCATAAATTATTTTTATTTTACTAACTAAACTATTATTTTTGTTTTTACTATTTTTTTGTTTCAAGAGAGAAAAATGTTTAAAAATAATTAAAAGAGAGGAGATAGTGGCGATGATAGAGAAAATATGGAGAAGACAGGAGAGAGAAAGAGAAATACAACCAGAAGAAAGAAGATATGAGAGAAAAAGATCTAGAGTGGAATGGTAACTTAAAAGTCAAAATTTCAAAAGTGTGATTTTGGAGGGAGAAATATACCTTTGCCATATATATATATATATATATATATATATATATATATATATATATATATATATATATATATATATATGGCAAAGGTATATAGATTAATGTATAAACAAAAATAGTCTTTCATGTAATAAACCATTTACCATGAATTAAAGTCAAAGAAGTTAATGGGTAGAAAACTATGTATAGATAAAAATAGTCATACATTTAATAAATGGATAAATGCACCATCAGTCCCTGAACTTTGATCATTTAACTTCAAAAGTGATCACTATTGACCAAACATCACTCTTTTTGTTCACCGCTAGTCCCTAGCCCTAACGCCGTTAGTGTATTTCCGTTAAGTGAACATGTGTCACTCACATGGACAAAAATTGAGGGCAAAACAAACTTTTTCATTTCAAATAAGAGGTCAGTTTGCTATCATCATCAAAACAAGAGGTCATTGATAACATCATCAAAATAAGGGGGCCAATTGAAAATTTTAATACGCAGTTCATCTTTACCCAGACTCTCTATTGATCTCCGTCATTCGCCTCACCCTTCCTGATCTCTACCACACCATCTCCACGTGCCCCCAAGTCCTCTCCTCCCCTCTCTCTAACATCATCTCCATCTTCACCTTCCTCCTCCATGAAGCCCACGTCTCTAGCCACCAAGTTCGTTGTGTCATCCATGATTGTCCTCCGCAACACAGATTAAGTTCAAGGCTTTTGCGATAAGAAACCTGCACAGATTTGTTCGCAAAGGAGAACGGTGACGGGAAGAGGTCACGAAATATGAAGAGGATGGTGATGAAGTGGGAGTCGAATTTTTCACATGGCCCCCTTATTTTTATGATGTTATCCATAACCCCTTTTTTGATGATGATAACAAACTGACCCCTTAATTGAAATGAAAAAAAAATATATTTTGCCTTCAATTTTTGTGCATTTGAGTGGCGTATGCTCACTTAAAAGCAATAAACTAACGACGTTAGAGCTAGGGACTAGCGGTGAACAAAAAGGGCGATGTTTGGCCAATGGTGATCATTTTTGAAGTTATGGACTGATGATGAGTTTGGCCAAAGTTCAGAGACTAATGGTGCATTTAGCCCTTTATGAAGCTGTTCCATATTATTTAAATTGGGCTAACTTCACCATTGGTTCATATACTTTAGAAAACTCTGGTAGCAGTCCCTGTACAATGCAAGTGCACGCCACAGACCAAAGATTACAAATTTTGCACATCGGTAGTCCCTGACCCTAACTCCATTAACTGATATGTCGTTAAGTGAGCATGTGTCAACTCACATGCATTAAATTGAGGGAAAATCAATCTTTTCCCTTTTCAAGAAAGGGTTTGGGTAACATCATGAAAATTTTGGGTCATTGGTACCATCATTAAAATAAAAAAGGCCATGTGAAAATTTTACTACCCCTTCCTCTTCGAGTGGCAACAACGCCTTCTTCTCCGACAACAACGTCTATTCCATCATTTTTCTTTGCAAATATTTGAAATCCAAAATTGACTATTACTAAATCAAAATTAAGAAACCCAATTAACAAACCAATTTCAAGGGGATGCATCATTCCACGCTAGTGAGTAGTGAACAACGACGAGTTCGATTTCATGGCTGTTGACCATTGTTAATGGCAGACTCCAACGAAAATGAGACTTACCCAAAAACAATCCTAGATCTCGAAAATCAAAAATAGGATAAACTTCTTACAACCATTACTCGCTAAAATTTCTCCAACTCTGTTTCACAACACAAACACACAAAGTGAGATTGTGAGAGATGAAGATGCTTGTGTGAATAACACATATAGACATGACAAAGGAAAAAAAGTGATGGTGCCTTCTGGATCTATGGATCTAGGTACTCACATCCCCTCCTTATAAAGGATTAGCTCCCTTTCTTTTTCCGTAATGCTTGTCGTAGTGAAACTACAAAGAAAGGAACTTTCATCTGCAGTCTCACTCTTTTAGGCCAATTATGTGTCTCAGAAGAATCATTACAATTCCATTTGAAATGGTGCAATGGATAGGGGAAATGGGGAATGCGCTGGGTTGGGAAAGAAGAGAAACATTACAGGTAGGCCCTTGAAGTTTGGGTTTTTTTATAGTAGTACGTCAAATTTATAGAATGGTCCCTCAAGTTCATAAACTTTCGAACAATATTGGAAAGGACTCATTTGCTTTCTTGTTTGTGCACATGAGTTAGCACATGCTCACTTAATGACACTTCAGTTAACGGAGTAACGGTCAGGGTCTACCGATGTGCAAAATTTATAATCTTTGGTCTATGACATGTACTTGCGTTGTAGAGGGACTGCTACGAGACTTTTCCATAGTACATAGACCAATGGTGAAGTTAACTCATTTAAATTCCAACAAGTAAATTTGTTATGGGTTAATCAATTTATGAATAATCAAATAACAAATCATTTCATTAATTTGTCAATATTTAATTATATTCATTTGGTCTTTAATGTCAATTTTTTTATAAGATATATGTCCTTAACGTTATCGCTAGAAATGTCATCATATATTTTTTATATGACAAAAATACCCTTGCTCTGTTGAGGAACCAAAAAATTATATGAATCTACAAAATGATACTACCTCAGTCCCCAAAATATTATCTGGTTTGACCCGTCATACGGATTAAGGAAAAATAATTGATTTGATTTATAATATTGATTTGATGTGCTCCTTTCTACCCCATGTGTATGTGGTCCATAATTAAAGTAAAATGAAAAAAGTTAGGATAAAGTGGTTAAAGTGTTGTTCTAAAAAGAAAAGTTTCAAACAAAACAATTTTTTTGGGACGAAGGGAGTATTTTTTTACTTTTTAAATCTCTCTGTCTATAAGAGAATGACTAGTTTCCTACAAATTTTAAAAATGGAGAAACGAAGAAAAACACATGATGCGGAGATTATAATTGAATAAAATAGGGGAGGTTAGGGAGGAGTGGAGGACGTGAAGCCACAATTCATTAGTTTGGGGCTTAATATAACAAAGTTTAAAGTTCAAATATAGTGCTATTGAGACATATGTATGAAATAAAAGTGACTAGATAAGAGAGAAGGCAAAGCAATATACTTCCTCCGTCCCAAAAAGCAAGACATAAAAGCCTTCCTACTCAAGGCATCCGCAACAACATTAGCTTTCCCCGGATGATATAAAATAGTGCAGTCATGATCCTTAAGTTTCTCAATCCATCGTCTCTGTCGCATATTCAATTCCTTTTGTGAAAAGAGATACTTCAAACTCTTATGATCGGTGAATATTTCAAACTTAGCCCCGTAAAGATAATGCTTCCACTTGTGAAGCGCAAAAATAATAGCTGCCAACTCAAGGTCATGTGTCGGATAATTCTGCTCATAAGGTGATAATTTCCTCGAATCATAGGCAATAACTCTCCCATTCTGCATAACTACGCAACCCAAGCCTTCTAACGAGGCGTCGCTATAAATCACAAAGTTCTCCGAACCACTAGGCAATGCTAAGATAGGAGTCGTAGTCAACCTCCTCTTCAACTCCTGAAAACTAGCCTCGCACTTATCACTCCATATAAAAGGAGACTTCTTCTGTGTCAGATTAGTCATTGGAGTAGCGATTTTCGAAAACCCCTCGATAAACCTACGGTAATAACCTGCCAAGCCCAAGAAACTACGGACTTCGGTTACCGTACTAGGCGTCTTCCACTTAGTAATCGCCTCAACCTTGGATGGATCCACCGCGATACCATCACTAGACACCACGTGCCCTAGAAAAGAAACTTGCTCTAGCAAGAAAGCACACTTACTAAATTTCGCATAAAGTTGCTTCTTCCGCATGATAGAAAGAACCTCTCTCAAATGATTCTTATGTTCCTCTCGTGACTTGGAGTACACAAGAATGTCATCAATAAATACCACCAACAAGCAATCAAGATACTCATGAAAAACCCTATTCATCAAGTCCATAAAAACTGCAGGTGCGTTGGTCAACCCAAACGGCATCACAACAAACTCATAATGACCGTAACGCGTACGGAAGGCTGTCTTCGGGACATCCTCCGCCCGAACCCTCAACTAGTGATAGCCACTCTTCAAATCAAACTTGGAATAGACAACTGAACCCCGAAGTTGATCAAAGAGATCATCAATGTGTGGCAAGGGATACCTATTCTTGATAGTAGCTTTGGTTCAGTATGTCGATAGTCTATCAAAGGCGTAAACTACCATCCTTCTTCCTCACAAACAACAGGTGCACCCCAAGGAGACACTCGGTTTAATGAACTCCATATCTAGAAGTTCCTAGCGATCCTTCAACTCCCCGCAACTCCGCCGGAGCATACGATAAGGTGCCCTAGAAATAGGCGAAGTCCACGGCAATAGTTCAATACAAAACTCTAGCTCTCGGTCGGAGGTAAAGCATACTCGGTAGAAAAGACATCGAGGGAACTCATTAACTACCTAGGAATATCTTCTAACTTAGCATTAGACATGCTAGTATCAAGTACACAAGCTAAATACCCGTACACCCACGTGATAAAAGTTGTCAGCCCAAAGCGAAATAACATGAACCCCATTCATAGCATGATCACCCGAAAACACAAACTCCGAATACCGGGCATGGCAAAGTTACTCTCTTACGTACGACGGCAATCAACTAAAGCATGATGCACACATAGCCAATCCATACCAAGAATCACATCAAAGTCTCTAATAGGCAACACTACCAAATCGGCATGCAAGACTTGATCATGAACAAGCACATCACAGTCTCTATAGACCTCAGGCGCCGACAAGCAATCACCTGTTGATTCTTATGTTAAATTTATATCGATCGGTACATTACATTAGTTTTATACTTGTGGCTAATCGGGGCGTATCGATTAGCGTAGCTAATGTATAGAATTTTGCCTTGTATAGTTTTTGTAGGACTCTTTTCGGGTTCACGGAAGACCCTTTCTCGGGCTTCACGGAAGACTTGCTCAACGCTTAAGATCGGTAGACCTCGTGTCCCTGATGCTTCACGTGTCCTCTTCATAAAGCTAGCTGGATTAATTCAAACTTATTTCTATATATTATTTGAATTAATCCAAGTCATTCTCTCGACATGTCAAGCCGCCGAAAGCAACTTTCAGCGGGGAAGACTTTTTCGTCCGAGCTGAAAGCAAGAAGTTGCGATGTCCCTACTTTACGCTTCATCTCTCGATCGACACCAAATCGCCCACCTTTTGAAGATCTCGAAATGATTATCCGCTGCGGATATGCGTGAAGACGAAATTCCTTGACAGACCCCATGCATTTAATGCATTTATGAATAAGAGCTGTTGAAGCCTTCGTCCTCTCCAACGGTTCTTTTGAAGTGCACACTGCTTTAAATCGCCATTGAAAGCGGATCGAGAGACAACTGCATGTGAGAATCAATCGAACACTTAAAGAATTGCTCGAATCTATACAACTCCAAGTCTTTCAGTGCATTCAATAGATCCTCAACAGATCTAGAAGTCCTCGTCAACAACAAGAAGGCTGCTCTTCAACATTTATTGTTTTATTCTTCTTGTTGTTTACTTCCATTAACTATATTGCACGAATTAAATATCTTGTATTTACTGAGATATTTAATTCCATAGACAAACACAAGTCAATATTTTGTACACGATCCATTAGGGATATTCTTTGTAATTGATCTAAGTGGAAAACATAGTGCACAATTTAAATCCAAGGTTATGCTTGGTGGTGGCGTAGCACTATTATAGTGTGAACCATCTCAAAATACTTGTGTTATTTCCTGTTTGTCTATTACTTGAGCTGCCTAGTTTCCTTGCTCTTTATATCCATTTCAAGAACTTAAGTAATCACGTAAAGGTCTAGGTAGTCCTTATCTGCACTGAACAATTTTCAAGGTCTTCCGCTACTTGAAACTTTTCATAAACTTCAAGTAACTTTCAAGGAACTTACTTAAAAGTTTTAAAGTGTTAATAAGATATTCAACCCCCTTCTAGCTTATTATTGTGCTCATTGGGACCCACACACCCAACTTGGTGTAGACACCTCAAGCACATAAGGCAATCAAGTGCAATACACATAAATTTTCTAAGAAATGCGATGCAACATAAGAATGAGTAGACCAGGATCTATAAGAACTCGGGCATGATGACCGAAAACCTGAAAGAATACCTCCCTATCACCCAGTAGACTCGGAACACTCGTGATCAAGCCGAAAAACACGAGCACAAGTCTTAGGACGCCAATCATGTCCCTCTTGGACCCATCTGAACTCACCCCTGACCCAAGGTGAGCTGCCAGACTTAGGACAGGGCAGATGCTTTGAGTTGATGACTAGGATCTCCACAACTAAGACAAGTACCAAGCCTCGGTTGCACTTCTCACTAGAATGCCCAATCTTATTACAATAAGAACAAATCAATGGTCCACTACCCCGAAGTGCCACGAGGAGTAGGAGCACTACTACACGACTCTCATACTGGGGCCTTTATTACGCCCAGGCAGTTGCTTTGCCTATTCGACCACCATTGCGGCGATTGCCGCGGCGGGGATTCCTAGATGGCCCGACTTTTACGGTCGCTGCGAGCTAGCTGGGAGAAGTTTGCACAGAGGCTTCGCTCTGTGCTCCTCAATGTCTCGCTCTTCGATCTCATAAGCACGATCCACCTTTTCTGTAATGCTGCTGTAGAGATAACAAGCGCTTCGTACTCGGTCTTCAACCCTTTCACGAACCTCGGGTTACGTGTTTCTCATCGACAAAGCAGATGTGCACAATACGAAGGACAACTCGGTGAATTTAGAAGAATCTTGAGCTATGGACATAGATCTCGCTCAAGTTCACTCGAACTCTTTCTCTCTTTCATTTGTCTAACCACATTAGGCACATAAGAAGCCCTAAATTCTCGACTCAAATGTAGGCCACACCCGCGCCACTGGTTCAACTCCCAACTAGCAAGTAGAACTTCCCACCAATGATTGGCGGCTCCTCCGGCTTATACACGACTAAAATCACCTTCTCTTCATCCAGTGCAATCTAGCTTTGCAAAGATCTTCTTCAAATCCTCAAGCCATAACTCGGCAATACTAGCATCAGCTCTCCTCAAAAGATGGAGGCTTCATCTTCAAGAACCTCTCTAGAACGACATTATTAGTGCTCCTAGCTCGGTGGTATAACAGCACGGTGGCGACACTCTCGCCTCCGGTTCTGGGGGTGGTGGTGGTGGAGGTACATTCTGACCATGGCCAAGCTGAGCCATCTCGGTCATAAACTCCATCATGCTACGGTACATATCCGCCATCTGAGCATTCATACCGGTGGGACTGAACTTGGAGGAGGTGGCAGCTACTCGCCTCGAGGCTAAATGCAGGAGCCTCTCCTAGGCACGCCTTCGGCCTACACGATCTGCTCTAGGATTCACCATCAAGCACCTATAAGAATTAACTCGGCGTTAGAACATCACACAAAGAAACAACCCACCTAGGTCATGTAGAACCTATCTGGCCGAGAAGCTAACCTATAAACAAGCTCGATACCAAGCGTGACCAGGCCCGAGGTGGGCCGAGGGTCGGACCGCCAAAAAGGGGAAATCAAGTAAGACATATAACATGCAAGGACTCAATTAAAGAAAACGACGTGTGACGCAACATTAGAGACGTAGCACGCCTCGGCACCCAAAAGGCCGGTATTTTTAAAACTTTTCAAACCTAATATAACAGTTAAGCAATTAAACCAAGTCATCGACGACACTACAAGCCGGAACCCAAGCTAACAATTTATGGACAAGAATTAAATAAGAGCTAATAGGATGCTCAGCGGAAGACTTATACGTAGTGAACTACTAAACATGATAACAAAAGCTCGGCTTACACGATGCCGTCATTAAAGGGGTTACAAGTACTACAAGTGTTAAAACTACTAGTAGCTAATAAAAGTAACAAGTTCAAGTTCTATACATATTCCCAAGCATAGTCTAATTGACTTGCTTTAACCCGTTGTCCTTGCAAAATATAAAAAGGAAGGAAGAGGACATCTAAACCACCTCTTCAAACTGCAACGGCGGACCAAAAGAGGAACAAGGCACGAACACCGCAAGCCTCAACGAGAAGGACCTGTTTTGCTATTATCTAAAGCAATAAAGGGGAATGGGTAAGTCATAAAGACTTGTAAGCTATTAATTATGCATGTCATGGCAATATGCAACATACAAGGCAAGATATCGTCACATAAACACATATAGAACATATATCCAAAATGAACATTGTTTCACGTAGGTGCTTATAATTAAATCATATAGGATAAGGATATATGGAGGCCGGGCACTACGTAGTTCACCGCCTAGCATGGCGTTATACGGAATGTGAGGTGTCGGATGTGTGTAAGTACATCGACCTTCGAGGAGATGCAGGATAGACACACCAATGATGCTCTAATGGTTACGGCAAGGGCTACTTCCCCACTTGTGGCCATAGTGAGGCGTGTGTGCACAAAGAGACGGGTATGCCAATTTGGACTCATGCAAATGCCAAGTAGTGTTTACTTAAAAAATTCTCAAGTAGTGAGCGAGGTCGACAAGAGCGATCTCGTTCAAGACAAATAATTATTCTCATCAATAATCAAGTAGGATTGAGTTAGACAAAGGGAAGCGAACTCAACATGTCAAATAAGGTATTCTATTATATGACATCTAAAATCTAGCATGGTAATCAATCCAAATTCAAGAGTCTAGAATTATTATTCTTAGTGAAACGTGTTTAGAACGTCGTAGGGATTGATCATTGAGCCGGTATTGTTCAATAGCTCACTAAATTTGACTCCGTTGAGTCGTTTCTAAAAATTCATCCAATTGAGTTTAAATGCTAAATGCATCCTAAACCCTTTTCTAAGTTCTCGTATAGGATAGACTAGGCCATTAATTCACTTAACAACCATAGTCAAGCATTATCATTAATTCATAATTCATTGAACCTTAGAATCATTATTTCAAAAAAGTTATTAAAAGTCAATGGTCCAAGAACATTAGTTATTCCTAGGGAGACATAGAACACTTTTAAGTCTAAGCATAGGACCAAATCAATAGGATGGACAATTCGTAGTTTATGAAACCCTAAAAATCACAATCTCTAAGAGTTGTCAAAATCCATTAGTCCAAGAACAATAATTATTCCTAAGGAGACATAGAACACTTTTAATTCTAAGCATAGGACTAAATTAACAAGATGAACATATCATTCAAAAATCTCATAAACTCAAAATTATCATCAAACATGGCATGGACAAGGTAGGAGCATGAAAATCATAAGAAGAGGGGGACATGACATTTCTAGCATTCAACCTAAGGGGAATCAATAGTTTACCTTACACCAAAGAAAAAGATGGGATGAGCACAAACTATTCGATGGAATCGTGTTCTCGTCGATAGCTTCACTTTG
>CM028378.1:123999834-124036071 GCA_013146195.2 Codonopsis lanceolata
ACATAATGTCGAGTCGACTAGCGGTAAGGTAAAGAAGTGAACCTATGATTCCTCGGTACTTGGTCATGTTTTCTTGCTTTCCCTTATCATCTTTGTCAAGATGGCGATCGGTAGACATTGGAGTTTCAAATCCTTTGAATGAATCAAGACCAAACTTCTTGATTAGTTCCTTTGCATATTTGGTTTGGGCGATGAAGATTCCTTAAAATGCTGTTGTATCTGGAGTCCTAGAAAATAGGTAAGTTCGCCCGTCATGCTCATCTCGAACTTGCTTTGCATCGGCTTCTCGAATCTTTTACACGGGCTTTGGTTAGTTGATCCAAATAATGTAGTCCACATAGATTTGTACGAAGAGAATGGCCTTTGTGCTTGAGGATGAATAAAGTAGTTATCGATTCTTCCTCTCACGAATCCTTGTAATTAAGAACTTGGATAGAGTTTCATACCAAGCTCTAGGAGCTTGCTTGGTAGTAGAGAGCTTTCTTGAGTCGGTAGGCGTGGTCGATTTGTCGAGAGATGACAAATCACGGAGGTTGTTCACGTATCTGATTTCTTGAAGATCACCATGGAAGGCACTCTTAACATCCATCGTGCACTTTGAAGTCCATGAGCGAGGCATAAGCTAGAAAGATTACGATTGCTTCTAGTCTAGCAACGGGAGCAAAAGTTTCATCAAAGTCAATTCCTTCTTCTGTCGGTATGCACGAGCAACCAATCTAGCTTTGTTTAAGTGACATTTCCATCTTCATCTCTTTTATTTCGAATACCCAGTGAAATGGTGGATGATCGATCGGTCTTTGAACAAAGCTCCACCTTACATCTTTCAAGCGGTTATTTCTTCTTGCATAGCTTCAATCCAGTTATGATCTTCGATAGCTTCATCAATCTTCTTTGGTTCGAGTTCGATACAAATGCGTAAGCAAACTAGCGTTTCTTCTCGAACCTTATTTCTGCGAACTCCTGTATTGAGATCACCAATGATTTGAGAAATTGGATGATCTCTTGCTTCGACACGAGTTGGAGGAAGATCACTTCGGTGGAATCTTCCCTTAAGAATGCAGGTCGGTTGAGAAGGAGATTCACCAAAATGCAGTTCGAGAAGAAATAGAGTCTTCAAAACTTTCATTTTACGGTGAACAAGAAGGATGAGATATACGTAAAGGTGCTTGGGGTAAAGCAGAAGAGATGGAGTTCGAGGTCACGAGAAGTTGTTATCGGTATCGGTAGATGTATCGTCTGGGTGAAGGGTTATCGGTATACATGGGTTCTGCATTTCCGTTTTACGATAGGAAGTAGATCTTTGGTATGTCTCATCATTACTCGAGAATCATTAGCGTTCGGGCCCTTTCTAGGCTCTAACAAGTCATATTCATCAAAAGAAACATGCCGCGATTCTAAGATTTTTAAATTAGATTTCTTGAAAATGCGAAATGCTTTTGAATGTTTGGAATATCCGAGAAAAAATTCCTTAAATACGATTTTGCATCAAATTTTCCTCTATACTCTTTTCCATTGTAAAGAATAAAACATTCTGTTAGAATTTTTGAAAATCAATGTTTGGGGATCTTCCTCTCCATATTTCATATGGAGTTTTATTATGAAACTTGTTTACCGAGGGATCTATTTTGGGTAAAAGCAAGCGGTGTTGGCTATACGCCGAAATACTTCGGAAGTTTAACTTACGCGGCATTGTTCTAGCGCTTCAATCGGTGTTACGTTCTTCCGTTCGGCTACACCATTTTGTTGAGGAATGCGGAAGTTGTGGATCCCATGGTCATCGCGGTACTTTTCTACACCATTGTTTTTGAATTGATGCCATTGTCGATCTTATATGTCAGATGTCTTCAAGCTTTTGAGTTTGAAGTCTTCTAAAAAGTGCGATGACTAGATCATACGTTTCATCTTTAGATGTCATAGTTTCAATCAAGTGAATCTAGAGTAGTCATCAACTACTACAAGTGTGTACTTGTCTCCCAAATCTGTTTGTTGTATAGGTCCAAAGAGATCCATATGCGAGAAGTTGAAGAGGTCTATTTGATAAAAGCAGACTTTCTTTTGAAGGAAGACTTGGAAAGTTTTCCTAGTTGACAGCTGCAACTACGTCATGATCGGGAGACACAGTAGGTAGACCTTTGACAAGCCCATTTTGGAGAGCTTGGAGAGTGCTTGAAGTTGAGGTGGCTGAGGCAGCTTGTGCCATAGCAATTGTTGTCACGAACATTGTTGGCTACTAGACACGAGGTTTGAGAATCTCCCTAGAAGATTTAAGTCCACGACATAGGCGTTTCCTTGTCTATTGGTCGGTATTGTAAACACGATTCACTTGTCTTTGATGAAGCCTTGGTTGGAATTGAATTGGCATAGAAGTCCTTTGTCGAAATTGCGATATGCTCGAAGATTGTGCTTTAAACCGCTTACTAGAGAAACTTTGTTGATGGAGAGACTTCCTCAGTAATTGAGCCATATCCAGTCTTTCCTCTTGCATTGTCTCAGAATAGCGTGGGTCCTTTTGCTTGGCTATATCGGTAAGAAGACTTACGTTCCCGTCATATGCCTTGAGCGACCCTTGTCTAGGTACGGATGTCTTTGTTTTCGACTCTATAGCCATGAAGCATTCTGTACAAAGTTAAAGCAAAACAAGGTACCCTTTATATGGGTCTAAGGATTAGCAACCTTTTGACCCATACACTTGACCTTGAGAGAACTAGGTCTCTCGGATCTTAGAGGTGAACAGCCGAGGCATTACGGTGCCGGATGGCTAAGCAATAGCAAGAATGACATAAATGAAAAGTCCGTAGAGAAATTGTTAGATCTTCATCGAAGAGTGCTTATGATCATTCCTTTTCTTAGCATCCATTTTTGTTCGGTTTGTTTGTTGACGGTAGACTTAATTTGTTTCTTTCGAATCTTCTAGGTAGGTTATTAACGGACTTAGCTTTAGCTTTTACGTTGAGAACTTTCGGGAGGATTCGGTAGAATACTTTAAGTTTACCTTCAACAGGTAAAGAAACATGCATTTCATTGACAAACTTGATATTACCGGTAGAGGTTTAGCGGGTCTACCGTCGGCCGGACTTTGCCTTGACATAGTCGTTGCCGGTGACTTCACTTTCTCTAGTTACCTTCTCAATTTCTCATTTGAATCATTCATTTTGGCTTTTCCTTTGTGAACTTTAGGGTAAACATAAGGAACACTTGAGTAACCAGGCCTTGCTTCCTGTATTTCCAAATGTACGTTTAGAGAAAGATATATCATTAGCGGTTCGGTTCACCTTTCTCTTTGACAGAAGAGATTGTCGGAAGAGACACATCGAATATCTATGCAGGTTTATCATAGCTAGATTTTTGGCTTGAAAGGATTTCTTGAATGCATCCTTGGAGCTATTCGAGAGTCAATTGTCTTTTGCAGAGGCAATTTTCTCTAGGTCTAGTCCTTTGATGTGCTCGGTCAGACAGACAATTTTGTCATGAAGAAATTTGTTTTCTTCCTTCGGTTTGATACTCTCTTGTTGACGGCTATTGAGAGTTTGAATCTCATTTGCCATCAAAATTTCTCGATTGTAAGTTTCTCACGGTTCTTGGCCAGTTTAACATAGGCTACTCTAAAGGAATTAAATTCTTCAAGCATATCTGATTATCCTTGAGAAGTTCTTCCTTCTTGAAGCTATCACTTCTGGTTTCATTTTTGTCCAAAGGACTTGGTGAAACTACAACTTCATTTCGAGTCATAGGTAGGATATGAATCATGAGCTATTAAGCATAAGTTAGCTTGCTCACAATCCTCTTCCTCCTCTTAGAATCGGTTTCAAACCATGTAGCAACTTGTTTATCTTCTATGTCTTCGACCAACATACCTTTTTGTTTTTGAAATTTTTCTAAGCGAGGGTTTCGGTATGCTTCAAATTTTGGCTTTGGACACTTTGAGGCAAAATGACCGGGTTTTCTACGAGTTATAACACACAAGCTCTTCCTTGGATGAACTTTCACCAATCTTCTGAAAGGTTGTTGGTGGGTGTTCTTTTCTTCCATATTTTGCAAATTTTTGAAATCGTTTAACAAACATAGCAAATTGTTCATCGGATAAAAAAATCATTTTCACGGGGAAGAAGTAGGGTTTGTTTTCAACAATGATTTCTTCTTGGACCATGGTGGCAAACACAGTTCGGCTGTTTGTCTTGCTCTAGAGCTTGATTAACTTCAAGTTCATAAACCTTTAAACTTGCGTAGAGACTACGAAGAGTCATCTCGTTTAAGTTTTTAGATTCTTTCATAGCCGTGGTCTTCACATGCCATAAGCTACCTAGAGAGCCTAGAAACCTCATGTTCATTTCCTTTTTTGTCATACGTTTTACCAAGAGAAAAGCAACTATTTATTACCTCATTGAATCGATCGTATGCTTGTCTCAAGGTTTCCTTAGGATCCTTTTTGAAAGAATCAAGCTATTTGGATGTATGTATATTTGGATACATATTGTCTCTTGTGTCTTGGTCTCCTCAAGTATTCTACAAGAGCTTCCCACATCTCTTTCGCAGTTGTACATCGAATTACTTGCTGGTATGTGCTTGTGTCTAGAGAGCTGGTGATTATGTTGATTGCTTTACTGTCAAGTTCAACCAGCTTTCTATCGTCCTCTGTCCATTCTGATTCTTCTTTAGGAACCTGCGGGGTTCCAGCGATGGAGGCGAAGATTTGCCTTCATTGGTATATGTTGACTGCGGTGACACATTTCCATAATCTGTTGTCAATAGAGTTCATGAATCTCATTACTTTATCCTTCCATACATCAAAATGACCTTCGTCAATATTGGGGACGTGGTTAGCATTAGATGTAGGCGATATAGTGTGTTGTGCCATTATGTCGTATCTCTCAAGAGTTTAATCTAGGAAAAACTTGTTTTCAAAGAGTATGGCTCTGATACCAATTGTGGGTCCCAATGAGCACAATAATAAGCTAGAAGGGGGGGGTTGAATAGCTTATTAACACTTTAAAACTTTTAAGTAAGTTCCTTGAAAGTTACTTGAAGTTTATGAAGAGTTTCAAGTAGCGGAAGACCTTCAAGAAAATTGTTCGAATGCAGATAAGGACTAGGTAGACCTTTTACGGATTACTTAAGTTCTGAAATGGATATAATGAACAAGGAAACTATGCGGTTCAAGTAATAGACAAGAAGAAGGAAAATAACACAAGTATTTTGAGATGGTTCACACTGTAAATAGTGCTACGTCCACCACCAAGGCAGTCAACCTTGGATTTAAATTGTGCACTATGTTTTCCACTTAGATTAATTACAAAGAATATCCCTAGTGGATCGTGTACAAAATATTGACTTGTGTTTGGGTCTATGGAATTAAATATCTGTAAATACAAGATATTTAATTAGATGCGTAAAGTATAGTTAATGGAAGTAAACAACAAGAAGAATAAAACAATAAATGTTGAAGAAGCGACTTCTTGTTGTTGACGAGGACTTCTAGATGTTGAGGATCTATTGAATGCCTTGGTGAAAGACTTGGAGTTGTATAGATTCGAGCAATTCTTTAAGTGTTCGATTGATTACATGCAGGTTGTCTTTTGTTCCGATCTTCAATGGCGATTATTTAAAGGTGCACTTCAAAAGAATCCGTTGTCAGAGAGGCGAAGGCTTCGACTCTATTCATAAATGCATTAAATGCATGGGGTCGATCAAGGAATTTCGTCTTCACGAGATATCCGAAGCGAGATAATCATTTCGAGATCTTCAAAAGGGTGGGCGATTTGGTGTCGATCGAGATGAAGCGAAAGTAGGGGCGATGCAACTCTTGCTGCGCTTTTATTTATTCGGGGAGACGAAAAGTCTTCACTGCTTTTCGGAAAGTTGCTTCGGCGGCTTGACATGTCGGGAGAATGACTTGGATTAATTCAAATAATATATGGAAATAAGTTTGAATTAATCCAGCTAGCTATCTTGAAGAGGACACGTAAAAGCGGTCGGTGGACACGAGGTCTACCGATCTTAAGCTTCGGCGAGGTCTTCCTAAGTGAAGGCGAGAAAGGGTCTTCCGTGAACACGAAAAGAGTCCTACAAAAACTATACAAGGCAAAGTTCTATACTAAGCCACGCTAATCGATCACGCTGGATTAGCCACTGAAGTATAAAACTAATGTAATGTACTGATCAGATATAAATTTAACATAAGAATCAACAGCACCCAACTCGCCTTTTTGGTTTCATTTAGGTTTCGCTAAAAATAACATGTTTAGTTTAGAAAAATGCTTATGTATATATATTGGGAAAGTGAAATATTAGTTGGGCATGATAACGACTGTTCTAACATTTAATGTGTTTAGCCATTATTTTTTTTTATTTTTTAACATAACATTATAATTATTATCTACATTTATATGATATAAACAGAATATATAAACTAATTATCGCATTATTTACAAATGATATTTATAATACTAATAATATAATTTATCTATTATTATTCTATTTTAATTAACTACTGGACAAAATAATAAATGGCTACCTACCTCTTGTAGTGTGAAATTCTGATCCCGGAATATACTCCTAAGCTTTAGCCCATTAGGTGCTTGTAGTTTCTGGTGTGCTTCCCCTATCTTCTCGAGAGAGAAAGTCTTTTTCTTTTGTTGTTGTTGATATTATTGTTTTAGTTGTTATCATTGTCTTTTTTTATCTGGGCAGCGTGACCACGCCTTTTGGTTTTTTAGATCGGCTCGTCGGGGGCGAGGACTGAAGGGGCTCGCTTTCTCGGGCAAGGGAGGAGGCTACCGATGGGCAGGAGGCCGGGGGCCGAAGGCTCGAGGGCTCACTTGCACAAAGCTAGGGAGGAGGAGACTGGGAACCTTAATCACTTTGTAAGACCCCGAACCTTCGTGTATTTGACTTTCTCGTGTTGCATGCTTTGTTGTTAATGCGTTGAGTGATCGTCTTAGCATGTTAGCACTTAACTAGGTCTCATTGGAGTCTTAGTACCTTGCATATATGACTTATAATGTTCATCTTGATCATAGTATGCTTGGTTGAAAGTTTAGAAGCTTTGTTGCTTCGTTTGAGTCTTAGGGTTTCTCGTGTTTGCCTTCGTTGCTTGTATTGTTTGTGTTTCGTCTTGCGAGGTGTTCATTTGAGTTCTAGACCATGTGTACTAGTATTTCTCATGCTTGCACAATCATTATTCATGGACTTGTTGCATTTGGAAATAAGATGACCAACTTATTACTTCTCAGATTCAGTCCGGTTTTTGGGCAAACTTCGGGAAAATTCTGGTACCAATCTACCAAAGATAATTTTCTAAAACTTTTGTATGTTTTACCTACATATGTTAGGATACTCCCTGGAAAATATGGTATTTTTCCAAGGTGTATAAGTACCTCATTTAGGTCTTGACTTACGGCTGTGCCAGAATTATGTTTTCAGGAAATCAGCTTCTGTACTTGAACTTGTAGTAGCCATATTTTGATGAATATAAGTCCAAATTGAGTAATTTAAAAAGCTAAACTATAGTTTAAAGAGTCTAGTTTCATAAAAATTAATAATCACCTCATTTGGAGGTGTGAGATAATTATGGTTGATTTTACAAGATTGACTGTCTGTTTTCCTGATTCTGGTTTGTTACATTTTTTGAGTGTTTTGGCTATTGCACCCTTGCCCTTGGCCGACCAAAGTGAGTCAAAGCCCTCTTTGTTGACTCTTCAACAACCCTTTTGATCCCTTGGATCATCCCTTATCAAAGGCTATCCTTCCTTGACCAATGAGAAGCCAATTAACCCCTTCACTTGGATTAGGGCTTTAATGGTAAGTATATAAGCCATTTGTTCAACCAAATCAGCCATTGTTGATCAAGAACTCCAGAGAATCAGAGGCTCTTCCTCCATTTTCGTCCATAGCAAGAACTCCAACTTGAGAGACCATTTCCCGGAGATCCGGTGGTCCGATCGACGAACCGAGACCGCCAAATCGAAGCCCTCGATCTTCTCTACAACAATCCTTGCTCTAATCAACCTTTCCTCCATTAATCTTAGGACTAAGGTACGTTGAGAAATCCCTGAAATTTTCATGTTCAATAAAATGACATGACCCCTTCATTATAGTTGCTCTATTGATGATTATGAACATCTTTTGTGAAGACAAATCCTCCAATTCAACCTAAGAAATATGAGTAGGATTTTATGAATTCTTATTGAAGTTGTGATTTTGACTTTATGCAAAGCATGAATGTTGTTTATAATGAGCTTAGGAACAACTCTTGTGAAAGATTATGTTTCAATTCAAGGTTTAACAAAATCTCCGATTCTAGGGTTTGAAACTCGGGATTGTGTTTAAGGCTAGTTTAAGATCATGAACGGCCTAGTTATCGAGTTCTAAATGAAAGGAGAACTTAGGAAAGGGCAATGTGATGCATATAGTATCAATGCTCTACTTGGTTGAATTTTAGTAAAACTCACCGGAGTTGAGATTTGGGAGTTATTGAACAATACCGACTCCACATTCAATCCATACGACGTTTGTAGTGCGTTAGACTAATATATTAGCTTACGTGACTTTGGGATGGATTGAAGGGCATGTTTGATATGAGTGATTATAAGACTCAATCGAGTTCTTATGTGGTTTATGTGATTGTGTGAAGCAAATGCACAATTGAGAGCATGTTGTAGAATGATGTATCTACTTGACAGGTTGAATTCGCTCTTGTCGAATTCCTACTTGATTCTTTAATGAGTAAAAACACCTACTTGTTGAATAATGAATTTGAGGACTATTCTATGAGAAGATTTGGATTGGGGCTTTCTTAGTACTCTATACATGGAGTCTACTTGTATAAGTCGCTAGGATGACCATGTTGTTATCTAAGACTCACCGGTATGGTTTGACCTTACGGGTTATTACCGCTCTAGTGTTGCTTAAGTCTTTGACTACCATCGACTTTTGTGTTATTGAATGAGTTACTACTCTAGGAAGAGTTTAGTAAATGGCTTCACGATCCGAGACTAACGGAGTAGTCTTGGATAGTACTTAATGGACTGATGGTTAAGTTGTGACTCTGCTGAATTTCATAAGTGAATATGGAATACTGTGTATATTTTATATTATGACTAAATGCATGATTTCCTACCTTGTCAAGAATTGATTCTTCTATGTGTTTCTATGATATGACTTATGAGCATATTGAATGTATTTGCCTTCGTGCTCGATCGTTCTCAGTTAATGAATTGTGGTGAATTTGGATTCTACTATTAAGTGGAATTATGAATCAAAATTAAACTAAGCTTGATTTCACAATAATCAACTTGGGCTTCCCTTATATAATTGACTTGGGACTTTGAACTAAGATTCCTAAATGGAATGAGAACCTTGCTATGCCTCAAACGAGAACATAGAAAAGAGTCTTGGGACACATATAGTGTTCAAACTCTATTTGGTTGGAATTGTAGTAAAGACTCAACGGAGTCGAGTTAAGGAACAATTGAACCTTACGAGGATCGTGGTGAGATCCTATGACAATTATATTCTAGTTGACTAGATTACTAGCTTTTGGGACTTGAATTGAATAGAGTGAACAAACTTGGCACTTATGATTTAGAGACTCAAATGAGTTCCTATTGTGGTTTTGTGATTATTGTAACAATGTGCATAATCGTATGAGTTTAGTAGATCATTATATCTACTTGAGAATTAGCAAGTAAACATCTACTTGTGCATTGCATATAAGTCCAGCTGGCATTACTTGAGTTTTCACGATGATGGTGGGACGATGCATTGCCTTCCAATTATGGGATTCGTGATTGTAATGTATCGCCGCTGGGATTCGGGTTTCACACACACCTCCTTTGCTAGCTACGGTGGGGAAGTAGCCCTTTGTCGTAACCAATTGAGCACATTGGCTAGTGCTATTTTCTGAGTAGAGAACTCGGACAGAGAAGAGCTCGGTACTTTGATACGAACACGGGTATCATTGGCACGATATGATTAACAATTGTGATTGCAGGAGTAATACGACGACAGTGATTTGGTATCTTCTCTATCCTTTATGTGGCTTACTATGGGCACTTATGTGATAACAAAGTGTTAGTTGAACATGAGATCTTATTGACCATGTTTGTATTGGCTGATGATATATGAGAGATTTGATATGTGTATATAGATATATGCATACTTGTATATGAGATATATATGAAAGACTTGATGTGTATATATATAGATATGCACACTTATGCATGATGATTTTATGGGAGATTTGATATGTATATTTAGAGATATACATACTGATATAGGTGTATATATATAAACATGCACCCTTTACACGTGGTAACAGTGTGAATAGCTTGTTCGTATATATAATGATATGTATACTTGCATATGATGTTTTGTGGGAACTACCTTCTAATTCATTTGATTTGTGTGTGAGCAGAATTACACCCCGGTTCATTTGGATGGTTTAGTAAGTAAGAAGAGTGGATATCTTGTGGAGTATCGAAAGCGATCGACGCCTCTTCACGGGTTTTCGTCATTTATAAATGACACTATGGTTATGTTTATGTTACATAATTATATGTTGCATATATATTGTGGTAGCGTCTTGGGTCATTATGACTCATCCCGTACTTGTTTTTAGTTGCGATGGCGATCATTTGCCGAGGTCGTAGTAGTATGTGAGTGCGGTGGTCGATAGATCGAGGTTAGATCATGTGGTTCGTGCTTGTAGCGAGGCTTTCCCAGTAGCGACTTGTGGAGTCTTGTTCCTTTTTAGCATTGTCATTGATTTCATGTACTTTGCTATTCTTGTGAGATCGACATTTTGTAAAGTTATTTAGACTTTACAGTTGGGTAGAATACTTGGGTATTTGTATTGGGTTTTCTTGGGCCGACGTGTTGTGTCGTGCCTTGTTTGTGGTTTTAGTATTTATTTCAGTTGTCTCAGGGCAGTAGCTTTGGGGAATTTCCTTATTCTAGTTTTTATAGTTGTTGATTGACCCGGTATGCTTTAGCCGTTGGGTAATTGAGATATCGGAGTTGGTTCTTTGTTGAAAGCGCCAGGCTGGAGTGCCTTAGATGGTTTGATTAGCGTCTGCAATGTTGCGGCACGCGAGTTTTGTTTTTCCTCCTTTGAGAGATAATGTCTCTCTTGGTTTCATTAATCGTTGGTTTCGAGCTTCATAGCTTGGGACTTCTTTCTTATATTGCTTAGTTGATTCGATTTTTGAAATACCGTATTTTAGTGCGGCGTTATGTTCATGTTTAGAGCGAGTTTGCTCATTGTTTGACTAGCACTCTTGTTTAACAAGTGCTTGTCCTCTTCTTAAGTTAGTTCCAGCGGCACGACCTTGGGATTTCGTGTTGGAATCCGGGTCGGGTCGTTACACACTTACACAGAGGCAAGGGAGAAGAGGAAGGAGGAAGCTTAAAGAGTAGAAGACTTGGGGTGAAGAAAATGAGAGGCTGAAGCCTCCCTTTTATCTTATCATTCTCTTCATTCTGCCCCCCGAAAGGCTAATAGAAAGTAACGTCCGTTAGTCCCTTCATATAACAAGTATATTTTTGGACATTTTAGGAAATAGGGGGGGGGTACGAAATTGGGGTGTCTACACCACCAGATGCGACAAACTAGCGCCAAGTGCATAGATCGTTTGGAGAAAGACAACTTTGTCTTTCATCAAAGCTTAGTTGAATCAAAAGTTGTAGAAGGGTTGTAAACTGAAAGTTTGATTATTACTCTCTATGTTCGACCTAAAGAGTCTCCATTTAAAAAAGTCTAATTATTAAGAGAATATATTAATGATATTGAAGTTAGTCATAATTACAAAAATATTTAAGCACAAGCAATGTGCTTACAACACAAGTGGAGGGTAAAGATGAAATGTTATATCACTAAGTCTTAACTTAACCTTGATACTAATTGAAAAATGAATGTTAATCCCAAACAATTAACTATTATAGGGATTACAAACTAATATGTTCTACTATGGTATAGCTCTGATACCATTTAAAAGAGTCACACTTCGAGGTTTCTTAACACTGATTCTAATGGTTTTAATAATTATTGCTTTGATACCAATTGAGGGTAAAAGTTTAGCATTATTGAGCTCAAGAATAAAACAACTATCAATTGTTAATACACACTATACGATATGAATACACTTCAATGAGATCACTATATGAGTTTTTGTTAATATGTTGCCCTCCATCGAGGCTTAGAGTTAGCAAATGTTGTAGAAGGGTTGTAAACATAGCATATTTGTCAATATTTTGGCCTTAATATGAGTTTCTTTTTTATCAAATCAAAGTATTGCAAAAAAGGAATTTAAAATAGTTTTATTTATGTGTATATGCACATTTATACAGCTTGATAAATAAGAAAATAAAAATAAGTAAAATAAATATCTTCAAAAAATATAAAACATAAAAAGGAATAAAACTATTAACAATCAGAAAACTAATCGCATGGATAAAGAAAATAAATTAACGACACTTTTTAATCCCTTGATTGCACTTGGAGTGTAAAGATGAAAGATTATGAAAACTGTAAGCATAATTTTTTGAAGTGTACTCTTTAAGTGTAACATTTTAAAATAGAAGACTTAAATCACAATTTAGTCACCCTACTTTGATGAATTAATTATTTGTTGAGTAGCGCTATATAGACCTTCCCTTCCTCCAAGTTGCCCCCCTTCTAAGTGTTCCCTCGACCCAAATTTGAAAAACTTGAAAACTTTTTGTTTACCCCCCTTGATTACCCATTTTGTCATATTTATTTTTTTCAACTACTTTTACACTAGCCCCCTCTATACCCCACCCCCCATCAAAACCGTTCCCCCTCCCCCATTACGAACAAACTACACAAAAAGAAGAAAAAAACGGGAAGAGAAGAGAGAGAACCCATCCAAAAAACACTCTTTAGATCATTGTTGAAGAAGGATTGAAAAGAAGAAGAGAAGAAGATAGCGATTAACTTCATTAACCTCATCTCTTTCCTATTGATTTAGCAAAATGGTGAAAGGTATGCACAATTTTTTTTTTTTTTTTAATTATAAGTTGTGTTTTGTTGCATTGTAAGTGTTTAGGGTTGATATATGAATTAGGATTACTTGTTTTGTTTGATTGTGAGTAGTTTTAGGACTATAGTTTTGCAAAAACTCTAATTTTTTTGAACAATTTTCGAAAAAAATTCGGGCCTGAACCATGGAACTAGGGCATGCTATTCAGATATATGCTTCCGAAAATTACAAATTTGTTCGGACCTGGCCTTCCGGAAATCTTAAAAATGTTTGGACCATCCCCATCGAAATACACCGACCTGTTCGGAACCTTCCAAAAAACTCAAATTTGTTCGGATGCACATAGTCGAAAATCATAGAACTGTTCGAACTTCTCCATCTGAACATACATATGATTTTCAGCTCATGTGGTCCGAACAAATTTGAATATTTTGGAAGGAGCAGTCTGAACAGGTCTGTGATTTTCAGCCCGGGGGTCCGGACAGTTCTTTTTTTTGTCCTTTTTTTGTCCTTTTTTTTCATTTCAAACGTCCAAGAACTCACATGTGATGAAAGTCATATCTTGTCATGTCATGTACAGACAAGGTTTTCAAGAGGAAGAATCGACCTACTGCATCAACTAGGGAAGTGAAGATCGACGCATAGGCCCAGACACGTGCAGAGGCTGAGGTATGGGCACGGGCACCGGTGGAGGCTGAAGCACGCGCACAGGCTGAGGCAGAGGTAGAGGCAGAGGACGAAGATGATAATGAGTATGAGGAGCAAGAAGCAGGGGAACCGATGGTTGTGTGGTATGGTTCGGGAGACCGAGATATATCGTGCGATGAATGGGGTATAACGATGCATGGTGCATACAGAGCACTGGGAGGCCAACAATAGGCAGGACCATCTACAAGTGACAGTATCGGGAGTACCATCTAGCCGTCGCCGTAGGAGAAACACTTGATCATTTCGATTTTAATTATTGTCTTTGACATTTTAGATTTTAATGTGTAATTGAATTTGGTGGACAAGTTTGAGATTTTAGACTTTAATTTAATGTGTAAATTAAGGTTCAATGGTTATTTTAATGTGTACTTGCATTTGTTTGATAAGTTTGACAATGTAGGTTCAATGGTTGTGTTATTTTTGATGTCAGTAACTTCCAAAAAACAACAAGACAAAAATAACCATAAACATGTAATTATATATAATCATAATTACAACCATCTATTCTAAAATTATAGTCTCAACGCGACCAACACGACTGTATCCTACACTATTCGAATACAAATCAAACCAAGTGCGAAATAAATCTTTCCACCCTGATGCAGACTGCTAGTGAAACAAATCCCAATGTATAGACAACACTGGTAATGGGGAACCCTCACGCAACAAAACCTACAATATAAATTTATATATCAACAAACTATATAATAGAATTGTAAAAAAAACTTACTTAACTTAGCTTGTGTGTACCTCAATAAAATGGTCTTTATTTATTAATCCGATACAAATAAGCTTTGGAGAAGTCTCAGTCACAGTCTTCAACGGGAGATAAATTACAGACAGTCTTGTATCTAAACATACCAGAGCTACATTATACGTTGATGTAACCAAGTGACCCATTTTCGACAAATAAAACCAATGATTTCGCGGTGCATTGTCCTTGTACGTCACTTGTTCTCGTGGCGAGCAACTATCTTCTATCGACTCGACATACTCAAATCTACTCGGATCACATTTCGTTGATTTGTTATGTTTAGCATTTTTTGTCTTTGGCCGATCACAAATAACTTGCAAAACCTGAGGCTCAATCAGTGATGTAATTGGTGGATTCACAAACTCTTGGACTCTCTTCAACAGTGTCAACCTAGCTGAGTTAGTTGAGGTATTGTTGTATATCGAATGAATTTCTTCAACTGTGTTTTTCCATACATAATCCATTTCAACCCAAATCTCATTACCTTCGCCCTTAACCGGTGACATATCCAACTTTCTCTAAAAAAAATGTCAACTTAATCAAGGGTAATTGGCTTGCCCAATTTGACAAGGTCAATGATCTCATGCGTACAAGGCAATCCACAAGTCTTTCTTAGTACACAACCACACAACAAAGACTCTACAATAATATCTTCGCCAATAAAACTTTGTACTTCATAAATCTTATTCAATGCTTGTATGGATACCATACCTTGCAACTCCATGCATATAACTGATTTGAATTTATGCATGACTATGTTTTAACTCTTCTCAAATGAGTGATTGATTGCATTGTGAGAAGTCTCAATGAGAGTGTAGATTTGTCACCAACAAGTCTCAAAATTACCTTGGCTCGATCCAAGTTACCTTTTCAATGCTGCGTATTGACTCTCCGCCCTGAAAGTACATACGTACAATCATCAACAATTTGAAATACGTATGTAACAAAAAAAAACAATTAATACCTGCTTGTTGTGGTATTGCCATAATGCATGACCGTATCTGTCCAACATGACACAATTCTTTCTTTGTAGGGCTCAATCCATTGCTCCAAGACATATTTGATGACACTAGGAAATTCCTTGAAATCAAACGTGAGTCTTTCCAAAGATTCATTATATTGCAACTCAGTACCACACTTCGCCAACAAATTCCAAAACATAATAACCGAATCTCACTTTTCTTTTGTCATTAAGATTTTCCTACAGTTTTCCAAAACGTTCTTATTGATGTGCCATCGACAAAGGAAATGTTTCGAGGTAGGAAATGTTCTCTCAATTGCATTCATTAAAGCAATTTTTTTGTCAGTAACGATCACATTAGACATGCACCGTTGGTCCATCAATGCTTTCAAGCATGTGCACGCCCACGTATAGCTGTCTGTTTTCTCATTCTCTAAATAAGAAGATGAAATTAAGAATGTTATATTTGTATACGTTACGCCAACAATCTCCAACAAAGGTAACTTGTACTTATTTGTCTTGTATGTGCAATCCATTAATATGACTTTCAGAAAGGCACACAATAAATCAACACTTCCTGGGTGAGCGAAGAACAAATCCTTCACATTGTAGGTCTTCTCGCAGCGTCGATGATGATGAACATATCCATGCTTCTCCAATATAAACATAAGTTGCTGCATTTGTAATCGACCTTCACGCTCAATAACTCTATTCTTCAAACGTGCATTGTAGATAGTCCTTACTGTGGGTCTATTTTCTTGAAATTTCTCTTTCAACTGCTCCAAAGTGTCATTCGGTTTACTATTGACGTGTGTCATATCAACCACATATTCCTCTTCTACCCTTGATAATCGACCGACATATGAATGACCTCCTGCGTATGGTCAAAGTTGATGATTGTGGACACCACATTTCATAATCAATGACCATTCTCCAACTGATACTTCTCTACCCCAGAAACTAAATGGACAACCAAGCTTCTTAGATCCGATTTCTTTCCTATCTTTTGGTTTTCTAACATCCTCATCTTTCTTCCCAATTTCATCATCAATATTTGCTTGTTATGATGTCTCATGTTTCTTGCGTCCATCATATTTCCCAACACGTTGACAAGTCAATAATACCCTAGGTTTTTTCTTGCTAGCACCACTGCCTGACCTCCTAACTATTATTACCATGCCATGCTCATTCCCCCTTGCACACATCCAATCAATCAACATTTGGCGAGATGAAAACATTTTATCGGTCACAAATACATGTATGTAATCCTCTACTTCAAACGGAACTATTTGATTATATGTTGAACAATCTCATCATTATGTTGAACAATTTCATTAGTCTCTTTATCGACTGGACCAACAACACTAGGATTTGTAGACAACGTGTTTGAATCCTATTAACAAAAACAATACCACATTAAAAAAAACACAAAAATCAACTAAATATTTGACATGTTCTGTGACGACCCGCACCTGCGTTTTCGGGTTTCCATAAAATTTAATATAAAATAATTCCAATTATAAATACGCGACTTGCAGCGGAAGATGTAAATAAATAATACTTCTCAAATAAGAAATTATAATACCTTTTCCAAATAAAACATTTTATAACTCTCAGCGGAGGGAACAAATAAATAGTATTTAACTCAAAATATAAAGTATGATTTCTTTACAAACGTATCTTCGTTACAATTTTAACGATATCCAAAAGTAATACATAAATATTTTACTATCAAAGTAGAACACTCCAATCTTCTCTTTGCTTCATACGTCGAACTTCTTGGTCTAGCTGCAATCTACGGGGCATGCAAACAGGAAGGGGTGAGCTTAAGACTCAGTAAGGTTCTACCGATCTCATGTATGCTATGCATGTATGCAACAGTTCAAGACATTTTAATATGGAGCAGTTTTAAAGGCAATAACGACAAGTTAGTCAATCAAGTCTCATTACTACGTAGCTGGATCAAGTATTCACCGTCCCATACCGGTAAATACAGTGTCCTGCCACGGGTAATAAGATCTCATGTTCATATAAGTGCGATATAGAAACACATAGAATTTACCAATTGTTCACGGGGTCGAGATACATCTCTGACCAATCACTTCCGAGCTTGTCACCCCTACTATTGTTGTTGAAGCTTGTATATCTTGATCAATCTCTTGTTCGGTTTATCAAACCAACCAATCAATCACAACCCGGGTACAAGTCATCATGAGGCTAGGTCCCTACAACCCCTGACACCTCATGATACTTAACATAATATTCAATGGTGTTTTCCCCACTTGGCCAAAGTGGAGAATTCGGTTCCGGGTCCGAGTAGGGTGCCGCTGCTAACTAGAACTGCTCTCCGCCCCGTGACCTAGTCAGAGGTTCCCTTACTCTCCCCATAATAAACTGTTCAATTGCGTAATTGAAGACTGTTCACACGAGCATTTCATGTTCGAAACTTAGTGCTCAACAAAGAATTAACACATACATAATCCAATGAGCTATAAAATAAACTCATTGTATTCTCAAAACAACAAGTTCCAACTAGTAAATATTGTTCTCATACTCGTATGTATCAAAGCACAACTTCAGTATGTTAATGACGTCCATAACATTACTTCCAACTACAAAGATTAAGTAATTAGTCAAGTTCACGAACATGTAAATTATAACAACATGTATCATTAATAACAATAATAAACAATTAAACATATACAAGGAGTATTCCCCTTACCTTAAAGAAGATAATATTTGCCGATAAAATATATCAAAAGCCTTTCATAATAAAGCTCGAGTCAAACCCGCAAATCCAACGATCCAAAAAATGATTGTTCTCGACTCAAAACCCAAACATACTCAAAACCCAAACATACGCACATAGTATCTCTTGGTGTCTCCCCCTCTAATTCTTATCTATGTACTCGGCTAGGAAGGAGTAATAAAATTTCTAAGTAATAATATATTCTAATGATCATCCTTGGTTTTACAGTAAAAGTCGGCCCAAAGTGAGTCATACACGTGCCCAAGCCGAAACTTATCTCCAAATGTGATTTATCCATTAAATTTACTACACACATACTAACAATATTATTAAAATAGTAGATGTTGTAGTACTTTTATTGAATTAACAAAAATGTGTACAAATATATATTATTAAAAGTAAGTCAACAAATATCATTTAGTCAAACAAACTAAAATATTAATATACTTATTAAATAAAATAACATAAAAAGTCAAGGTGATATAACTTTGGTCAAAAATATCAAAGTGTTATCAAATTTATTTATTTTTAAGAAAACTAAAATAGATAAAATATCGGGGTTTTACATGTTCGGCCTCCTACATCTGAAAATCTTTATTCTCTTTGGCTTGCTGACACCGAACATAATAAAGATTTTCGGATGTAGAAGGCCAAACATGTCCAATATTTTCATCCACCCAGGTCTGAACAAAACACGACGATAGAACCTATTTTTAAAAGAAAAAAAAATGATTTCTTGAACAATATTTAAAGCAAAAAATGGTTTTAAGTGCTTACCACTTGTGTGACATTGACCTTTTTTTTGTTCCATGCTTGATTTCTTCAAGTCTAATCTTGAATCCCTAGTTTTTTTATTTTTATTTATTTATTTTTTTTTTAAGATTGAAGGTTTTTGGGTAGGTTTCGAGAAGAAAAGAAGGGGAAGATGAAGAAGAAGAAGAAGAAGATATGTTGGAATAAGAGGGTATATTTGTTGGGGGAAGAAGAAGATGCTCAACAATAAAGAATATAAAGAAGATGAAGAAGATGAAGAAGGAATGTGGTTTCTTTGTTGGGAAGAAGATGGTATATTTTGTTTGGGGGTGGGGGGTTTAGTTAGAGGTTTTTAGTCTTAGAAAAGAAGAGTGAGAGTCTACTTATCACCTACAAGGGTATAAAAGACTATGATCGATGATATTTTTGTCATTATGAGAAAAAGAGAATTGAGGGGTCAACTTGGAGGAAGGGGCTGTCTATATAGCGCGCGACTCTTATTTGTTATGATTATTCTACTATTTTTTTTTCTCACTTTAATCATTGCAAGTCATATATGTAATATGTTAGTCAAGTTGAATGAAAATATCTAAAAAGACAGAAATGCCCATTTACGTTTGGAATGTAAAGTCAATAAGGTAACTATACTTGGCTTGTATGGTCAATAAGATCACTCTAAATTATCAAACTAAGAAAAAAACAAATTACTAAGCTCAAGTATTTCTAAAATAAATATTAAGTTATTAATAAAGTTAATTTTTCTAAATTTTAGGTATTCTTATTCATTTTAATTACTTATTTGATATATTAAAGGTTTTCTTTTTTCAGAATATATACAAGATAAAGAAATAATCAAAAATACATTATTCATATAATGAAGGCAAATAAAAATCCCATTTTACCAAAAAAATAGGAAAATTTTAATTTGTAATTTTAGGCTCCATTTGTTTCAGGAAAAATGATTTTTGGGAAATCTTTTTCTTTATTTTCCGGTATTAGGTAACTCTTGGAAATATAGTCAACGTAAAAGGTTTACAAGTCAACAAAAAATGAAGTTTTCTTTTCAAGAAAATGACTTAGAGACTTATTTTCCGTAATTTATTCAATCCTTGTTCGAGCAAGCTTCTGCTCCCTCCCCCTCCCTACAAACCTCTTTGCTTGTCATTTCCACCAAACCCACCAACCCAAGTATCCCCAAAGGCTTGCAGCATCTACCTTCTCTCCCTCGTTCTTGGCCACAACAACAGTTTTTTTCTTGCGACTGATATCAACACCAAAGTGCGAAGGTTCCATTTCTTGAAAGGTGAGCATCAACCAGAGAAAACACACTCTTAACCAATGTGCTGTCCTAACCAACTCATCAAATTAAACCACAACAAGAATATGTGTCTTTCGGGTCATAGCCTCACTGGT
The DNA here is from genome assembly GCA_013146195.2 of Codonopsis lanceolata. Classification (NCBI taxonomy): domain Eukaryota; kingdom Viridiplantae; phylum Streptophyta; class Magnoliopsida; order Asterales; family Campanulaceae; genus Codonopsis; species Codonopsis lanceolata. The sequence goes on from CM028378.1 coordinate 124,020,168, forward strand.
CCACGAGTAATTCCTGCACGCCACTTCACATTACCACCTTGAACCCTAACCCTCCGCACGGTCTTTTTGTTGGAAATTTTTGTGTTGGTAGGTTGCCTTCCAAGCTTGTACTAATTTCGCTTCTTCCTTCGAGCCTTCTTCTTATCTCCAGTGGCACATCTCTTGTGCATGGAATCACGTGAGATACCCATGGTTTCCGACGGTGTTGTGCACCCAAAATGATAGTGCTAGGGTTTGCAGTAGAAGGGTAGAGTATGTAAGAATTTTATGGATTTATATGTATATGTGCATATGATAAATTTTATGGGTGAGCTTCAAAAACTGGAAAACCGAAAACCGTGACCGAAAAGATCAAACTGAGGCAGTGTAATTTTCTGTGTGGTTTCCTTTTTTAAAGAACCAAGAAATTCGGTTTTGGCTCGGTGCCTTGATTTATCCACCCTACAATGCAACCGAACCGCACCGAACATGTGCATAGGACGTCATATGTACATACATACATTTGATTCTTATCAACCTTGTAGAATAGATCCAAACATTTCATCATTTCCAAAAACGTGTCTTAACCCTATCCCTAAACACGATTGCGACGACTCTTCCCCTTCACTTCAACAACGACACGAAGATGATTGAGGTATGACGACATCGGTAGACATTATCAACGGCAATTGTGTCAACCCTTCATCTGCTCTTCAATGGCGACAAATCTTGACAATAATTTCTAGGAGCGGTAAGAGCTCCAGCTCTCTCTCTCTCTACCGATGCTCTTCTCTAGTTTTGAATCTATTCTGTTGTAATTTGGACTATGGTTTGTGCTTGTAATTGTGATTTTAAAAATTAATTTAATAGATAGTTACTTTGGTTTGGGTGATTTTGTACAACAACAAGGTTCACTCTTCTTGTGTTTATATTTCTCTTTCTTCCTTATTTTTGTTCTTTGAATTAAACCCGAAAATCGATCCGACCGAACCTAAAAACTGTTGAACCGAAGGCGATTGAAACCGAATTGTTTCGGTCATGTTGGTTTTGAAACCGAGCTCTCACATCTCGGTTGCGGTTTTACCCCAAAACCGAGCCAAGTCGACTCGTGGTCACCCCTAATAAATATGTGCATTTAGGCATATACACATACGTGTATGCACTGCGGCTTAATCATATACTTCACGTCATTTAAAGTTGATATATAGGTCTAGTTGAAATGATCTACTAAGTTAAATGGGCCTAAGCCATTTTGTGATAAGCGTGGGGCTTTAATATAATATATATGTGCAGAGACCTCAATTGAGCTAATTGTCAACTTACAAAAGGGCTTGTTGATAATTAGGTTAAACTATTCATATAAAAGTTTATGGTCCCCAATTGAATATTTTCTCTCTATCGTCTCATTAGAAAGAGAAACCCTAAAAATCGATACTACGCCACAATTCGAAGACGCATAACCAAGTAGCATTCATTCTCATGGATTCAATTACACTTCTGCATCTATTTTATTGTTTCAGGTAATTACAATGTGAGGATTAAGATCTATGAGTATTAGAATTGTTTTTAATTCTATTAGAGTAGTTTCTAACTTATTCAACAATTTAAATTGTCTCATAACTATCTAATATAATTGTTTCAAAAAATAAATTATTGCATTAAACTTATTAATATAATTTATTTTATATGAAAAGGTTAAGCTAAAGAATTATTTAATGCTATAGAAAAGGCCAACTTAATCGTTAATAAAATGTACTGTTTTTTTATTTTTGTTATTTTGAGGCATAATATTTGTACAAATAAGTTTTGTACTTTTATTGATTTATTGATGTGCGCAAAAACGCAATTCGGGCAAGATTACCCGACCGTATCAAGTAATAAAGTATACAAAAGTACGAGTTATCGCTCCCACAGGGAATGCGCGTAATTCTCACTCCAACTAAGTACCAAAATTATGCTAACTAATTATATTTGAGCGAAAAGAAAATGAATTAAAATCTAAAAATATAAACAATCTAAGAAAGCAATTAAATCTAATTTACTGCGGAGGTGGTTTGGCAACAACAAATCAAGATAAAAAATATAGGAACGCATTATTTCTAGTCTAGCCAGTGTTTAATTTAATCATCTCTTTGCTTTTCTTTAACTCAAGTCTTAGTAGTCGGACGCGCTATTTTATTCGCTACGTATAGCAAATCTAGCTATCTCTCAACCTTGCTACGGGCTCATATCATCGCAACACATAATATAAGGGAGCAAATAACTGCATGTGTAAACAAGCATCCAAAGACTATCTACGCGTGATCTCCTTTCGGCCTCACGCCACGCAAACTACTATTGTGATTTTCGGAATAATAGGAAGGGCTTTCGCTTCGTATCCTATCATTCTAGTGATCATCTAATGGTTCGCTACGCCATTAAAAGCATTAAGAACATACAATAATAACCAAACGCATGAGTAATACTTCGCAAAAAGAAACTCTCTATATTTTTCTATAATTCATGTTGGTAGCCGAGACAGCTAAAATTGGTTAACTACGGGCTCTCGCATCTTATAGTCAACCCTAACCTCCCCGACCTCGCGAATGATTAAGGTGGTTCGATCGCGTGTCAAATCTAGTCTCATTTTGGCTATCGGTGTGTGTCACTGAATACCAACTATTAAATTGATTGGTCCGAAATATAAAGGTAGCTCTCGCGGATCCTACATATTTCTAAAATCATTTAATTATTGGCCAGATAATTAAAAGCATTAATTTCAAAAAATAATAACCAATATGATTGTGTACTAAATAAAGAGATAAATTAAATTAAAACACTACATTGGACATAGAAAATAATTGCATTTCCATAAATAATTGAAGCACAAACCAATTCAACATTTACAAAATAAATCAACCCAAGAAAACATAACAAATATCTAAAAATATAAGTAGAAAGAATTGAACAGAAGAATCACGAATCAGAGGTTGAAATCTTTTGCAAATGTGTCCTTGGCCCTTAATTTGAAGCTCCAAACCTTCAATGGTGATCACGCATTGAAGATTTGGTAAGAAAATGAGATGAAATGGGGTTGGTGCCCCATTTAGGGCTAATGCCCGTAAATGGGGGCTTGTCATTTGCAAAAGAAGCTGCCTGGGAATATAGGAGAAGCAGTAAAGGGGGCAAGACCAGAGGGGTAATTCTAGAAGAACAGGGAAGGAATGAGGGCAGTTTTGGGAAGAAAAGAGAGGCTGGGCACGGCTGACTAGGAAGAAAATTCGCGGGTTGCCCAGGTGAAATGGGTGAGAAGGTGTGAGGAAAAGAGGGATGGAACGCGGGTGAATGGGCGGGGGGAGCACGGGTCGGATGAATCCATCGCCGTGCGGGTCGAGCACTTGGTGAAGGAGGCGGCACGCGCCACGTGGCCAGCCTTGCAGGGGCCTTCTCGCAATTGCACCAGTTTCCCTTCTTCTTTCTAAAATTTACTCCGGTGCCCTTAATGTTTCTGCACTTAGCGCCGCCGGCCAGCCTCCTTCCAGGTTTGCAGAATGGTCCTCAGTTAACTCCATCAGCCTCCGTTAGCTCTCATTTGCCTTGGAAATCTTGACGGACTTAACGGACGTTGTCCAAATAGTTTCTAATTCAACTTTTAAGCCCGTAATTGTCTCGAACTTCGTACTAAACACCATATAAAAGCTCGATTATGCGTGGAAACCTATATTAAGCACAAAAATACAAATAATAATATTTCCAAAGCATAATTAACTCAAAAATAGTACAAAATAACAAAAAATTCTCGGGAAAATTAGTAGAAATCTTAGGCTCATCACACCCAAAACTTAAGCTTTGATCGTCCTGAGCAAAGAAAATGAATTATGAAAATGCTCGAGAACAAAATGAAATGATGGCGGCGCTCAATTAAGATCCCACAAGCATTACCATTTAAGAGATCAATACAAGATTATAAACATGTATAATAGAGGTATGGATTGATTCATATGCTATCAAACAATCATTCATACCATAAAACATTTTTTTCATTACCCAAAAGTAGCAATGCTCTAGCTTAGATTGAACGGCCAAGTGAGATACCAAATGCAAGTCAAACCAAAAGAGTCATCAACAATATATTTTTTTACAAGACATGACAAGAACACATGGCATGACAATATCAATAGGACTTTATAAAGCTTGTAATGTTTGGCCAATGTTTGGGCTACAAATGAAGGATAAGATAACAAGTCAAGAGAGCAAAGAATTGAATTCTTCACATAATGACTAACTTCATTAAAGCAAAACTCTTCAAATAACCACAAACTCACTTCAACAACCCCTTAAACATTAAACTTTGGGTTGAAAAAGGTATCTCATCTACCACAACAATTAAGTACCATCCTTATATCTCCTTGAGAAAATTGAAGAACAATGTCATTTTTTTTTCTTTTGTGTCCACCCTTTATATTTTCTTTTCTTTCTTTTCATTGCTTTCCAAGGGGGCTCTTTTTCTTTTTCATTTCATTTTTTTTTCACCACCATTCAACAACAATTATAAAATTCCCAACATCAACATTAATGAATACAAAACCTTCATGAAGCATACACTTCCAAACAAGACTACAAAAATAAAATAATTCATTCCAAATCATGCTCTCTTGAAGGGCGACAGCAAAAGTGTATAGGTTCACGGGATAAGATAATGCGGGTATAAGAAATGAACTCGAATGGGGGTCATTGTGTGCTCTAGGCACACGCCATTCTTTAAATGAGCTCAACGGGGACACTAGAGATTTTTGTGAGATAAATGGGTAGGATAGAGAAAGGCACAAACGGTCCAAAGATGACCTATATCATACTCTTGTCATACACACATGCCCAAACCAAGCTTTTCATCATCAACATATAACTATCGGCATTTAGACTCACAATATGGTACTCTTAGACATGTACAACCATCTCTGAAGCAAAGCATAAAAAATATTTGCAACAAATACTTGGGCAATATCCATCATGAATGAGGTGATGCTACCACATGAATCACAAACATATCCTCAACTATGCATATAGTAATCTCAAAATTGACTCCAAGAAAATAATGCAAGCACAACTCAAAGAGCGCCAAAAATGGAGAGACGAGTGATCAAAGCATAAATAATTTGGGGCGTATAAAACACAAGATTTTCAGAATTTTCAAAGTTCACTAACCAACCCATACTCCCTAAACTTAAAGTAAAAGGAGAAAGAAAGGAAAGAAAACTCCCTCTAAGTTGATTTCTTATGAAGTACGGGCCGAAAAGATCCACTCCATGTATCTCTACAGGCAACCTCTACAATAAAAGCGCTTAAACCTCTGCATAAAATCAAGCTCAAAAGAAAAGAGTAGAAATGCAATTATGGAATAAAAAAGAAAATAATTTTTTTTTTTGTGTGGGGACACTATGTACACCTCCCTACAAACCCACAAACTCGGGAGGGCTTCAAAATGCGACTCAATATACAAAACATATAAATACAAAAGCAAATGAACTAATTAAAAAAAACATGTTCAAATTACAATCAGCTTCGCTTGGTATCGATATTAGCATATAGGAGCAAAAATTAAATCATTCCCCGGCAACGGTGCCAAAAACTTGATGTGCGCAAAAACGCAACTCGGGCAAGATTACCCGGCCGTATCAAGTAATAAAGTGTACAAAAGTACGAGTTATCGATCCCACAGGGAATGCGCGTAATTCTCACTCCAACTAAGTACCAAAATTATGCTAACTAATTATATTTGAGCGAAAAGAAAATGAATTAAAATCTAAAAATATAAACAACCTAAAAAAACAATTAAATCTAATCTACTGCGGAGGTGGTTTGGCAATAACAAATCAAGATAAAAATATAGGAACACATTATTTCTAGTCTAGCCAGTGTTTAATTTAATCATCTTTTCGCTTTTCTTTAACTCAAGTCTTGGTAGTCGGACGCGCTATTTTATTCGCTACGAGCTTTCACCACGTATAGCAAATCTAGCTATCTCTCAACCTTGCTACGGGCTCATATCATCGCAACACATAACATAGGGGAACAACTAACTGCATATGTAAACAAGTATCCAAAGACTATCTACGCGCGATCTCCTTTCGGTCTCACGCCACGCAAACTACTATTATGATTTTCAGAATAATAGGAAGGGCTTTCGCTTCGTATCCTATCATTCTAGTGATCATCTAATGGTTCGCTACGCCATTAAAAGCATTAAGAACACACAATAATAACCAAGCGCATGGGTAATACTTCGCAAAAAGAAACTCTCTATATTTTTCTACAATTCATGTTGGTAGCCGAGACAGCTAAAATTGGTTAACTACGAGCTCTCGCATCTTATAGTCAACCCTAACCTCCCCGACCTCCCGAATGGCTAAGGTGGTTCGATCGCGTGTCAAATCTAGTCTCATTTTGGCTATCGGTGTGTGTCACAGAACACCAACTATTAAATTGATTGGTCCGAAATATAAAGGTAGCTCTCGCGGATCCTAAATATTTCTAAAATCATTTAATTATTGGCCAGATAATTAAAAGCATTAATTTCACAAAATAATAACCAACATGATTGTGTACTAAATAAAGAGATAAATTAAATTAAAACACTACATTGGACATAGAAAATAATTGCATTTCCATAAATAATTGAAGCACAAACCAATTCAACATTTACAAAATAAATCAACCCAAGAAAACATAACAAATATCTAAAAATATAAGTAGAAAGAATTGAACCGAAGAATCGCGAATCTGGGGTTGAAATCTTTTGCAAATGTGTCCTTGGCCCTTAATTTGAAGCTCCAAACATTCAATGGTGATCAAGCATTGGATATTTGGTAAGAAAATGAGATGAAATGGGGTTGGTGCCCCATTTAGGGCTAATGCCCGTAAATGGGGGCTTGTCATTTGCAAAAGAAGCTGCCTGGGAATATAGGAGAAGCAGCAAAGGGGGCAAGACTAGAGGGGTAATTCTGGAAGAACAGGGATGAGGGCAGTTTTGGGAAGAAAAGAGAGGCTGGGCACGGTTGATCATGGGCTGAATTAGGAAGAGAATTCGCGGGTTGCCTAGGTGAAATGGGTGAGAAGGTGTGAGGAAAAGAGGGCTGGAACGCGGGTGAATGGGCTGGAACCGGGCCGGGAGCACGCGGTCGATCCGATCCGTATGCGTAACCACCGTCGCACTTGGTGAGGCGAGCGGGGCGCCACGTGGCAGCAGGGCCTTCGACAAGCGGGGCCTTTCTACAATTGCACTGGCTTCCCTTCTTCTTTCTGAAATTTACTCCGGTGCCATTAATGTTTCTGCACTTAGCACCGCCTCCCTGACCTCCTTCCGAGTTTGCGCGAATGGTCCTCGGTCCTCGCTAACTCTCATCGCCCGTTAGCCCTCATTTGCCTTGGAAATCTTAACGGACTTAACAGATGTTGTCCAAATAATTTCTAATTCAACTTTTAAGCCCAGAATTGTCTCGAACTTTGTGCTAAACACCATATAAAAGCTCGATTATGCGTGGAAACCTACATTAAGCACAAAAATACAAATAATAATATTTTCAAAGCATAATTAACTCAAAAATAACACAAAATAACAAAAAATTCCCGGGAAAATTAGTGAAAATCTTGGGCTCATCACTTATAAATCACAATTTGGTCTCCCTACTTTTATATAAGGGAGAGAGAGAGAGAGAGAGAGAGAGAGAGAGGGCATTTTCAAGTTTTCAAAAAGTTCATAAACTTCTTATTTAAAAAAATGGATGGAGTGATGAACATAAGAATTAAAGCCAAGTATAATGATTAAAGTGAAAAAAAAAATAGTGGAATAATTTTAACAAATAATTCGTCAAAATAGGGTGACCAAATTGTGATTTAAGCCAAAAAGAATGAACGGAGGGAGTATATACGTGTATATTTATATATATTCAATTAAAAGACTATATATATATATATATATATATATATATATATATATATATATATATATATATATATATATATATATATATATATATCTTCAATCTTTAACATGGGCTCGACATAAAAGAAGAACTTTACAAATTCATAAATCCCAAATGAACTAAGTATTAAAAAGGAAAAACACATCTTTGGGACACTGTACTTTACAAAATATTGTAATTAGGCGACTTGAACATTAAAATTTTCCTAATGGCTGATGTGCGCAAAACGCAACTCGTATAAGAATACTTGACCGTATCAAGTAATAAAGTGCATATAAGTACGAATTATCGATCCCATATATAATGTACGTAATTTTCACTCCAACAAATTATAAGTACCAAAATTAGGCTAACTAATTATATTTGAGTTAAAAGAAAATGAATTAAAATCTAAAAAAAATATAAACAACCTAAGAAAACAATTAAAATCTAAACTAACGTGCAAGTGGTTTGATAACAACAAATCAAGATAAAAAGATAGAAGTGCAATATTTCTAGTCTAGCCAGTGTTTAATTTTAATCATCTCTTTAATTTTTTTTAATTCAACTATTTTATTTACTACAGGCTTTCGCTACATATAGAAAATCTAGCTATCACTCAACCTTGCTACGGGCTTATATTATCGCAACACATAAAATAGGGGAGAAAAATAACCGCATGTTTAAACAAGCACCAAATGACTATTTATGCACGATCTCCTTTCAGTCTCACGTTACACAAACTATTATTGTGATTTTCAAAATAATAAGAAGGGCTTTCGCTTCGTATTGTATCATTCTATGGTTCATCTAATGGTTCATTACGCCATCAAAAGCATGAAGAACACACAATAATAACCAAGCACATGGGTAATACTTCACAAAAAGAAATTCTCTCTATTTTTCTACAAATCATGTCGGTAGCCGAGAACACAAAATTGGTTAACTATGGGCTCTCACATCTTATAGTCAACCCTAATCTCACCGACCTCACGAATGGCTAAGGTGGTTTGATCGCGTGTCGAAACAAGTCTCATAATGGCTATCGGTGTGTGTCACAAAACACCAACTAATAAATTGATTGGTCCAAAACATAAAGGTAGCTCTCGCGGATCCTAAACATTTCTAAAATCATTTAATTATTGGCCAAATAATTAAAATCATTAAACCCACAAAATAATTACCATACATGAATGTGTACTAAATAAAGATAGATTAAATTTAATCACTACATTTGACATAGAAAATTAATTGCATCCATAAATCAATTAAGCACAAACCAATTCAACAATTACAAGATTAATCAACCTAAGAAATTACAACAAATATCTCAAAAGATAGGTTGAAAGAATTAAACCAAATGGAGAACGAATCCGGGTTGAAATCTCTTGTAGATGCATCATTGGCCCTTGAATTGATGCTCCAAACCTTCAAAAGTGATCAAGCTTCAAGGATTTGGGGACAATTTTGATTAAAGAGGGGCTGGTGCCCCATTTACGGCTCACAACTTGTAAATAGGGGCTTGAGAATGAATGGAGGCTGGCTGATGAGATTAAAAGAGTAGGAATTGAGTCACCAACAAGGCCAGGGGTAGTTTGGGAAGGACAGTGCAGTTTTGGGGGCAAAAAAGTGAAGGAAAGGGGACTTGGGTCACGGCAGGGGAAGGGTTATCCAGGCAGGAGGCACGCGGGTTATCCAGGGTGAAAGTGGGTAGCGACTGTGAGGAAGGCTGGACATAATGGCGGGTTGGTGGAGCGAATTGGGCTGGCCAGGCTTGGGATCCACCAAGGGACCCGGGTCAGCGCTTGGGGATAAGATGCGGGCCAGGCGGTGACGTGGCTTCAGCAGGGAACCGACAATGCATAAATTAGGCTTTTCCATGTAATTACACCGGTGCTAGTGGAGGTTTCAGGTTGGCTAGCGAAGTCTTTGCGCCGCCAAGTCTATCAAAAGGGTCCTCTGTCATCCCAGTTAGCCTCCGTTAGCTCTAATTTGCCTTGGAACTCTTAACGGGCTTAACAGACTTTGACCAAATGATTCACGCTCAACTTTAAAGCCCTGAATTACCTCAAACATCGTGCTAAATACCATGAATGCTCGATTAAACCTTGGAAACCTACATTAATGCACAAATACACCCATACTAATATTTTCAAGACATAATTAACTCAAAATAACACAAAATAAAAGGAAATTAAAGGGAAAATTAGTGGAAATCTTGGGCTCATCACACCCCCAAACATAAACTTTGATCGTCCCGAGCAAAGAGAATGAATTATGGAAAATCTCGAGAACAATATGAAATGAAGGCGATACTCAATTAAGATCGCACAATCATTACCATCCAAGAGATCAACTGATGTGAATCCTAGAGCCCTAATACTCAAGTTGGCGGAAACAACTTGAATGGTTTGAATCACCAATGAAGAATAATCCAAAACGGCAACAAGCTGTCCGAAAATTACATTTAATACTCCAAAAATGAAAATAAAAACAAAAGGATAGAAATGGGTTCACCGGATAGGCTTCACTCACATAACGTAAAGAATCATGACGATGAAATCCATCTAGGCTTCACTCACCTTGGTTAGACTAAATCGGTTTGAAGGAAGAACGAATGTTGTTTTTTTAGGGTTTTCTTTCAAAACTAAAATCTGATCTTATTCCATGAAAAATATGCCTTTAAATAGGCTACAAAGTAAACCCTAAGTCTAAAAAGAAAAGAACTCCTAACTTGACGTAAAAGAAATCCTAAACTAGTTGCCAAAATAAAATACTTCCTAACCAACTAAAACAATAAAAAAAAGGAAACTAACTTATTTTAGGAAACAAAATAACAAAACTAATTGGTAGATTTAAAAATATAAAACCTAGTCTACTTAGGATTCTTTCATGGAGGGCGGTCACCCTTTCTCACCTTATTGCCGCTGCTTCTTGGAATGCCTTGACCCGCAAGGTTCTCACAACCCAAACCCACATCAGCCTTGGTCCCTTCATATCGAACCCAACATCCCATATAATCCATGCGTCTTCCTTCAGCCCGCTTCCTCACGAACCTAGCCTGCTCGTAACCCTCTTACCCGCACCATTCCAGCCCGTGTTCCTTTTTAAAATACCCTTCTAGTCAACTCGGCCCTGCTCTACCAACCCCTTTGCCGAACAACCCTTGTGAGCCTTCATCCCTGAGCAATTACTCCAAGTCGAGCAGCTAAACTTCCTCGGGCCATTGGTCTTAAGTCGAGCATCCTTGTTTACTTTCTCCTTCCATGATCCATTCATTGGCCCACCTTAGGGAAGCCCTATTCCGAGTAGTTCCCCGCTGGTTGTCCGAACGCGACTTATGCTCGCTCCTATGCTCGTTGTGCTCGCTTTCTCATGCTTGGGTGAACCATCCTTTTGTGTAACTCCCTTGTCGATCTCAACCCTCCTGCCCAGTCCAACTTGGACGCTCTACTCGCATCAAATCCCCCTTCTTTGAAAAGGATTGCCCTCAATCCTTGGCCCTCTTCTTTTTTCTGATCTATGTCTGCTTGGTCTCCCACTCTTCTGTTTGTTCTTGTGATTTTAGAACCCCTGACCCAAGCCTTATTTTGAGCCAATGCCCACTATTCCATTGCCAAGGCTACATCCTCCCGAGACAAAACAAAGTATAAAACTGCCTCCAAATAATCCTGCCAACCCGTGATCTCTCCTGTGTTGATCTTCAGTACTTGGTCAAATCTTCCTTTGCCCTTCTTGAAAACAACACGCTGGCCGTCCTTACTTTCTTCAGTATGAAAGTCCTCGCTGCCTACTTCATCTTCTACCCCCAATTCGCCACGTTTGATTACGATCCTCTCGTTTAGAATTGTATTCCCTCGATCTTCCTCGCTCCTGATTTCCATAACCAGCTCGCACCCATTTTGTTGCTCGTCTATTCCCAACTTCGAACAAGTGCCCCACACCCCCGCATCACACTCTCCTTCGCAGAAAAAGGTTGTCTTATATCTTTGGTCTATCTTGAAAACAACGCAAGGATCAACCCCGCTCGTGCACTTGTATTTTTCTTGTAGTCCACCATTCTGGTTTTGATAACAGAGTATTTTCCCACATCCCATGGTACTCGCTGTTTTCTCCCACAGAATTCCCTTTGCTTTCAGTTCCCCTTTGTAAGTTTCCCGATTCTCTTCGAACTCCAACTAGTTGGCCTTTGGTGAAGTTAATTGCGATAGCCCTTTCTTTGCTTCCTTTAGAACTGCTCCAACTCCATTGGTAAATTCTGACTCAGCCCCAAAGCTTTTGTTCAACACGGTAACAATCTCATGGTCTTCGTCTTGGACCACCCCCAACCATGCACCCCTTACTTTCTTCAAATTTGTTTCTCCTTTATGATCTGACCATACACAAGCTTGTGCCGTCGAAAATTCCGTCTTTCGTATTGCCCAAGGATCTGTGTCATTTGTTTCTTCTTTACCATGTATAACCAGGTTTCCCAAGCACACCTTGTTATCCTTAATTTTCATTGATTCTGCCCACAAGCTTTGTTATAGCATTGAGTCCTTCTTAAATTTATTGCGCCCAATTGCAGCCCTTATACTTGTCTCTCTTTCCTTCCAATTTTCCTCCCAAGGTGGTTTAAACCCGTGTAAGGCCCATATTGGTGTGGTCACTCGTTTTTCCTTCCATCTTATGCAAACTGTCACCAAAATCTGTCCAAGCACTCGAAATTGAATAGTAACATCACATACCTTGGCATACTTCGAATTGTGGAGTTGTAACTCCCTGTTGTTGGCCTTAAGTTCGACTCCAGGCTGTTCTTCTTGCCACAAAACCTCAGCCCTCTCCACCTTTAGAACATAATTTGTTATCCATGATACAAACGGATTTGGGATTTTACAGTCAGACGTATCTTTGTATACGTGCGCTTGCTTTGATCTCTCATAAACCACTTTCAATTATCCTTCAATCCTTTTTGGTTCTAATTTCTCTCGTTCTGCCCCATGCTCACAACAGACTAGACTTTGGTGGAGCTTGTTTTCTGTTCTTTTGAACTGATTGTGCTAGACTCGGACTTGTCCCAACCTGGCTAGGATGCTTAGGCAGCTGATCAGACCTTGTATCTGTATGTGGTGAAGGTTTAATTCTGAACCTCTTCCAGTTCTTCTTAACAACATAATGATTCTCTCTACCACTATGGGTTACGCACCCATCAAATTGCCAAGGACGCCCCAACAATATGTGACATATATCCATGGGCAGCACATCACACATAACTTCTTCTTTATACTTTTCTATAGAAAATGAAACTAAGGCTTGTTGTGTTACCTTAATCACGTTGTCGGTCCGCAGCCAAAACAGTTCGTACGGTGAACGATGTGTCATGGTTGGAATTTTCAGCCTTTTAATAAGCAAGTTGGAGGCTATATTGGTGCAGCTACCCCCATCCACTATTACGTTTTTTTATTTATTTATTATTTTAAGAAAGTACCCCCATGCGGCACCGAATTTATTAAAATAAAACGAAACGTTTTTTTATTTATTTATTATACCCCCTAAAGGGGGGACAAAGGAGCCTAAACCTCAAGTAAACAATACATGGCAGAGCTAAGGCAAGGCAACTAAGTCCTATAACTATGTATACCAGAATCATCAAAAGCTAGCGCTCGTTTTACCATAACAGGTAAGTCTGAATAAACCGAAAAAACAATCTGCCTCCCATGATCATGAGCAATCGCAGCCAAACGATCGGCTACCCTATTTTGTTCCCGAAAGACATGCTGTAACATAAAATCACCTAAAAGCTCTCGGCAATCACGAAGCAAATAAACATACCTCCACGGCTCTTTATGACCTTTAGACAGAACATTAACTGCCGTTAAGGAATCAGACTCCACAACCATACTGTCTAACATACAAGACCGACAGAGCTGAAGACCCTCTTTAAGAGCTAAAATTTCCGCCCGCATATTCATACCTTGCCCGTAATCACTAGAGAAGGCACAAATGAAAACCCCATGAGCATCCCGAATAACCCCACCCCCTGTGCACCTCCCATCTTTTGAAGAGCCATCTGTATTGAGCTTTTAACCAGTCTCCGAGGGCCGCCATCGCACCCACTGCCCCTGTCTAACCCTAACTTGCCCAATCGACAACTGAAGAGATTGTAAAGTCACATACGCCAACCTACTGCTATTAGACTTCGGGGTGAAGCAACGTATAGTTCCATGAACACCATCCAGAACCCGGGCCTTAATCTGATTCATATCCATCTTATTGTTGTCGAAAACATCAGCACACCTAGCCTTCCAATTTTCCCAACAAGTGAAGGCAAAAATACTTAACATCGTTGCCCCTAACTGAGACCGGAGTGAAACTGAGGACCAAATACTGAATAGATGATCTAGATTGATAGGGTGCATGGTTACATGGAAATGGTCCACAAAAAAGGACTATAAATTGGCCGCTATCTGAGAGTGAACGAAGAGATGATTAACCGATTATGTCGAAGGCTCATCCCCACAACAGCAGCACCGAGAAACAAGAGTAATTCTGCGAGCCTGAATATTACTGTCCACTGGCAAGGCGTTATGAAAAAGTTTCCAAAGGAAGCTACTCACTCGCAATTGAAGCCAAGACTGCCAGATTATTTGTGCCCAACGCCTAACCGGACTGACCACCCGAAAATGCTGCCAAAAAACATTGGCTTTGAATTCACCCGACGTCGTAAGCTCAAAAATCAGCCTGTCTGTTCGAGAAGGATCACATTGAATCTGCCTGATCAGATCATGAAAAGCGGCTGGAACAGCAGGCAGAATATCATCCATATGTTGTATAGCCGTTGCAACCGAGAGATTACGATCCATGGGCAGCGGGCCAATCAGCCTAGTACCACACCAATTATCCTCCCAAAATGAGATAGATCCTTGCCCAACTTCCCACCGACTAATCTGATTAACCAAAACTAGCTGTGACCGAATTGCTTTCCACGACGGTGTAACATACCTCCAGCCAGTTATTTCTTCCAGCCCATACTTGCTCACACAGAATCGAACCCATAGACCCTTCCCATTGAGAGCCTTCCAAGCCAGTTTAGCATGTAGAGAGTCCCACACTTGAACCAGCGAACGAATCCCCAGCCCTCCTTCCATAACTGGCAGACACACCCTATGCCATGATACCCATTGTGTGCGATGCTCGCCCTTAGCGCTCCATAGAAAATCTGCCATTTTTTACTCGATACGGGTAAGAACGGTCTTGGGGATCTGTAAAGCAGCCAAAGCATATACTGGAATACTGCATATAATCGACTTGAGTAGCGTGACTTTGCCGCCAAAGGAGAGCAGCTTATTACGACAACCCATAATTCTGCCGGACACCTTACGTTCCAAACCTTCGAAGTACGATCTTTTTAACCGCCCTTTAAAGAGAGGGAGCCCCAGATAAGTCATTGGCCAAACCTTATGCTTATACCCCGTCCAACCCTCAATATGCGAAATATGTCTATGTGAGTAATGTTTCAAAACAAAAAAAACCACTCTTACTGTTATTAACTCTCTGCCCCGAGGAACTTTCATACATCCGCATCACCTTTTGAAGACCCAGAATCGATTGCTTGGAGCCATTACAGAAAAGAAGCATGTCATCCGCGTAGAGAAGATGCGTAATCAAAACACCCCTTCGACCATGCAAGAAAGGATGAATCAGCCCTTATGTGACAGCTCGATTAATGTTGAAAGACAAAACTTCTTGTGCCAGAATGAATAATAAAGGTGAAATTGGGTCACCCTGTCTAACCCCCCGATTGGCCTTGAAAAAACCTGAAGACTTCCCGTTAATTCTGAAAGAATACCAACTGTTACCAATCAGATTCTGTATCAGCCCACAAAAGCCCGAGCAAAAACCAAAAGCCTGAAGAGCACGCTGCAAAAAACCCCATTCCAATCTATCATACGCCTTCGACATGTCTATCTTGAACACCACGTTACCCCCACCTGCCATCCACCACC
>CM028378.1:124036171-124081533 GCA_013146195.2 Codonopsis lanceolata
TGGTTGGAGGAATCATCCTAACTTTTCTTGGGGAGGAAATAAGCCTTTGCAACCTCAACAATTCAACCTCAACCACCACAACCTCCACAATTTCCAAATCAAAATCGGTTGAGAATTGAAGAAGTTCCCAAACAAGAAGTAGCAAGTAAAGGTCAAGACATTGATGAAATACATGCTTGAAGAGATTGAAAATCTAAAAGCACATTGCAAATTAAAGTAGATAAAAGAGAAGAAGGGAAGTTCCCTAGTCAAGCAGAGCAAGGCCAAGTCAATCACCCATCTTGCGAGAGCGGTAAGGTAATAGGTGAAGAGGTAAGTGATCTGATCCTTCTTCTAAAGTGCACTTCTGATAGAAAATTACGAAAAGGAAATTGAAAAGAAATCGAAAAGATAGTGATAGTAATAAAGAGAATAATGAATCAAGTAATCAAAGAAGTAAAGTAGAAGTAGAAGTTCCAAATAAGGAACAAGAAAAGAGGTTCAAAATAAAGATAATACAATTGAAGTTGAAAAAGAGTTGGATCAAGAAGAAGAGGAACCTTATGTGGCTCCACCACCTTATGTTCCTCCATTCCGTTTCAAGAAGACTTATGAAAAACCGAATGGACAAACAATTTACAGAAATTTATAATATGTTATCCAAAGTGAATGTTAATCTTCCTTTGCTTAATGTTATTAAAAATATTCCAGCTTATGCAAAGTTTTTCAAAGATCTTCACTCTAAGAAACACAAGTTTGAAAACAATGAAAAGATTATTGTTTACGAAGCGTAAGTTACGTTTTACAAGAATTACCCCCAAGTTAAAAGACCTGGTAGCTTTAATATCCAAGTTTCCTTGGGAAGCTCTAAAAAGATGAAAGCAATGCTAGATTTAGGAGCAAGTATTAATTTGATGCCTTTTGCGGTCTATAAACAGTTAGGGTTAGGAGAACTAAAACCCACTACTATGCAATTACAATTAGTTGATCGTTCAGTTAAATATCCTTTGGGTATAGTGGAAGACATCCTAGTTCGAGGTTGATAAATCAATCATTCGATTGACTTTGTGGTTCTAGAGATGGAAAGGAAGATTGCACTAATAATGAAGTCCCAATATTGTTAAGCGGACCTTTTATGGCTCTTGCCAATACAATGATTAATGTGAAGAATGGTAAACTCACAATGTCGGTCCTAGGTGAAAGCTGTTGAAATCTGTGTTTGATGCTATGAATAGACCTAGTGACATAAGTGCATGTTTTCAATAGATGAGATTGAAAAGTTATCAATGAAACTTTTGAAGAAGAGGAGAATTATGAGAGAGATAGATTTATAGTTTATGATGATAGTCCTATCCCTCCCATAAAATTGACATTGATGAGATTGAAAGAAATAGAAGAGGAAGAAAGACAAAGAGAGAAAAGAGTTAGAAGCTAGTAAAAGAAAGATAAAGAGATAGAGAAAGAATCGAAAATAAATAATTTGAAAAAAGTAGAAAGAGTAAAGAATAAGGAAGATGAAGTAAGGATTAAATCTCAGAAGTGAGAGAGAATTAAGGAAATAAAAGAAGATGTGAAAATGAGGAAAAAAAAAGAATTTATCAAGATTTGCAATTCTCCTAAAGTTGAAGAATTAAAGCCATTACCACCCCATTTAAAATATGCATTTTTAGGGAAGGTAACACTTTACTGTTATTATAGCGACCGACTTTGAAAGAGCAAGAAGCTAGTTTGTTAAAAGTTTTATGGACACATAGAGAAGCTTTAGGATGGTCCTTAGGCGATTTAAAAGGCATTAGTCCTCTATGTGCATGCATAAAATACATCTAGAAGAAGGTAGTAAACCTTCAAGAGAGCAAAGAAGACTTAACCCACACATGGAAGAAGTAAGAAAAAGAAGTTCTTAAGCTCTTAGATGCGGGTATAATTTACCCAATATCAGATAGTAAATGGGTTAGTCCTGTCCAAGTAGTTCCTAAAAAGTCAGGAATTACAGTCATTAAAAATGAAAGATGAATTAGTCCCTACAAGAACTATAACTGGTTATAGAATGTGCATTGATTTGCGGAAATTAAATGCGGCAACTAGGAAAGACCACTTTCCTTTGCCATTTATTGATCAAATCCTTGAAAGACTAGCCGGTCATGAATATTATTGCTTTCTTGATAGTTTTTAAGTTTACAATCGGATCCTGTTGCACAGAAGACCAAGACAACTTTACATGTCCCTTTGGTACTTTCACTTTTAGGAGAATGCCTTTTGGGTTGTGCAATGCACCAGCTACTTTTCAAAGATGCATGATTTCTATATTTTCAGACTTAGTTGAAAGATGCGTTGAAGTTTTCATGGATGATTTTTCAGTGTTTGAAAATTCTTTTGATCACTGTTTAGAAAACCTTACATCAGTCCTGAAAAGATGTTGTGAAACAAATTTAACTTTAAGTTGGGAGAAAAATCACTTCATGGTCAACACATGGAATTGTCTTAGGGCATGTTGTTTCAAATAAATGCATTGAAGTTGATAAAGCTAAAATTGAAGTTATTTCACAACTACCCCACTTCAGTTAAAGGTGTTAGAAGTTTTCTAGGGCATGCTGGTTTTTATCGAAGATTTATAAAAGATTTTTCCAAAATCTGTAAGCCTCTATGTAACTTGCTAGCAAAAGATACAAAATTTATTTTTGATAAAGAATGTTTAGAAGCTTTTAATTTATTGAAAGAAAAATTAACTACTATTTTATCCAAGGCCCATGATTGGTCACTTCCTTTTGAAATCATGTGTGATGCATCAGATTTTGCGATTGGAGCCGTATTAGGATTAGATAGAAAGCCTCATGTGATCCATTATGCTAGTAGAACTCTAAATGATGCACAATTGAATTATACAACTCTTGAAAAAATTTTTTAAGCGGTAGTATATGCTTTAGAAAAATTTAGATCATATCATTTAGGATCAAAGGTGATAATATTTTGATCATTACGCATTAAAATATCACGTTAAGTAAGAAAGATGCTAAACCAAGATTAATTAGATGGATGTTATTGTTACAAGAATTTGACATTACTATCAAAGATAAAAGGGAACCGAGAATGTCGTAGCCGACCATTTGTCAGTTAGAATTTTCACCCTTGCTTGAGCGTCAATTTCTTGATGATCTGTTCCCATAAATGATGATTTTCTGATGAGCAACTTTTAGCCATTAAAGATTCGACCCTTGGTATCTTGATTTTGTCAATTACTATGTGTTGGATATCATTAATCGGATTTTGATCATTATGAAAGAAGAAATTTTTAGCGGAAACGAAAAATTATTTTGGGAAGCACCACATTTATATAAAATTTGTTCGATTCTTTAATAAGGAGATGTATTCGAGAAAAAAGACCAACAAGGTATTATGGAATTACGCCATGGATACTCTTGTGGATCATTTAGTGGAAACAACAACTGCTAGAAAAATTTTGCAATCGGTTTATATTGGCCTCTTGTTTTTAGAGATTGTGAATTGTTTTATAGGACATGTGATAAGTGTCAAAGAAGCAGTGGAATAGGAAAGAGAAAGCGAGATGCCCTTGCATATTAATTTGGTTGTTGAAATCTTTGATGTTTGGGGTATTGATTTCATGGGTCCTTTTTCAGTGTCAAATAATTGTGAGTATATTTTAGTAGCAGTTGATTACGTATCTAAATGGATTGAAGCAGTAACAACCAAGACCAATGATGGAAAAACGGTGGTTAAATTCTTAGAAAATTTGTTTGCTAGATATGGAGTACCTAAGGCCATAATAAGTGACCAAGGAACTCATTTTACCAATAAGTTGTTGAATAATGTTCTTAGGAAACATGGTGTAACTCACAAGTTAGCTACACCTTATCATCCTCAAACATCCGGCCAAGTAGAAGTTAGCAATAGACAAATAAAAGCAGTATTAAAAAAGACTGTTAGGCCTAATCGTAAAGATTGAGAATCTAAACTCAAGGATGCTTTATGGGCATACCGAACTGCTTTTAAAACTCCCATAGGAATGAGTCCATATAGAATGGTATATGGCAAAGCTTGTCATTTACCAGTTGAAATTGAGCATAAAGCCTATTGGGCGGTTAAAGAATTAAATTTAGATTTAACATTGGCCGGAGAGGAAAGATTGTTTCAGTTGAATGAATTAGAAGAACATAGGTTGAATTCGTTTGAGAATGCGAAGACATATAAAGAAAAGACCAAGAAATATCATGACATGGGGTTAGCCAACAAAATGTTTCATCCAGGGATGAAAGTGTTACTTTTTATTTCTAGACTAAGGCTATTTCCCGGAAAATTGAGATCTAAATGGTCTGGTCCCTTTATAATCGTACGAATCTATCCTCATGGAGTTGTTGATATTCAAAATCCTAAAACTAATGAAGTTTTCAAGGTTAATGTACACCGACTCAAGCCATATCTAGAGCCGATGTCAGTTGAACGAACAATTGAGTTAATTCGTTTGGCTGACAATGAACCACCCCGTGATTAGGCTTGCAGTTTGGTCGAGCCAAAGACATTAAACAAAGGCGCTAAGTGGGAGGCAACCCACTATTTTGAATGTTATTTGTTTTTGTAGTTAGTTTAAAAATGTTGTTCTCCGTTAAATTTAATTTTTGGACATCTAATTTTTAATTAAATATGCCAAAATTTAAGTTTTGGGGAAAAAAGCATCTTAGTGTTGTATTTATATGTTGCTAATATTTTTAGTTTAGAATTTTTGTTAAGTTTTTGCATACATGAAAGATACAAAACATAACGGAATTAACGGAAAAGGGCTGAATTGCAAAACTGTTAAAAAGCAAAAAATAAAACAAAAGGACAAGTTAGACACCTGCGACCTGAGTGTTGGGAGACTGCTGGCAGCAGGTCCTCAATAAATGTAATGTCGTGCATAAATCGATGCGTCATCGAGTCGGACATGGGAAGTAAGCGGAATCGAAACTTGTTTGTGCCCACCTTGCGGTCCCAAGGTGTGGCGAGACCTTTACGACATAAAGGTCCCTTATATAAGTCTTTGGGTCTTCATTGCGAGAATCACTGAAATTTCCCTCCCTTCCTCAAGGCGGCGGCCTAAACCTCTTCAAATCCGGCGAATCCTTCCAAATTACGGCACGAATTACAAGATCTTCTCCCTCCTTCACAAACTCTTCATCTTCTACCTCCCCCACATCCTCCATTACACTCCATTGAAGACTTGAAGACTTTTTGAAGAAAGAAAAGAACACCATTGTTGCAGATCAAGCTCACACTCATTTGCATTCTCGACTCTAAAACTGCATTTAACAAGTAATCCTAACCCCTCTCTTTAATTTCACGTCAAATATTTGCATGCTAGGGTGTTAGATAATTTTACTTACGTAGATAAAATTTTGCATGCTTTAGAATTAATTTTTAATTTTAAAATTTTAAAAACATATTTTAATTGTTAAAACTTTAGTTTTTAATGTTTATACAAACAAAATGTTCGTAGCGTAGAAATACGGACCTTAGTCCTCGGCCCTGCTCGGGAGGAGGAACAAAATTTTGACCTTACCGGGTTGTGTCCTCTGAGGCCTCGGAGCGATATGCGGCCAAACTCTCCAAGTCCTTGGTTCAGAGGGATTGGATTGAAAAGTGAGAATTTGACCTCAGTCCAAATTTTGTGGCTCGTGGGTGGGCGTTTGATCGACTCTCCGGCAGGGCGCCGGTAGTAGTGCCTATTGTCAAGAGTTCTATGCCAATGGCAGCATTGGCATAGATGGGTGTATTAGACACCAGTTAATGTTAGGGACATTGTAGTAGACTTTTCGTCCCAAAGCATTAACGAATATTTCGGCACCTCAACTTCGCGGTTGGTGCTTGATAATTTTAACACACACCTCCACCCCTATCCATCCATCGGAGGTGGTCAATGCGACCATCACCCTCCACGGTGTTGAGTGGAACTATAGCTTACGTAATCCACCTTTCGGTCTAGGTACCATGGAGGAGTCCTTCCCCGGAGAACACGGCTAAGCAGGTGTTCAAATTTGTTTGGGGCGTCTCATGCCCTCCGGTCACCAACATCACGGTGACTTGGGAGAGGTTGTCTTGACCTACACCATTATGTCAGGTGGATGCGGTGCATTGATGTTGGCGTTTGATCAACGGCTAAATCAAGAACCTTATTAGAGGGCTACGAATGCTTTCTGCGGGGTTCGCGTTCCGCATTTGATCACCGAGTTGTGTAGGAGGCAGGCGTGAGATGGCCCGGACACGCGGAGAGGCTT
Organism: Codonopsis lanceolata; assembly: GCA_013146195.2. Classification (NCBI taxonomy): domain Eukaryota; kingdom Viridiplantae; phylum Streptophyta; class Magnoliopsida; order Asterales; family Campanulaceae; genus Codonopsis; species Codonopsis lanceolata. The sequence continues at coordinate 124,042,417 of CM028378.1, forward strand.
AAGGCTGAGTGCAGCCATTACTAGGGCCATTTTGTTTGAGCACCACCAGAGTGAGGGTTCTCGAGGGAGGAACAGAAGGAGGAGGACCAGCTCGTTGGGATCTCGATAGGCTAGAAGAGGTTGCCACTAGAAGCCGGATGGCAAGCTCAGCGGTTGGCACAAATTTGTCTTGAGCCAAGGCGGCTGTTTGGTTGGTTTAACACGGTGGGACAAAATGTCTCCGCCTATTATGGGATGCCTCTGGCATGATCCCCAGTTACATCCTCATTCGTTATTTCCTTGCCCGAGCTCAAGTGAGTCGAGGCCCAAGTTCCATCCTCTTTCGTTAGGTGGACACACTCGTCCTTTTATATTTGTCCTGCCCCATCAATCCTTTAATATGTTCCTCCATTTTGAGGGCAAAATAGAAATTAAGTTTGGGGGGGGGGGATTCTAAGCCTAGAGTCCTAGTAGGTCCTAGCCTAAGGAGGAATGGAGTTGGGCTATGTTTCTAGGGTGAAACTAATTTCTTTTCTTGATGACCATTTAACTCTTCACCCTATTTTCCTGTTTTTATTTTTTTCTTATTTTCGGAGGTGTTGCCTTGACCATAATACACTCACATTGGATGCTCGTGGGTTCCTCTTGTGAGGACCCACCATCAATTGAGTCATCGTCATCATCTCCAATTTTCTTTATAAAAAAAAAATCAAAATTTTCATCCTCGAGTTTAGGTGTGGTAATGCTAGTCGTAGTCAATGAGGAGTTAATGCAATGAACCGCATAGTTAGTCCGTAGATCCCTCTGGAATTTACTTAATTTTGCGAAACTTTTACTTTTCTCCAAATTCTTCATGCACCCACACCAGTCATAATTATGGATTGATTAGAATAGTTTTATAAAGTTTATAACACATAGTCATTCGAACATAATTGTTGCATTAAATTGTGACTTAGGATCAATTGCATGTTAGTTAGATCCCTTGGATTTTTCTCATTTATATATCTCAAGCACACTTTCGAACCGTGTCTGCATGTTAGCCTCAATTGTCCCTACCATCTGTCTTAGCTAATGCTTTTGTGAAATCCAGTGATGCTAAACATTCAACCCCCAATTCTCATAATTGATATGATATTTTGTGTTGTCTTACTTGCTTTAAAAACTACATGAGCATTTGGCATTAAGAAATGACTTAGGCCATCTTTGGATCGTTAGAGCCTAAATATTCCTTGAGCTATACTAAAAATATCCCTAGTGTCCCCGTTGAGCCTAATGAAAAAGAATGGAGTGTGCTAAGCACACTATTTAAACCCCCATTTGCCATCGTTTCTATTTAACAACCCTAACCCTAAAAGCCTATACACTTTTAGCCTACCCTTTGAGAGAGTAGGATGTGGGTGGGAAATTGATTTTGGAGGACCACTTCTTTTCGGTTAGGCTATTTTTGTAAGACTTCTTCTTTCGATCGTCGAAAAAAAAATAGAAAAAAGAAAAAAGAAAGAAAAATTATGTATCGACGAAAAATGAAAGCGGAAGAAGAAGAGTAAAATGGAAGCATAGCTTTCAAGATAAAAATATGTTAGAAAAATCATCTTTGATAAGAATGATGTGATATTTTTAGAAGTATATATTGCCCAAAACAAGTTTGGGGGAAAAAAGAAAAGTAGCGAAAAACACTCCTCCACTTGTGGTCTTCTGAGGCCTAGCCTAAATATAGGAAAACTTCCTTTTACTTGGAAGTATGAGGGATAAAGGGGTAGTCTTACTCTCTCACTTTCAATTCAAATTCCATTTCTCCATCATATCCCCAACACCTTGGCCTTACATTACAAGCTAAATAAAGACCTAATGATCTTCTTGCCAATGCTTATGTTATTTTAAGCTGTCAAGTGAGTCATATGAAATTGATCAAACCTTTCATGTTCATTATTATTCACCCTACTGTTAGCTCAAAGTTATTTAGCTACCACAAGTCATTGGGATAGGAGATCCTTGGGATTTCATAGAAGTGCATGGGATGGATGTATAAATCTTTGAAATCCTTGGGACCTTTCTATAATGGAGTTTGGACGGTAGATCTCATAATTCTTAATGCATGATTTTCTATTAAACTTTGATTTTCATATGAATGTGGTGTTTAGCTTAATAAAACCTTGTTTAGTTAAGATATTTTTAAGGCTGTGACACACGGAGAAAGTAAAAATAGTAGCGCTTTTAAGAAAAGGTCGGTTGGTTTTATATGACTTTGCATATATGTGGTGAGCATCGCGAGATTACTTTGCATGCCATACACTTATAACTTGAGGTTGAAGCCAAAAGATTTTATGTTTAGTTTTAGTATATTTTTTTTACGCTTTATTGAGTATTGTATCAGTCTGACCTTGGTTGTGTCACTCGAAAGAGTCACTCCTTGAGTTTGTGGGTTTATAGAGGAGTGTAAATAGTGTCACCCTCAAAAAAGATTGTTCATTTTTGTTGTTAATTTATTTGCTTTTATTTATTGTTTTGTTTACGAATGATCGCAAAGTTTAAGTTTGGGGTATTTGATCGATGTATTTTATATGTCGATTTTATATGCTATGACTTAAATTATGTTATCGGTCACGAGAGTTTTGTAAGTTTGGCTACTAATATATGTTTTATTAATGAAAATAGATTGACAGTTCATGTGCTTAGGATATAGAATGGAAGAATTTTGCGGGGATGGAGGTTGAACCAATTGTTCAACAGACTATATCTATCTTTAGTGAACGAACTCAAGAAATTGAATGATAATTATTATGAATTGAACATAAAGGAGATACAAGTGAAACCCAGAATCCTAGATTGCCACACTCCATAAGATCTTCATATCTGTAATTACTGCTAATTAGTTAAACATCTAAATATAAATAGTAGTTTAGAATAGAAATAAATATAAAAAACCCCCGTTAGATTAATAATTTGCTATCAATAAGTTGTACTGTTCGTGATCATTTTCTCTGTGGGTTCGACCCTTGCTTCCAATACTATTCTATAATAGTCTTGTCCACTTGCAAGGAAAAAGATTAATTAAAACATCGATCAGCTACATTGTGCCGGATTTAAATAACAACTTTTAAAATAAATAGACGGAAAAGTAAATAAAATAAACAACGCCCTTAAAGGTTTTATCTTTTAGAGCGGCGGTGTGCTCGCTCTGTCCTTTAGGGAGAGGGAGTCTTTTTTGTTGTTTGTTGTGTGGTTGTTGTTTTGATTTGGGCAGAGTGACTGCTTATTTTGGAGACTTTTGGCTTGTCTACTCGGGCAGAGTGACAACTTATTTTGGTAGGTTTTGGCCTTTTTGGTTGGGCGGAATAACGGCTTAGTTTTTTGGTTTTTCGGCTCGTTACTCGGGCAGAATAACGACTTACTTTGGGATTTTTGGGTCGGGGAAGTGAGGTGGATACCTAACAACTAGGCTAGGGATCACTTATAACCTGTGGATATTTATTTTGGCGGAGTTTGGACGGGGTTTGGAGACTTTTAAGGGCTTCGCTCACCTATCTCACACCTCTCGTACTAATATTTCGACAGAATGACGGAGAGACAGAGCTTCGTTGCGATTTTTAATCGCGAACATTGAGCTCCTGAAATGAGGAGCCGGGGTCTTCTATTTATACTTGAAGAGTGGGGACTCATCCGGAATTCTCGAGTTTGTTCAGCCGGCATCGATCAGTGGTACCGCGGGCTTCAAAATGCACTTCGTTAGCGAGACAAGCTCTGATAAAACACATGGTGCGGCCAATTGGCCCTCCTGGCGCGGCACCAGCAGCTGCTTGTGTCGGCACCAAGGCCACTATTCAACTTTCATTTTGACACTTTCACCCCTCGCAATTCACTATTTCGCGCATCCTGCTTTGCCTTTTGCATTTTTAACTCCTGTAACTTGACATTTGTTAAGTTTTAACAGTTCTTGATATCTTATGTCAGAGTCACATACCAGGGGTATGAAATTGGGGTGTTTACAGAGCCCCTCAACGATGAAGTCTACGGGTAACCCAAGGCTTACTGAGTAGACGAACATCGTTGATAAACAATAGACTCTCCAATTTCGTTCTATTTTAAAACGGGAGAGAAATACAATTAGTAGCAGTTATAATGCACAGTTTATCATGCTATCCAAACTCCATAACCTAGACATTTTTAGTCGGTTATAAAAGATTATCGTAGTTTTTAAGCAGATATAGATTTAAAGTGTTTTGATGGTCGGACCTACTAATGTAGGCTGCCTACGTATTCCTTATTAAAGGAAATCAGACCAAACGTAGTTCAGGCCAAAAACCTAAACTACAACCAAATGAGGATGTCATGTCCTTCGGGTCAAGCCCGATCGAGAACACAACAGGAAAAAGATTTTTGTGTTTTTCGAAAAAGCCATATTCAACAATCGAGAACGACTATCAAATACGGTATGAAGATTTGAATGTTTTTCGGGAACCACATTTCAACCGGTCAATACCTTGTCATTGAAATATGTTAAGAAGAGTTTTCAAAATTATGGCTGGCTGGTCAATACCTTGTTTCCAAACATAACCAGAAAACTTTCAAATTTCCAGAAAATTGCACTCGACCGATAAAAATCCGTCGTCGAGCACGACAAAGAAAACTTTCTTCAAGTATTTTCGAAAATTGTGAAATGGAAAACATTCTTTTTCCTTTCCCTTTTATCTCGCTCTCTCTGTTTTTTTTTCAAATATTTCTCTTTTTTTGTTTGTTTTTGAAATATTCCTCTTTTTTTTGTTTTTTGAAATATTCCTCTTTTTTTGTTTTTTTAAATATTCCACTTTTTTTATTTTTTGTTTTTTTTTGAAATCAAAACTTATTTTGAAAAAGAGTTTTTCTTTTATTTGAAAACAAAGCAAAACTTTTTTTCTTTTTCTTTAAAAAAAACAAACTTTCCTTAAAAGGAAAATATTCTAAAGTCAGTGTAAGAATACTGTACTTGATTTACCTTTTTGCGCCCGGGTGCCTGCCGCGGATTCGGTTGATCTTGGCATTTCTGCCACTCTTGCTGGGGAATTTATTATTATCTCTTCTTTTTTTTTCTTCTTTTCTTTTCTTTTCCTTCCGCCATTGCTGCTGCTGTCTATTTTCTTTTTTTATTTTTCTTTATTTTCGCTCCTTTTCTCGATTTTCTTCCGCCAATTTCAATGTTTTGTTTAGCAGATGGCATCTTCTTATCGATCCAGGAAGGGGAAGGCACCCATGCATCCAGAATCTGACGAGAGGAGGAGAGAACCTCCTCGCTTGGTCCGGAATAAACTCAATTACCGGTACTCTAACAATGATTGGGGCAATATCTTGCGAGATCGGAACACTCACGTGTCCAATCTTCCTCCCACCACTGTAAGATTCTTTCTTTTCAAGATTTTCCTGGCTATATTTCAGATCTGCTAAATTTCTGCACTGTTTGGAACTTTTGGAGCACTCCTGACTTTATTAGTAATGTATATGCATGTCCTATTTATGCCTAAATGATATAATTAAGTAGTGATGCATGAAATTTCTATGATTTATTTTTGCGATGCATGATTTGAACTAGTGGTCACTATTTGACCCTACTATGCATGATTTATATTCTAAATGTAAATGAGGCTATAAATGCATGTTTTACACTAAAACATATTTTTGCATGCAATAGAATCGCGAGACGGACTTTTCGGAATACAATTTAATTTTTTCCGAAATGCATTTTTGGACATATTTTCGGATAAAAATGAAACAAAACAGATATTTTTCATGCCCTTAGCTTCATTTTTCAAGCATGCAACTGCTGCAGGGACATAGTAGATGCCACAAAAATATTTATTTTAATGATTGGTGACACTTTATCTTCTTTTTAGCGTACCCCTATGGGCAGCTTATTGGACAATGAAATGCACATAATGGATGCATGAATTATTCTACTTGATGCAGATGCAGTGCAGAACAACTACAAGATGATGCATGAATATTTTCATACTTTATTATACACATGGTAAATGCAATCTAACATGCACCTTTACTATGTTTAAGATGCAAAAATGGCTATTTACATGCAAAATAAATTATATATAAAAAATTGTTTGTTTTATTATTATTTCAAATATATTATTATTATTATTTCGTCTTTTTGTTTTTTTTAGAATGTAAAAGAATACAGTATGTATGTACAGCATGTAGATTCCTATGTTTTTTTTTATTTCGTGTAAAAGAATGATGTTTAATAAATGTTTATTCACATGTAAATTTATGAAAATGGTATGGGTTGACTTAAAGAATTATTTATATATTTTTTTTATGAACAAGGTTTTTGTTTTTTTTTTAGCATGCTATAATTTTTTTTAATTTATGAAGTATAATGCATGCAACACGTTCATCATTTATTTATTTTTATTTATTTAAAAGAATGTACAGAGAAGAAAATAAGGGTAGAGGACTTACCTTTTCTCCTCTTTTTTTTTTTTTTTAAGATTCGCAGAGAATTCCAGAGGGCGCGGGCAACATGCTTCAACGTACCCGAGATTTATGCTATGTTGCCCGAGGCGGCTCAGCTATTGGTGGAGGGGTCTGGTTTCAGTGTCTTCATGCATTCCTTCACCCACTTCACCAGCTACTTGCCCATTTTTGATATGCTCAGGGACTTCTGGTGGGACACCACCCATACTTTCCATTTCAGCTGGGGGGAGGCGACCATGACCCCGTGCGACTTTGCCGCGATCACGGGCATTCCTACCAGCATAGGGGAGACTCTGGCCCCTGATTTCACTCTCCGTCATCGTAGGGAGGAGGTGGTGGACCTCCTGGGTTTTGAGCCGCGTTTCAAATCGACGGATGAGATTTTTATTGGCAGAGTTCGAAACTGGCTTCTCGGCAATGCCGGGCGGGTGCCGGCTGATGATGTTGATGCCGTAACTCGAGTGGCAAGAGCGTTTCTATTTTTCTTTCTTGGCACGTCGCTCTTTGCCAACTCCTCTGTCACCCTAAGAGTTTCTGTCCTGGCTTGTCTGGCGGACTTTGATCGGATTCCTTTATATGACTGGGGCCAGGCAGGCTTGGCCGATCTGTATGCTTCTATGGATAGGGCCGGCCGGAATGACTCACCGACTCTGAATGGATTTGCCCCGGCGTGGGAGGTACATGCCTTTTCCTGCTTTTCTCTCTCTCTTTTTTTTAAATGTATTATTCTATTTTTTTAAGCACATATATTTTTTTTGACAACATATACATTTTTTTTTTGATAACATATATTTTTTCGCAGGTCTGGGCCTTCTCATTTTTCACATTTTCGCCGGGTCGTCTCATTCGACGAGTTTACCAGCCTCCATACCTGTCCCAGTAGGTTGATAGTAACAGGGTGGATCCGGCCGAGGACAATGGTGGTAGTGAGAGGGAAAGAGTGCTGGAACGAATTATTAGCTCGAGTCCTGGTACGATGCACTTCCTTCCTTGGGAGGGCCTGGAGGGTCATTATTCTGTTACTTTGATGCTCAGCCGCTGCCGGATATTGATGGTTTCCATTATGGTGGACTCTTTATATATGGGCGAGCGGGTGAACCGTCAGCATCTGTCTTTTCAAGTAGCTCCAGTGGTGCCTCCTCGCGGCCTCCTTCCTGGGTGATAGAGCCCGATCGACTGCCCAACAGGTATCAGTACCTGGGGAAATACCTCATGCCGGCGACAGATTATCCAGTAATGGCTTATGAGGATTTCCTGAGATTAGAGCTGCATCCCCCTCCTCCTGCTCCTGTCGCGCCCAGGCGGCATTCTGATGCTTCTGCCAGGCCAGGGTCGTCTACTTCATTTCTCGACGAGAACCTGATGTTTACAGAACATGATGATGTCTTCTCTACTTTCCAGTATGAGTGGGGTGGTGGCTTGGTAGAGCAGGTTCTTCCTGATGTCGAGATTCCGGAGGAGCGTCGTGTCCCGGAGCAGGCTCGTTCGGTAGGCACATCCACCTTTATTGTCTCTTTTCTATACTTTTTTTTGTATATTATTTTTTTTGAGACTAACACATTTTTTTTTTTATATCTTTTTTTTGTAGGTGAACGTGTCCACTTATAAGAAGCTAACTGCCGGGGCTTTTTGGCATCAAAGCGTATCGGCGGGCGATGAATTTTCTTGCGGGGCAGAAGCGGCCAGTGACGCGTCGAGATGACGATGATGATGATGACGATGATATCGGGTCGAGCCGCGGCCGGGGCAGAGGTCGGGGATTCAGAATCGGTGGCACAACAGGTCCCAGGGTCATGGGTGGTGGTCTTAGCAAAAGCCAGTCGTCCCGAGCACATTAGCTTTGGATTCCTGCAAATATTAGTATCTTTTTTTTGTATATATATATATATATAGAAGAAACATGTACAAACATTATGGTATAATGCAATATAATGTATATGATGCAATATATTACACATGCAAAAATAAATTCACACAGAAAATAAAGCTACACCAGACATCTAAAAGGTAATGGCACGGTGTACTTTTAAAAAGGAGGTTTATGAGAATACACATTTGAATCAGAGTGGGCTTTTCAGGTGATATCGGAACGAGAAAATGGTCGCATCCCTTATTCTTTCGGTGCCCTGTGGCTATTGAGCCCGTGCTCGTAGCTACCTTTTGTAGCTTTCATTCCTTCTTTCTCGCGATCAGAGATGATGGAGCTGGTCCGAGCAATACAGCTGTCCAGGAGAACGGGGATGCTGACGATGAAGAGGGAGACACATCTGGTGGCTCTCATGCTGATGAGTCTAGGGCTTCTTCTGCGCCTCGCAGAAGGAGTATATGGGCCCGGCTCGGTGGGCCAGTGATAGACCGCTCGGGGCTAAGGCCGCAAGAAAAGGCTTACGGGGAACAACAAAGGGGGTGTAGGTAGTATATATAGATATGTACAATGCAAATAATGTATAATATAGACGTCTTAATAAATATTCCTAAGTTGCACCTTAGGACCTGTAAAATTATATTTTAGTGTTTTAATATGAGCTGCTTTGTCGTGGTTTTTCTCTTCTGTCAGTCGAGCCTTTGATGCACTGGAAACTGAAGGTGGTACGCTGAGGATTTCAAATAATGCCTTCCCTCTCCTTTTTATTTCCTTTATATATTATATATATTTTTTATTTTATTTTTTTTCATCATCATTTTCTTTTGTGCTCTAATTTTTGCCTAGGCCGCCCTTTCGGGTTTTCAACCTAGCGAGCCTTTATTTCTCCCCTTATTATTATTATTATTATTTTTCATATATATATTTTTTCTGGCCCTAACTTTTGCCTAGGCCGCCCTTTCGGGTTTTCAGCCCAGCGGGCTGGAGAGGGAAGCATTAGCTGGACAGAATGGCTCAGGCATAGTACCTTTTGTGTTTGTCGAGGTTGAAGGGCTGGACAAGATCTTCCCCATCCTGGTTCGTGAGAAGCACGACACTTCCTGATCGGATCTCCTTAACAATGTACGGTCCCACCCAGGGAGACTTCCATTTTCCCCTAGTATCAACATAACTAGGGGGTTTTTCTCGAAGCACGAGGCCTCTAACTTGGATATCACGGCCTTTGACTTTTTTATTGAAAGCTCGGGCGATGCGCCTTTGGTATGCCCGGGTATGCTCCAAGGCTAACAGGCGTCGTTCATCAATTAGGGCCAGTTCTTCATATCGCCATTTGACCCAGTCAACTTATGCTATATCAGTTTCCATCATTATTCTTAATGATGGAATTTCCACTTCTATTGGTAGTACCGCTTCCATGCCATATGCCAGAGAGTAGGTGGTAGCCCCAGTGGGTGTGCGGACTGACGTACGGTAGCCCCAGAAGGCTAGTGGCAATTTTTCTGGCAAGTCTCTTCCTGTATTAGCCATTTTTCTGATGATGTTCTCGAGAGTTTTATTGGCTGCTTCAACGGCACCATTAGCTTATGGTCGGTAGGGGGAGGATTTGTGTCTTTGGATCTTGAACTCGTCAAGCAGACGATTCACGTCCCCTTCAAAATGAGAGCCGTTGTCAGAGATTATCTCGAAAGGTACCCCATAATAGTATATGATATTTGCCCGGATGAACTCGGATACCTTTCGGGCAATTAGGATTTTGTAGGAAGATGCTTCCACCCAATTTGTGAAATAATCAACGGCTACCAGGACGTATTCGTGGCCATTGGATCCCTTCGGGTGAATTTGGCCTATGACGTCGATACCCCATGTTGAGAAGGGCCATGGGCTATGGAGTTGTATAGGGCGTGTGGGGGCACATGTTGTAGATTGGCAAAGCGTTGACATTTGTCGCGATGTCGCACCCACCTGATACAATCAGTTTCGAGCGTACTCCAATAGTACCCCTGTCGGATGACTTTCTTTGATAGTATATGGCCGTTCATGTGAGGCCCACAGGTACCACCATGTAGTTGATCCATAATTTGCTCAGCTTTGGCCTGATTGACACATAGTAAATTGAGGCCTTGATAATGCCTCTTATACAGGCTGCCACCGCTGAGTACGAATTGGGAGGCCTACCTTCGCAGGGAGACTCTTCCCCTTTTGTCTAAGCCAGGAGGATAAAGACCTTTCTTGAGCAGATTTAAGATGTCAGCGTGCCAGGGCTCGTGATCTGCTTTAGGGGTTGCATTAATTTTGAAACAGTATGCCGACGTGACCTTCTTCTCGACTATAAATGGTTGAACTTTAGTTTCTGCGGAAATCTGGACTAGTGACGGTAGAGTGGCCAGGGCATCAGCGAATTGATTCCTATCTCGTGGCAGGTAATGGAACGAGATAGAACCAAATTGGGCGGCGACTGTTATTAACTTGGCGTGATAGAGCTACAGCCGAGGATCCTGGGTCTTCCATCTTCCTTCGACTTGATTTATGATTAGGGCAGAGTCTCCGTAGATTTCGAGATCTTTAGCTCCCCTTTGGAGAGCTTCTTCTAGGCCAGCAATACAGGCTTCATATTCCGCCGTATTATTTGAACATTCGAACTCCAACCTTATAGCCAGCGGAGTATGAAAGTCACTTCCTATGCCAAAGCCTCTTTTGTTCGCGGCTCCGTCAAAGAACATCTGACAACAGGTGTCCTGGTCAGTGATTTCCAGAACACCTTCATCTGGGAAACTAGGCTCAGTTGCATCTTCGGCCTTCAAGGGTAGATCAGCTAAGTGGTCTGCAATGATGCTCCCTTTGATAGACTTGAGTGTGACATAAGTTATGTCAAACTCATTAAGAAGAAAGGACCACTTGGCTAGTCTGCTCGACAGTGATGGTTTACCGAAGATGTACTTGATGGGGTCCATTCTGGATATGTGCTTGATGGACCTTCCTTGGAGATAAGTTTTGAGCCTCTGAGTGGCCCAGACTAGGCCGGTGCAGCTTTTTTCTAGTGCCGAATAATTTAGCTCGCTTTCCTGTAGCTTCCTACTTATGAAATATATGGCATTTTCAATGTAGGAATCTTCTTTCTCTTGGGCGAGCATAGCCCCTACTGATGTGTCTGTGACGGTTAAGTATATGAGGAGAGGTTTATGTGTATGGGGTGGAGCTAGCACAGGGAGATTGGTGAGGTAGGCTTTTATTTTTTCGAAGGCTAGCTGGCACTTTGCATCCCAGACTTGGTCGGTATTCTTTTTTAGGAGTTTAAAGAGGGGCTCACAGGTGGTGGTCAGCTGTCTGATGAAACGACTGATGTACTACAACCGACCTAGGAAGCCTTTGACTTCGGTGGGAGTTTTTGGCTGTGGCATTTCTAGGATGGCTTTGATCTTTGCTGGCTCGATCTCGATGCCTTGCTCAGTTACTAAGAATCCCAGGACTTTGCTTCTGGTAACCCTGAATGTGCATTTGGTGGGGTTGAGCTTCATCTGGGGCTTCCTGAGTCTTTCGAAGAACCTCCAAAGATCTTTGATGTGAGCATCGTTGGCGTCGCTGGAATGTACGATCATATCATCACCATAGACCTCCATTTCTTTATGGATCATGTCGTGGAAGAGGGTAGTGGCAGCCCTTTGGTAAGTGGCTCCGGCATTCTTTAATTCGAATGGCATGACAGTGTAACAATAAGTCCCCCAAGGAGTAGTGAATGAGGTCTTCTCCTGGTCTTCTGCTGCCATTTTGATTTGATTGTAGCCCTGCATGCCGTCGACGAAAGATCGAACTTTGTGAGCTGCGACGACATCTACCACAATGTCAATGTTGGTCAGAGGGAAGTCATCTTTAGGCGACGCTTTGTTGAGGTCGCGGAAGTCTACATAGATTCTGACTTTCCCGTTGGGCTTGGGAACAATCACTATGTTGGACAGCCAGGTCGGGTATTCAACTACCCGAATGAAGTTGACGCGCAGCTGTTTCATGATTTCTTCTTTGACTTGTAGTGACCATTACGGTTTGATGCGGAGCTTCTGTTTGGAGGCGAGCATCAGGATATGTGGGAATCGGTGCTCGACTATGGGCGGATCTAGGCCGGGCATATCTTCGTAGGACCCGGGCAAAGATGTCTCTGAACTCTTTGAGGAGATCAATGAGTGCCTTTTTTACGGGCCTTGGAGGTAGCCTCCGATTTCTTTGACTTCATTGTCCAAGTTGATAGTAGACAAGTCTTCGAGCTGGCGATGAATGGCCTGTTCACAGTACTCTCGACTTTGCAAGCTCAAGTAGATAATTTTTATCTTTTGGGTCCATTTTATTAAACGACTCATTATCATAATTATTATCATTTAATGTGTCTTTTAAAGTAGGTGCAACTAAGGAATAAGCAAAGACATTTATATTATTATTAAAAGCATAATGTACAGGGATTATTACATTGTTGAGGACCTGGGGTTTGAGATCTTCAACTATAGGTAGCGGATTGGTAGATGACCTATCGTAAAGCTAGGAAAGGAGGCGGGGATAGTATATCCGAAGCGATCTACCAAGTTGCGGGTGTCGAGGCGGACCGGTCGTGGTGTACCAATTCAGAGGCTTATTAAAAATAAACTCGAACTCAGCAGGGGAGCTTTTCATAATTAGTGCCTCTCTATCATACCCGCAAAAGGCGTCTCTTATACCGTCGTCATCTAAGCGAGCCAAAGCATAATCATCTTGGTCTATGGACCAAGTATTTTCAATGGTGACGATCTTATAAGCGGTGCTTCAGGGCCCCGAGGTAACATGTTCCATACTATACGAGAGAATCTTGACATCCTCAAAGACTTCCCAACCAGGACACCTTTTCCCCACTACGGTCTATCCAGGTTCAGAAACATGAGATAGGCTTCGGTTTCCCCCTTACGTACAAAGTAACCATTTAAGGTTTTCTATAGGGTTGGAGAGGGAATATTCATAAGGACGTTTTCTCTTTCGCCTTTCTTTTCTCACGTTTCGTTTTCGTGATATGCGGCTACTTCAGCTGGAGTAGGCGTGTATCCTAGACCGAAAGGAGGGATACATTCCTTAAGTTCATCTTGGACTAAATTAACTAGCCCTTGCTGATTTCTGCCGAGACCTAAACCAGGCATATAGTTCATTTTTCGGAACATGTTTAAAGGGACCATGTTTCCTAGGGAAGTGACCTTCTTTCCAATGATGTCAGTTTCTCGGCCATATTCAATGGCGTTGACCACGGCTTGGGGATAACCTCAAAGCCAGCGAGAAAAATACAGTGTCCTCATGTTCTATTTCGAGGATTGGGATATCCTCGTTTTCCTTATTCTCCACGATCTTATCGACCAGAATAATTACTATGTGGTCATCGTGGATGAACTTGACACACTGGTGTAATGAAGAGGCTACCCCCTTTACCCCATGGATCCAAGGGCGTCTTAACACCAGGCTAAAAGTGGCTGGTATATCCAGGACTTGGAACTCAACTGGCATGTTTAAGGGCCCAATGGTTAACATTAAAGTGACCACCCTTAAGACACATCGACTGGTGTTGTCGTATGCCTTAACTGTCTGCGAGGAAGGAGTGAAGTTCTGATATCTTTATCCCCAGTTTGGCTAATGTGTTGGCAGGACATACATTCAGTGAAGACCCATTATCTACCAAAACTCGGGGAACCCGTTTCTCCATAATTCCCACAGTGATATGAGAAGCATCAATGTGGTTAGTTCCTTCCCTTGGCAGGTCTAGATCGGTAAACATTATTACGTTTCCGAAATGGATGTTCCCGATCATCTGAGTAAGTTCATTTGGGGAGGTTTCGATGGGAATGACTGCTTGACTTAGAGACTTAGCCAGCGTATCACTGTGGGTCTTAGAAGCACACAGTAAGCCCTAGATGGAAATGTTGGCCTGAGTTTTCTTCATTTGAGCTAATAAGGTATCTTCCACCGTTTTAGCCCGATATCGTTACTTGATCTTTTCGAATGGTCACCTCTTCGGGGTTTGGGCTGGTAGGCTCGGCGGATCGGGTAAGGTGGCTAACATCTCCACCAACCCAAGTGGCTTTTTCAATGTTACAGGTGTTTTGGCTACCAAGGATGGCGTCCCAAGAGAGCATATTACAACTAGGCTCTTTTATGGATAAGGGTGGAGGGATAAGAATGATGATATATGGAAGTGGATGTTTATTTATTTCAAACTTGGGCACAAAAGGGTTTTCATCAACCTCAATCATATTGATTTGAGGTAGAGGGTTATTGACTACATTTGGTGCAGGTGGAGGCTTTTCAATAACCTTATCATCTATAAGGTCCTGGATAGCATTTTTGAGGGTGTAACATTTATCGGTGAGGTGACCACTGGAGCGATGATATTCACAGTACTGGGCATGGTTCCAAGTCCTGGGCAGGGGGTTATGTGGCTTATAATTTTCTAGCGGCTTCAACACCCCTTGTGCCATTAGCCCCTGCAGTATCACAGACTGGGGAGCTTGCAGTTCATCATAATGTCGGCTTACCCTGTTCTAATTTCTGAAGTTTCTGGCCGGGCCATCATTTGCTCCCTGTATGCACTGGCAGACCATCGACCCATAATACCATGGAGCGAGCTATAATTTTGGGTAGAAAATGGGGTTGAGGCATTCCCTACCATATTGACGGTGGTCTTTGAGTGCTTTGTCTTTCCTTTGGAGATAACGGAAGAACTAGGAGGCGTATTGGTTTTCGGTTGGCCAATCAGGTATATCATCATCAATACGGGCTCCTATCTCCATATTTCTTTGAAGTTGGTATAGGGAGATACCGCGTGTGTTCCAAGTAAATGGGTGGAGGTTTTGATGAACATTCGGTATGATTATCTTCGGATCGATCGTCTCAAAAGTCTGTTTCGCTCCACTTTTCTTCCATCTGACTGCAAACTTGGCGCATGTTTCCTTTTCTCGTTGGGTGCACGATTCAAGGTCCCTTCTATTTTCAGGACTGGTGTTATCTTTGTATCTTTCAAGGAATGCTTCGGCTATCTGGTCCCAAGTATTCATGGTACTGCTGTCAGACAACATTAACCATTGTTTGGCAACTCCTATCAGGGTGAGGTGAAAATTGGAAGCCATAGCCTCGAAGCTAGCTCCCCTTGACTGCATGCCAGTGGAATAAGACTTCAAATGGGATATAGGGCATCCAGTCCCGTCAAACTTTTCTATGTCGGGCATTTTGAATTTCGAGGCGTATGCTTGAAGGTTGCAATGTTAGGGCCAGCGAAAATTCCCTTTATTGAGAAGTTTAAGCATCATGGCCTTCATATTTTCCATGTCGGCCTCCATTTTGGTGGCTGGGGGAGTTGGCTTTTGGTATATACTGGCTGGATTAGGGAAGGCTGGGTTATTTCCTGGTTGAAGGGTTTGGTGAGGATTTTGGGCTGGTGGGTTTTGGTTAGTGTATGGATTCTGGGTTGGTGGAACTTGGGCATTATAAGGACTCTAGGTTGGATATAGGTATTGGGTTGGTGGATTTTGGATAGTATAGGGACTTTGGTTTGGTGGGTTTTGGGTAGTATATGGATTCTGGGTTGGTGGGTTATTGATCGTTTCAGCCGGGCGACCGGGATCATTATGAGGTAAGTATGTGGTAACTTGGCCTGGTGGGTTAAAGCTTTTCGGGTCCATATGTGGGCTATTTAGGAGTGGGTTGATTATAGGAAAAGGGAGGTCATTTGGATTATGGGTATTTGGGGGAGGATATGGTGGATAGGACGGGTAAGGATAGATATTTGGGTAGTAGGGACTTGGTGGAGGATTGGGATTTGGGGTAGAGGTAGTATTTGGTGGGTTAATGTTTGGCTGAGGAGTTGGGTTTGGAGGTACCTGAGATGTGGATGCTTCTTGGAGAATTGTAGGGGAAGAGTTCACCTCACCACTAGATTTTAAACTTTGTACCAGACTAGCCATTTGACTCACCGCTACACCCAACTTTTGGTCAAACCATTCCTGCATTGCCGGAGTCGGAACATACCCTGGAGCCCCTGAATCTGTACCCATAGGCGATCGCTCACTTTCTCGCCGCCATACCACTCGGATGCGAACTCGATTATGTCCATGCCGATTTGGAAACTAATACCCTCGATCGAGTTACGCTACTACTTTCCCATATCAACCCTGGCCAAGATTATCTCGCCTTTCCAAATTCGGGCTTCGTTCGAGGAAAATGGGGTTTTTAGGTATCGGCTAAGGCCGGGCCGGGCTTGGGACAGTGCCTTTTTATTAGTATATTTTATTATTATTATTATTATTTTTGTTCCCTACAATTGACCGGATAAGCACCCGCTTTATTTTGACAGTCTCGAGACTTTTCCTGGAACAGTGGATTCTTTCTCTAGAGTATAGGACCAACGTATTCCCCCTGCCTTTCGACTCCCCAGGACTGGACTGGTCCCAGGCGAAGGGCCTATACTCTTTCTAGGATTCACCATCCGAAATGGTCTAGGTCGAGCATCTGAGAATAATAAATCAGCCCCTGTTTGTTATTTAGATTTATGTTTTTTTTTTTTTTTTGTGCGCACTTATATTTATTTATTTTTTGAACTTGCACATTTTTTTTTTGATTTTTTTTTGACAGGGGCTGATTCACGATCCAGAGATGCAAAAACCGGTCGGTCTGTGAAGTGTCCTGAGAGACTATATGCATTCTAGCGTTGGCTTATGCAGGGGGTAGGCTGGCCATGGTGTAGGGTAACAGTTCGGAATATTCCTATATGCGTGCACGTGTGTGCGGTATCTAGAAAGCAGTAAAGTCTTTATTTATTTACAGATATATGAACAGAAAAATAAAACAGATAGGGTCTGTCTTGCAGTTATGTGTGGATTTTCTCGGCTTTTTATTTTTGAGCGCAAGCAAACAAGCACACTATATTAAGAAATAGAAAGAAAAGTGGGGAAGCTATCTATCCTTATTAATTACAAGTTTTGGTCCTATGTCCCCAAAAATAAAATGACAGAATGAATGTAGATATGTGCAAGTGTACAGAATAATAATAAGAAAAAGGAAATGAACTGAAATAAATACTAATACAGAGCCGGAAGTAAAATAAAGCCCCGACTCTTTTGTTGTGCTGCCCGGAATTTTATTGTAACATATAATATATATATATATATATATATATATATATATATATATATATATATATATATATATATTTGTTTTTGACATTTCGAATTTTTTTTGAATATTTATTTATTTATTTGATTTTTTTTATTCTTAAACACACCTGTAACAGTTATCGAAACGAAACTGCTGCAAGATGGAGGATCATATCCACAAATATAGATACAGATGTATAGGAATACTATATTCAAATGTGTAAATTAATATAACAAGCATACTGCATCCAGAAACAAATAAAAACAAAAAAAGTTTTATTTTATGAGTTTAGCCCTCCATTTTATTTAAAATAAAACAACTCCCAGCCAGTCGCCCGTGAGGTTCGAGTGCGACCCGCACCCGCACCCTTGGATAGGGGGTGCGGCGTGCGCGGATCTGGGACATCCACTGCTCTTGTTCCACCCTCCCTTGTTTAGGGGAAGACGAAATCAAAAGTGCGAGAGGAGTGCTGTCTATGTTAGCACTTTGGAATGTGCATCGGTTGCCTTTAGTGAATTTTGTATCCAATATGGGAACTTATGGTTCCCCCATCAAGTTATCCCTTTTTTTAGGGGATACCAGGATATGAGAATGCATTACCCTTTCATTCTCATTTTCCCTTTTTAGGGAAAGCGAAAAAGTGCAAAAAGGATATTGCGGCGCCCCACTATGGATTTTATTAAAAATAGCCTTATGGCCCGTTTCAGATCACTATGGGAGCTTTGGGTTTCCCGCATCAAGTTATCCCTTTTTTAGGGGATACCAGGATATGGGAATACATCACTCTTCCATTCTCATTCTCCCTTTTTTAGGGGAGAACGGAAAAGTGCAAAGAAGGAGTGTTGCGAGGTTCCACTGGATCTGAAAGTTTTAGAGTCGACATCTTTATTTTAAGGCAAATAAAGCAAAACCAAAGAAAAGAAAAACAAACCAGAGAAAAAGAAAACGGGTTCGGAGGCTAAGTTACGAGTTGGGAAGGTGCTAGGCACCCAACTCGCCCTTTCGGTCTCAAAAGCGGTTTTTGGCTGAAGTATGCTTATTGTTATATTTATTTAGCAAATAAATAAAGCATTAAAAGACATGAAATTAAAACAAATACATCCGTGACTACATTATTTACGGACTCGCAGCCATTTCCTTACAATAATTACAAATGTGTTTAAAAATATTTGGTCATTATAACGGCTCTTTTACATAATATTTCCTATTCTAATCCGGGCAGCACAACGGCTTATATTGGCTACATTGTGCCGGATTTAAATAACAACTTTTTAAAATAAATAGACGGAAAAGTAAATAAAATAAACAACGCCCTTAAAGGTTTTACCTTTTAGAGCGGCGGTGTGATCGCTCTGTCCTTCAGGGAGAGGGAGTCTTTTTTGTTGTTTGTTGTGTGGTTGTTGTTTTGATTTGGGCAGAGTGACAGCTTATTTTGGTAGGTTTTGGCCTTTTTGGTTGGGCGGAATAACGGCTTAGTTTTTTGGTTTTTCGGCTCGTTACTCGGGCAGAATAACGGCTTACTTTGGGATTTTTGGTCGGGGAAGTGAGGTGGATACCTAACAACTAGGCTAGGGATCACTTATAACCTGTGGATATTTATTTTGGCGGAGTTTGGACGGGGTTTGGAGACTTTTAGGGGCTTCGCTCACCTATCTCACACCTCTCATACTAATATTTCGACAGAATGACGGAGAGACAGAGCTTCGTTGCGATTTTTAATCGCGAACATTGAGCTCCTGAAATGAGGAGCCGGGGTCTTCTATTTATACTTGAAGAGTGGGGACTCATTCGGAATTCTCGAGTTTGTTCAGCCGGCATCGATAAGTGGTACCGCGGGCTTCAAAATTTGCACTTTGCGTTAACTGAGACAAGCTACAGTAAAACACATGGTGCGGCCAATTGGCCCTCCTGGCGCGGCACCAGCAGCTGCTTGTGGCGGCACCAAGGCCACTATTCAACTTTCATTTTGACACTTTCACCCCTCGCAATTCACTATTTCGCGCATCCTGCTTTGCCTTTTGCATTTTTAACTCCTGTAACTTGACATTTGTTAAGTTTTAACAGTTCTTGATATCTTATGTCAGAGTCACATACCAGGGGTACGAAATTGGGGTGTCTACACTATCCGACCCAAATCAAACCCCAAACTTAATTATGACCCTTTTAGGTTTAATTTCAACCCCTTGATGAGTTTTAATCAATGGCACACATGAATCCACCAATAGGAAGCTTAATAACTCAAACCATGGATTGAACCTTTTGAGCCTTCTTCCTCCCCAAACTCCAAACATGACAGCCATTTTGTTCATTTCCACCATTGTTGCTAGGTTCTTAGTGAGAGAAAGTAGCTTGGAGTCCTTCATCTTGCTTGCTTGATTGCCGGAGATCCGGCCATCCGATTTTCTATTAGAGACCACCAAATCGAAGCCCTTGCTCTCTAGTTTATTAATCCTTGCTTTGTTTTGTTATCCAACCATTTGATTTCGAACAAGGTAAGCTCCCAATCCCCTGTTTTTGTATGCTCAATATCAAGCATGCTACCTTCATGATAGTTTCTAGATACATGCTCAATAAGACATACACCATGTTAATAACTTGAAATATCTAAAGTTAATTTTCTATAAATTTTGGGTTAATGATTCATAATTGGTAATTTGGACTTGTGTCAAGTATGAATTGTGTTCTAAAATGGATTTGCAATAACTTATGTTCTTAGACTTATTGTAAATTGGAACTTCAAAATGAGGATCATTCTAGGGTTCACAAATTGGGAACTTTGATCTTTAATGGACTATAGTCATGAATGACTTAGTAGTCTAATTATAAATGTATCAAGAACATAGAAAAGAGCAATGAATTGCATATAGCATTCATACTCTACTTGGTGATATTTTAGCGATAACTCAACGGAGTTGCACTTAGAGAGCCATTGAACTATACCGACTCTACAATCAATCCCTACAACATTTAGAGTTCGATTGAATTGTAATATAGCTTTGGAGAATTCTTAATGTAATTGATCTCATGATTGACTTGTATATCGTAGAGTAACATGCCTACTTGATTGGACGAGTCACTCTTGTCGATCTCGCTCCCCTACTTGATTTATTACGTGAGTAAATATCTACTTGACTTGGACGAGTTCGCTCTTGTCGAACTCGTTCTTTACTTGATTTTGTGTGACAAGTAAATATCTACTTGGCATACCATTAGTCAAGCTGGCATACATGAATTGTCTTGATGGTCAACGGTGCATCGCCGTCATGAATTGCGAGATTCATGGTAGTGATGGATCGCCACACCATAATCGTGCACACACCCTTCACTACTGATCACAATGGAGAAGAGTACCTTGTCCTAACCAAAGGGCGCTTTGAATAATACTATCGTGGTCGATGTATCCTACACATATATCTGGAAAAAAACAATCGTGATAACCTTGCTATTTCAGGATCTACGAATCGGCACCGGTTCCATAACATATCATTATCCTATGTGATTTACTTTAGCACTTATGTGAAAACAACGTACATCGCGACATGAGAACTATGTGCTAGTATGATCTTGCTTGATAATCAAATATGATAACGTGTTATGTATGCCTTGCATTATATCCTGTCATGCATATTGGTGGCTTACGAAGTCTTTATGGCTTACCCCCTCCCTTTTATTGTTTTAGATCCTAATCATCTAGGCCCGTCTCGTTGAGGTTGCTCGTCCGCTCTTGTCCGTGATCACTCGCCTAGAGGTGGTAGTGTTGGCTCTTTTGATTTCTCTTTTGCAAGGACGTTTGGGTTAAAGCAAGTCACTTAAACTTCGCTTGGGAATGTGTAATTGTAGTAACTTGTACTTGTTTTAGACTAAGACTTATAGTACTACTTATGCTTCTAGTTGTTTGTCGACACTTGTAGGTCGAGCCTTGCTTGCATGTATTGGTTCACTTGTTAAGACTTCCGCTGAGCATCCCATTAGCTCTTATTTACTTTTGTAGTTTCTCCGGCGTGTTTAGCCGTCGAGGTGTATATATATTAGCATGAATTGTTTAGTTGTTGGGTTCCGGTTGTAAAGTTGCCGAATAATTGTTTACTTGCCTTTAATTGTTATATCAGGTTCCAAAGTTTTAAATTATTCCGGTTTTTTAGTGCCGAGTTGTATTACGTGTCCAATGTTACGTCACGTCAGTTTTTTTAATTGAGTCCTTGCTTGCCTGTCTTGTCCTTATTTGGACGGCACGACCCGCGATCCCTTCTCAGAGTCGGGGTCGAGGTCGGGCTATCATAATACAGTTTCAGCCTTTAATTTATAATATAGTATAATACTTGTATAGACATCTAAACTTTATCCAGTTTGGTCAACAAAGTATTCTACAAAAAGTTAATCTAATGGATATGGTCAAGATAATATGACTAATCTTATATAGTTATATTGTTATATTCCTTCCGTTTTTAATCTATGGATATGGTCAAGTTTGCTAATGTAATCATTGATTTAATCTATTTAGAGTAACACTATTGTTTATATCTTCTTACTCATCCTCTTAACCGAGTCTCATTGCCACCTATACATTTTTATCTTCTTACCCACTTAAGAATATATCTTTTCATTGTATAATCTTGTTAACATCTTCTTAGCTGGGTTCCATTGCCACCTCATTAACTTTACACCTCAATCTTATTTTTATACTTCTGAACAAATAAATTTATTTAACGTTATTTAATATATTTCATATTTAAATATTTCGTATTAATAAATTAATTTATAAATTGAGACATAAATTAATTTTAAAATAAAAATTAAATTATAAATTATAAAATTTATATTTTAATTAATAAATGATCTATAAAATTATACATAACTTGTAAAATAACATAAATAGAAAATTATATAAAAACGTTAAAATTCAAAAAATTACATAAAACATTACAAAAATAGCCGCCCCCAAAATAAAAAAGTTTACAAAACGGTTGGAATTAAGTTTTTAAAAATATTTATAAAAAAATTATAAACAAATTGTTGCCTTTTTCAAAGCTGGGCCCCACCCCACGCCCATCTCAATCGTCTCCCCCGCACGTGTGGTGCACGCGCCAGCTGTGGGAGTGCCATGCACCACACCCCCCTCCTTCATCAACAATTCTTCTTAAATGTTGGTTTTCTTCCTAAGCATTTTATCCATGGGTTTCTCTTTTGAGGGCTAAAATAATGGTCAAGAAACAAACTGATTATCTTGTGGAAGGTAGTTGAATGCATAATAGTGCAGCTTTCACAAGGAATGAAACTTTATCTACTTTCAGATCAAACTTAAAAAGCTCTGAGTTATGTTTGAGTACCAAAAGTAGAGGCATAGTCTTTAGGCCTTAATCCTTGCCACATCAAAAAATAAATCATCAAGAACCTTCACTTCTTCATGTGTTATCTTACTAGGATAGGTTTTCCTTACAACGATATGATCATTTCCCTCTATATTTGAATTCACTTATTCTAAAAAGTAGTTCAGCTACCATTATAGAGTGTGCTTGCTTTATGAAGCTCTTCAAATTTCTTCTCCATGACTACCACAAGCTAATCCTAATAGTCTTCAGTACCTTATCAAATAGATATTCATCCATATCAACTAGGTCCACGAACAATTCATGACACCATAACTTTCTTATAGGAGTAGCAACTGGATGACATACATACACAAGTGAAAGTTGGAAACAAATATTTTGGAAAAAATAGGGAAAAACATTATTCCTATGCTAACTCTTATAAAGATTAACAAGGGTATTGACAGCAAGCTTGGAGCACATGCCAAGAACGTAAGGGTTTTTTGAACTAGTGTTCAGTTTCTTTTTACTTATTGATCAAAGGTTATCTTTCGTCTTCAGTTTCTTTTTACTTCTTTCTTACTGTTTTTTTCCATTGCATTTGTTCATTGACAGTTTTTTCTTTAAAACGTTTTTAAACTTTCTGTTATGTTTTTATTGTTTTGTTTTTTTGTTTTTTAATTACAATATTTAGTTAATCTTTATAATTCTAGCTACAATCAATCTTTCATATATATATATATATATATATATATAATCAACATCAATGGAAAAACTATGCCATTATTGATAACAATATATTTGTTCAACAATGAACTGACCGGAAAATTCAAGACAACAATACGAAGACCGTAGGATTTAGTTGCAAGTAACTTTTGTTACTGACATAGGGTACATGAAGGTATTAGCATATTGGATAGAAAGGCTTTGTCCGGGGTATAACGGCTTTCCCCCGTTGACGAGGCAATCATCGTATGCAATTCGCCTGAAAATATTTGGATTGATTGTCCTAGCCGAGCTAAATGCCTTGCAGCTGAGATGTATGTTGGAGATAATGCAATTTCCAGAGACGCATACATTTTGAACTATAAGTGTATAGGTTGGTATAGGGGTGTAAGTCGGAACCACCGAACCACGGAACCGAACCAAATCAAACCAAACCAGTCGGTTTGGTTCGGTTTTGGTCGAAGACGGTTCGGTTCCAGTTTCAAAAATTAGAAAACCACACGGTTCGGTTCGGTTCACGGTTTTTGGTATCGAACTAAACCAAACCGAACCGAACCAAACCAAACCAACCAATATATTTTTATTTATTTATTATATAATATATATTATATTACATTTATTAACTATTTTGAACATTTGATTTATTCATAATATATATATACGCATACTAAACCAAACAAAATTTTGATTGTTGGAGAACTATTATTTCTTCCATTGTTTGTGTTTATTTTAGAATTTGTATTGTTTTATTTATAATAATTTGTTGTTAGTAGGTTATTTCTCAATTTGGATGTTAATTCCAAATTAAAATCTTATTTTTATTGTTATTTTTAATGTTGGTTAATTTCATTTAAAATAATTTATATAAACCACAAAACCGAACCAAACCAAACCAAACCAAACAGAGTGGTTCGGTTCGGTTCGGTTCCAAATCTTACTTGGTTCGGTTCGGTTTGAGATTTTTAGAACCACTAGGAGGCGGTTCGGTTTGTGGTTTTGGTTTTATACCAAAACCACAAACCGAACCACTTACACCCCTAGGTTGGTATACCACTCTGGAGCGGCGGAGTTTGGTTTTGTTGGATGAGAATGTTGTCCTTCGAGCACGAGCCTGGATCACCGATACGGTCACCAATGTCATCTACTTTCAGAATCACAAAAGATTAGTAGGCCAACAATATAGGAAAAATGAAGGAATATTGTTTTTCAGTTTTACCGGCAATAATTTTCTATAAAGTAAGGTTATTATACAGTTGAAACTCTATAAATTAAGATCCTTGGGACCATCAAAAATATCAATTTAACAAAATATTAGTTAATCAATAAATTAATAATTAATAGTTTAGAGTACATTAATTAATACTATTTGGAGTAGTTTATAAGACTTGAGTAAAACCCAATCTATTGGGATTGAGATTCTTAATCCATATCAATAATAAAAAAAATCCTATTACCACAAGAATCAATTTATTTGATCTTTTCCACTTATATTTTTGATTTGAGACATATTAAAATTATTTACAAGAACAAGAGTAGGCATCATGTGAGACCGTCTTACGGATTTTAATTCGTTAGACGAAGCCTCACACTCTTACAGGTCAGCCCTCTAACATATGGTGGGTCAGGTCATGTGGATATGTCTTACGAAAAATATGTGTAAGACGGTATTTCTTAAGTTTTTCTCCAAAAACAATCATAGTAACACACATCTCATCTTAAAGGTGCGAAAAAAAAAGAGTAAAAGATGCTGAAAAATCTTAAACTACCCAGCAGAAAATGAGTTGCACATTTATTGAGTGATGAGGAAATAATTAAGAGTATCATGGGAACTGATAAAAATTATGAAGATGAAGATGAAAGTTTTACAATTGAGTCCTCTTCGCGTAAAGAAGCTCTTTGAACGATGATAATATTGAATAATTTCTTTGTGAGGTATGAGAAAACCATACTAGAAGTTTTTATGATGATAAGAAAATTCAGAGATAAGATTCAAGTTGACATCAATTTCAGCAAAATCAGAAAACAATCAAGTCAATTTTTTATGAAGTCTTCATAAATCATTAATGTATTATGCAATATATAATGAATTATCCCCAAATCGAAAGGGGAGAGAGAGAGAGAGAGAGAGTACCAGCGCACAAAACAAGCACAAGTCCAAAATTCAAAAGAATAAAGACATTGCAAAATTTGTTATCATAGAGATTTCTCATACTGAACATCATGATCTTTTTTTATATATGAAAAAGAAGAAGAAAAAACAATAAAAGAAAAGAGAAATGAATTATGGTGATGATACAGTTTCAGCCTTTTATTTATAATATAGTGTAATACTTGTATAGACATCTAAACTTTATCCAGTTTGGTCAACAAAATATTCTACAAAAATATTAATCTAATGGATATGATCAAGATAATATGACTAATCTTATATACTTATATTGTTATATTCCCTCCATTTTTAATCTATGGATATGGCCAAGTTTGCTAATGTAATCATTGATTTAATCTATTTAGAGCAATACCATTGTTTATATCTTCTTACTCATCTTCTTAACTGACTCATATTGCTACCTATACACTTTTATCTTATTACCCACCTAAAAATATATCTTTTCATTGTATAATTGTGTTAACATCTTCTTAGATGGGTCCCATTGTATAAGACCCTGAATTCTTATTTACTTAACTTGATATAATTATAGCCACGATGGACCGTAATTATGCAGTGCTGTCATACCGGTTGTGTTTATTGTCGTTTTACTCGGTTGATATTAATTTCGACCCTAAGTTTAGCCCGGTATGACCGAGGACCTTGGGGATTAACTTAGAATTATTTTGGATTAATTAGATACACGTTTGCATGCTCTCGTGTTTGATTTTTGGCTTAACTCGTATTCCCGCAGGCCATGATAGGTCTGTAGTATTTTGGCCACAACTTTGTGTAGGAAACTCAGAATTCAGATCCGTTTGGTGCGTTATAAACTAGACTCCGAGACCTTTCCAACCATACCTCTCGTGTAATTTTTAGACTTGTATTTCAGTACATGAATATTTTTAAAGTTGACCCAAAAATTCAGTCTACAATATTTGACCCCTCCT
This sequence comes from Codonopsis lanceolata, assembly GCA_013146195.2. Taxonomy (NCBI): domain Eukaryota; kingdom Viridiplantae; phylum Streptophyta; class Magnoliopsida; order Asterales; family Campanulaceae; genus Codonopsis; species Codonopsis lanceolata. Next base: position 124,068,997 of record CM028378.1, read on the forward strand.
CGTGTTTTTTGACTTCTTTGGTTGTTGACCCTTGCACTCTTAAACCCTCACCCAATTCAGTCCTAGAAACTTATATTGACTCAAGTATGACCAATTCCTAGCCTTGGATGATTATTAATCAAGGGTACACATTAATTGACCAATCAAAGCCTTCATAACTCAAGACACATGGATTGAACCACTTGTTGACTTCAACAACTTGAAGTAAACCATTCGACTAGCCAAAGACTGCCTTCATTTCTAGCCTTCTTCAATCCTGTTCTTAGAAAGAGAGAGAGAGAAGGCTGTCATTGAAGCTTGGAAGGTGTTCTTGGAGTATTCCGACGATTCCCAGAGATCCGGCAACCCGATCGGAGAGTTTAGACCACCGAATCGAATCCCTTGCCCTCTAGCTCAATAATCTTTGGTTTGTTTTCTGATCAATTCTTTTGATCTATACTGAAGGTATGTTACTAATTCCTATAATTTTGTAGACTAGATTCTTAGGTAAGCTAGTCTTCATTAAACTTGCTTAGATCATGCTAAGGAAGAGTTTTATCAAGTTTATAACACGTTTTGATGCGTCTATGAAATCTGGAAATTTTTCCATGAATCTTGAATTGATGATTTTGGTCTTGAGTTTAGTTTGAAATTTGTTCAAGCTTTGATTTGGAAGCATTTTTGTTCATGAACTTGTTGGGAATACAAACCATACAAATTCAGTCTTTGTTTTGGGTAAATTTCGAAAAAATACTGGTACCAATCTACAAAAGGGAATTTTCTAAAATTAAAGTATGTTATACCTATACATGTTAGGTAAGTCACTATAAAGTTTCATAAATTTTGGAGATGGGGAAGTATTTTTCATTGGTCAAATATCGTGGCTGTTCCAGTAAGTTCTTACAAGACATCCAATCTGTTAACGTGAAATGTAGGTGACCATAATTCGATGAATACATGTCTGAATTGAGGATTTTAAACTTCTAAGTTGTACTTAAAAGTGTCTAGTTTCTGGAAATGTATGATTTACGATATTTGGATTTATGAGGAATATTTGGTGAATTTTCTATGATAGACACTCAGTGTAAGTCACAGTAGAGAATCAGATTTATGTCATGAAGTTGAGAGGACCATGACTTGATGAATACAAGTCCAATTGAAATGTTTTAAAATGGTAAACTCTACCTCAAAGAGTTTAGTTTCTGGAAATATATAATATGTGTCATTTGGATAAACGGGAAAGTTTTGGTGAATTTTGTATGATAGACATGCAGAATAAGTCATAACAGAAAATCATATTTTAAATATGAACTTGAGGTGACTGCATCCTTAAGAATACAAGTCCAAATTGAGTTCTTTAAAGTGTTAAATTATATTTCCAAGAGTATAATTTTTGAATATATAAAATTTATGAAATTTGGAGTTGTGAGGAATTAATGGTTGAATTTATAAGTTGACTGGGCAGAATAATCATAACAGAAAATCATATTATTAGATTGATCTTGATATGATCATAGATTGATGAATACAAGTCCAAATAAAGTGATTTAAAAGGCTAAGTTATAGTTTAAAGAGCCTAGTTTTTGAATAAGTAAGATTCAATATATTTGGTTCTGAAAGGAATTTGTAATGCAATTAGCAAGATTGCTGCATAGAGTGATTCGTAATATTTGAACTTGTTAAGGATAGTTTTGTTTAATTCATGGACTACTATGGATTTTGGACAATAGGGTGAATTATCATAATAGGATGCATTTATTATTTATAATCTAAATGATTTAATGACCCTAGACTAACATAATAGTCTTGGACAATATGTGATTTAGTATTTGTTAAGTTGAGAACTTAACTTGGATTTGCGCTAGAAATAAACATCTATGCTGATTAGATATTATGACTTATGAAAGTATAATTGTGATACTTGTTAAGGATTGATTCTCCATACTTGATGAATATGACTTATAAAGCATATAGTGTTTCTTGCCTTTATACATGTTCTATTATTGGGTTGTTAACTTGCAATGAAATTTAGATTCCACTAATAGGTGGGATTATGAACTTGAATTGAACTAGGGCTTGCTTTGATATTAATCAACTTAGGATTCCATTTTCTACTTGACTTATTGATACGTGAACTAGGGTTCCTTAATGGAGTGAGAACCTAGCTAAGCTTTAAACAAGAATATAGAAGGGCTAGAAATGCATATAGCATTTATACCCTATTTGGTTGGAATTATTGTAAAGACTCAACGAAGTCGAGCTTAAGAAAAAATTGAACCTTACGGGGATCGTGGTAAGATCCTATGTTAACTAGATTCCATTTGACTAGAGTACTAGATTTTGAAACTTGATTTGATTAGTGTGGACAACTTGCCACTTATTCTTTCGAGACTCAATTGAGCTTCAAACGTGATTTAATGATTATTACAATGATGTGCATAATCAAGAGTTTTTAGTAGATTAATACCCTACTTGGCATTGGACGAGTTAGCTCAGTCCCTATTTGATTTCATGGCAAGTAAATATCGTCTACTTGTGCATTGCATATGAGTCCATCTAGCATTTGTTGAGTTTTACGTTGAAGGTCGGATGGTGCATCGTCTTCACGAGTTATGGGATTCGTGATCGCTATGTATCGCCGTACCGGATACAGTTCACACACCCCTCCACTGTTGGCCGCAGTGGGGACGTAGTTCCATAGTCGTGGGTAATTGTTATATCAGGTTGGTCATTTTTTGAAACGCCAACCTGGAGTGCCGATGGTTTGTTCAGTGTCTGCAATGTTGCGGCACGCGAGTTTTGTTTTTTCCCCTTTGTGAGATAATGTATCTCTTGGGTTCTTTGGCTTTGGTTTCGAGCTTCATAGCTCGGGACTTCATTTCCTTATTGCTTTCGCTAATTCGATTTTTGAAATCCTATATTTTGGTATGGCTTTATGTTCATGTTTAGAGCTTGTTAGCTCGACTGTTAAACTCGCACTACTATTTATCAAGTGCTTGCCCTTTTCTTATGTTAGTTTTAGCGACATAACCTTGGGATTTCATGTTGAAATTCGAGTTGGGTCGTGACAGTTGGTATCAGAGCTTATGTTAGCTATAAGCCAGGATAGGTTCCATGGCCTAGGTTGAGTTTGGGTTATCGTCGAGTATTTACCGTCAAGTGTTGTGTGTTGTGCCTTGGTGGCATGTTCTTTTGTACAAGTGTAAGGCTTGGAGTACTAAGTTCAGTTGGTCTAGATTGCCGTGAGTGCAAGCTTGTGTCTAAGAGTATTATATTCCTCCTATGTCGCTTTTAAGTTGTAGTTATACCAAGAGCGTGTGCTGCGATTCTGTAGAGCCATTGTTTCTTAATCCGTTATTATGATCGGATAAGTTGAGATTTTCGATCCCGAGAGTGATCGTTGTGGTGTTCATTAGATCCAATGTTCGTTGTTGTACATTTCGAGAGCGGAGTGGCTAAGCCTCCCGTAGTACCTAGTGTATTCCGTGATTTATATATAAGTATATATAGTTATTGTAGTACTTAATCGTGTGTGCTCGTGCTACCTAGTGACTGTGAAGTGTTGTTCAGTCTCATTGTTAGTCTAATACATTAGTAGAGTATTAGCATTGTGTAATTTGCTTTATCTATCATTGATAGATCATTAATAGTATGATTATTCCATACTAGGGGTACGTGCATAGTAGATTAATATGCTATGTTGCATGAGATTGATGTCATGCCTATACGTGTTTATGATATGTGTTCATGAGACTGAACTAAAGGATGTTTTTATATGATTCACGAACACCCCGCATCCTATACGATGAAAGCTTTTGAAGTCATTTCAGAGGGCCCCTGACTTGATTATCAAGTGGTCTTCGTCGGAGAACTAGAATAGTATAAGTTAGATTTGAAATTGACCGAACACATTACCAAAATGGAATAGAACAACAAATGGTGTACTGTTATACTTGTGCAAATATGTACAATACGTATATGAAAGATGTGCTATGAATGTGATGTCTTGCTATTAAAAATCTTTACGTGTGTAGTTTGTAACAGTGTTTAATGTGTGAGAATACGATGAACTGTAGACATTTGTTTATAACTGGAGTATTATGTTAAGCACGAAAAAATTTGGTTTGAAAGTTGTACCTTTTTTCAAGAGTCAAGCATGACTCGACACTGAGATTGAATTGAGTTGTTATTAAGGGTTACCCTAAGATTGGAGACACCATTGTTGTTGCCTCGATTGTGTTAGTAGGTCAAAAGTCGACCTTGTAGTACAATTTATGAAATTGTGAATTCGAGGATGAATTCTTTTAAGGTGGGGAGGATGTAAGACCCTGAATTATTATTTACTTAACTTTATATAATTATAGCCATGATGGACCACAATTATGCAGTGATGTCGTACCGGTTGTGTTTATTGTCGTTTTACTCGGTTGATATTAATTTCGACCCTAAGTTTAGCCTGGTATGACTGAGGACTTTGGGGATTAACTAAGAATTATTTTGAATTAATCATATACACATTTGCACGCTCTCGTGTTTGATTTTTGGCTTAACTCGTATTCCCGCAGGCCATGATAGGTCTGTAGTATTTTGGCCACAACTTTGTGTAGGAAACTAGGAATTGAGATCTGTTTGGTGCGTTAGAAACTAGACTCCGAGACCTTTCCAACCATACCTTTCGTGTAATTTTTAGACTTGTATTTCAGTACAGAAATATTTTTTAAAGTTGACCCAAAAATTTAGTCTACAATATTTGACCCCTCCTTGTGTTTTTTTGACTTCTTTGGTTGTTGACCCTTGCACTCTTGAACCCTCGCCCAATTCAGTCCTAGACACTTATATTGGCTCAAGTATGACCAATTCCTAGCCTTGGATGATTATTAATCAAGGGTACACATTAATTGATCAATGAAAGCCTTCGTAACTCAAGTCACATGGATTGAACCACTTGGTGACTTCAACAACTTGAAGTAAACCATTCTACCAGCAAAAGACTGCCTTCATTTCCAGCCTTCTTCAACTGTGTTCTTAGAAAGAGAGAGAGAGGGCTGCCATGGAAGCTTGGAAGGTGTTCTTGGAGTATTCCGGCGATTCCCAGAGATCTGGCAACCCTTACATGCTTTACATCCTCATTCTCTAAACATGAAATCAAACTTGCTTGACATCTCGTACTTGCTTGATATGCTATCTACATATGTTTATCATGCTAGATAGTGCATTACATGTTCAACACACCAAAATCATGCTTGCCTTGTTCACTTTGCTTAATTGAGATCATAGTTGTCTTGTAAGTCTTTTATGCTTCGCATGATCTTGTCTTGGTTGCCTCGAGTATCATCTTAGCTTCCTAAACACTTAAACAAGTCTTAATGAGTTTTAGTATCATTGATTTATGGTTCTTGGTCCCTACTTTGTTCTTAAGGTGCTTAACGATAAGTTAGAAGCCCTTCTTGCTAGTACTTGATCATTGGGAACTTAGGATGCATCAATGCATTCCTTTGCCTTCAAGACTTGTATTCATTACTTGATAATCCTTGAGTTAGAGTTCTAGACCAATTTTACTAGTTTTTCTCATGCTTGCACAATCATTTTTCATAGACTTGTTGCCTTTGGAAAGAAGATGACCAACTTTTTACTTCACAGATTCAGTCATGTTTTTGGGCAAACTTCGAGAAAATTCTGGTATCAATCTACTTAAGTGATTGAGATTTCATTTGGGTATGTTTTACCTACATATGATAGGATACTCCCTGTAAAATATGGTAATTTTCCAAGGTGTCTAAGTACATCAATTAGGTCTTGACTTACGGATGTGCCAGAATTCTGTTTTCAGGAAATCAGCTTCTGTAATTGATTTTGTAGTAACATTATTTTGATGAATATAAGTCCAAATGGAGTAAAGTAAAATGCTAAAATATATTTTAATGGGTCTAGTTTCAGAAAAATCAATAATCACCTCATTTGGAGGTATGAGCTATTTATGGTCGATTTTACAAGATTGACTGTTCTGTAACTTCACAAATGAAAACTCTGTTTTACAGATTTCGGGTTTTTGACATGTTTTGGTTGAAGACCCCTTTGCCCTTGACCCTTTACCGACATTTTCAGCCTAGAACACTATTGTTGACTCTAGTCTAAGTCTTGTTAACCCTTGGATGAGTTATTAATCAAAGGCTTTCAAGCCTTGACCAATTAGAAGCCATATAACCACCCTTCACAAGGATTATGGTTGTGCACTCATTTAAAGCCCTTGACAGCCCATCTTTGTCTTTAACCTCTCAAATTACTGAACCTTCATGTCATTGTTGAGCTTGTGAAGCTTCCATACTTGTGTGATCGTTTGCCGGAGTTCCGGTAACCCGTTTGGAGAACCGATACCGCCTAATCGAAGGCCTTGCCCTCCTCTTCGACAATCCTTAGTTTATTTGTGTTTCCCTCCATTATTCATAGGCTTAAGGTGAGTTATAAATTCCCTTATTTGTATGTTCAATATAACATGCTTCCTTCATTATAGTTGTTCTAAACATGCTTAGGAAGACTTCTAGTAAAGTAGAATTCTTCATTTCATCATGTGAAAAGTATATAAGTTTTTAAGGTTTCCATGTTAAGTTATGATTTTGACTTTGTGTAAAGCATGAATGATGTTCTAAATGTGCTTAGGAACAAATCTTGTGAAAGAATAAATTTCAATTGTATGTTTAACAAAATCGACTATTTTAGGGTTTCAAACTCGAGAATTGGATTATGGCTAGTCTAAGGTCATGAATGGCTTGGTGATTGTGTTCTAAGTGAACGGAGAACATAGAAAAGAGTAATGGGGTGCATATAGTATCTATGCTCTATTTGGTTGCACTTTTAGCAATGACTCATCGGAGTTGAGTTTAGCGAGTTATTGAACAATACCGACTCCACATTCAATCCCTACGACGTTTGAAGTTCATTTAACTAGAATACTAGTTTGGGATTCTTGATTTGGATTGATGTTCATGTTTGAATTCTATATGTCATAGAGTAATATGCCTATTTGACATGATGAGTTCGCTCTTGTCGAACTCGTTCTCTATTTGACTAAGTGAATAAACATATACTTGACTTGGATCGGTTCGCTCTTGTCGAACTAGATCCTCTACATGTTCATGAATGATAGGTAAACATCTACTTGTCCTCCCATTAGTCCAGCTTGGCGTACTTGTTCTTGTCTTCACTGGTTGACTATGCATCACCGTTACGAATTGTTAGATTCGTGATAGTGATGAATTGTCAAACCAGAATCATGCACACACCCTCCTTTCTTGATCACTTTGTAGAAGAGTACCTTGTCGAAACCATAAGGGCACTTGGAATAATGCTATTCATGGTCGATGTATCAATTACGTACATTCGACAATACGTTCATGTTAACGCTTGTATTGCAAGAGCTACGAAGTGACACCAGTTCTATAACATATCCTCTTTATATATGGTTTACTTTATAGCACTTATGTGAAACCAACGTGCTACCATGGATATGTGAACTAAGTGTTTATATGAATGAATGCTTTGATTGACTTGATATTAATGATGATAACTTGCTATGTATGTTGTATATGTCATGCCATGCATAATTGTTAGCATACAAAGTCTTTATGACTTACCCCCTCCCTTTTATTGCTTTAGATCCGAATCGTCCGGGTCCTTCGCAGGGAAGCATCATTGAGTTCGTGCGTGGTCCAGCTTGTCTATGTTGCAAGTTCACTTGAAGAGGTCATTATAGTTTCCTCTTTCTTTCTTGGCAAGGACGTTGGGTTAAGCAAGTCAATTAGACTTGTCTTGGGTATTTGTATCATGCTTGTAACTCTAGTATTATTAAACTTGGATTTTTTGTATCAAGGCTTGTTCTTGTAAAGTATAATGTAAAACTTCCATTTTTCACGTTGGTTCACTTATCTTTAGACTTCCGTTGAGCATCCCATTAGTTCTTATTTTTCGTTGTTTCTCGGTGTTTAGCCGTTGAGGTGTTTATAGTATGAATGGTTTAGTTGTTGGGTTCGGTTATAAATTCGCTGATGACTTGGTTAAATTGTTTTAAAATGTTTTATCAGGTATCAAAGTTTTTAAAATTTCAGCCTTTTTGGTGCCGAGTCGCTTTACGTATATAATGTTGTGTCACGTCAGTTTTAATAATTGAGTCCTTGCATGAATTGTAGTCCTATTTGGACGGCTTGACTCGCGATTCCTCCTCAGGGTCCGGGTCGAGTCGTCACAATTATGGAAAACAACGTGACGCAACATAGTAGACGTAACGTGACTCGGTACCAAATGACCGGAAGTTTTTAAAACCTTTTAAACCTGATGTAACAATTAATGCAATTTAAACCAAATCATCGGCGACTTTACAACCGGAACCCAACACTAAACAGTTCATGCTCTAATACCTCGACGACTACAACATGCCGGAGAAACAACATAAGTAAATAAGAGCTAATGTGATGCTCAGCGGAAGATTTAAAACATAATGAACCAACTACAACTATACGTGGCTCGGCGTACATGCGCCGACACTCAAAATAGAATACAAGTTACCACAAGTTATAGACATAAATACAACAAGTTCAAGTTTCCCAAAAGTGAAGTCTAAATGACTTGCTATACCCAACCTCCTTTCAAAAGAAAAAAATAAGGACATCTCTAAAATAACCTCGTCGCGAGTGATCTCGAAAAAGCGCGAACTCTGCAGCACCTCAACGGGAAGGACCTGGACGGCTCGGATCTAAAGCGGTAAAAGGGAGGGGGTAAGTTATAAAGACTTTGTGAGCTAACAATTATGCATGTCTACTCAACCAAATATGCCAGCTGGACTAATGCAATGCCAAGTAGATGTTTACTCGTCATATAAACCAAATAAGGAACAAGTTCGACAAGTGTGAACTTATTCAACAAGCAGGTGTTTACTTATCATCAAATCAAATAGGAATTCGACAAGAGCGAATTCAACATGTCAAATAGATACATCATTCTACAGCATGCTCTCGATTATGCATTTATTAAACACAATCATATAAAAAACGAATAAGAACTCGATTGAGTCTCATAAGCACTCATACATCAAAGCATGTACTTCAATTCATCCTAAAGTCTCGTAAGCTCATATACTAGTCTAACGAACTACAAACGTCGTAGGGATTGAATGTGGAGTCGGTATTGTTCAATAACTCCCTAAACTCAACTCCGATGAGTCATTGCTAAGAGTGCAACCAAATAGAGCATAGATACTATATGCATCCCATTACTCTTTTCTATGTTCTCCATTCATTTAGAACACAATAACCAAGCCGTTCATAACCTTAGACTAGCCATAATCCAATTCTCGGGTTTGAAGCCCTAGAATAGTCGATTTTGTTAAACATACAATTGGAGTTTATTCTTTCACAAGAGTTGTTCCTAAGCATATTTAGAACATCATTCATGCTTTACACAAAGTCTAACTCATAACTTCACATTGAAACCCCAAGAATTTACATAATTGTAACATGATGAGTTGGTGAATTCTACTTCACTAGAAGTCTTCGTAAGCATGTTTAGAACAACTATAATGAAAGAAGCATGTTATTTTATTGAACATACAAATCTAGGAATTGAGAGATCACCTAAAGCCTATGGTTAATGGAGGAAAGCACAAATAAACCAAGGATTGTAGAAGAGAAGGGCAAGGGCTTCGATTAGGCGGTCTTGGTTCGCCAATCGGGTTACCAGAACTCCGGCAAATGGTCACACAAGTATGGAAGCTTTTCTAGCTCAACAATGGCTCCAAGGTTCAGTAATTTTGAGAGGTTGAAGAAAATGGGGCTGTCAAGGGCTTTAAATGGGTGAACAAAACCATAATCTTTATGAAGGGTGGTTATATGTGTTTTAATTGGTCAAGGCTTGAAAGCCTTTGATTAGGAACTCATCCAAGGGCTAGCAAGGCTTAGACTAGGGTCAACAAAGGTGTGCCAAGCCAAAAAGGGACGGCCAAGGGTCAAGGGCAAAGGGGACATCAACCAAAATCACTTAAAATGAAATCGAAAACATAGTTTCTTATGGTTATCTGGACAGTCAATCTTGTAAAATCGACCATAAATAGCTCACACCTCTAAATGAGGTGATTATTGATTTTCTGAAACTAGAATCTTTAAAATATATTTTAGATTTTTAAATTACTCAGTTTGGACTTATATTCATCAAAATAAGGTTACTACAAAATCAAGTACAGAAGCTGATTTCCTGAAAACACAATTCTGGAACAGTCGTAAGTCAAGACCTAATTGAATGTACATAGACACCTTGGAAAATTACCAAATTTTACAGGAAGTATCCTAACATATGTAGGTAAAACACACCAAAGGGAATCTCAATCACTTTAGTAAATTGGTACCAGAATTATCCCGGAGTTTGCCCAAAACCATGATGAATCTGTGAAGTAATAAGTTGGTCATCTTATTTCCAAATGCAACAAGTCTATGAATAATGATTGTGCAAGCATGATAAATACTAGTAAACTTGGTCTAGAACTCTAAATCAAGGATTATCAAGTAATGAATACAAGTCTCAAAGGCAAAGGAATGCATTGATGCATCCTAAGTTCCAAATGATCATGTACAAGCAAGAAGGGCTTCTAACTTATCGTTAAGCACCTTAAGAACAAAGTAGGGACCAAGAACCATGAATCAATGATACTAAAACTCATTAAGACTTGGTTAAGTATTTGGGAAGCTAAGGTGATACTCGAGGTAACCAAGGCAAGATCATGCGAAGCATAGAAGACTTACAAGACAAGTATGATCTCAATTAGGCAAAGTGAGCAAGGCAAGCATGATTTTCGTGTGTTGAACATGTAATGCATTATCTAACATGATAAACATATGTAGATAGCATATCAAGCAAGTACGGGATGCCAAGCATGTTTGATTTCATGTTAAGAGAATGAGGATGTCAAGAATGTAAGGGTTCGGGTCTCCACAAGTTCATTAATCCTTAGTTTGTTTTATGATCCATTCTTTTGATCTATACTAAAGGTATGTTACTAATTCCCAGAATTTTGTAAACTAGATTATTTGGCATGCTAGTCTTCATTAAACTTGCTTAGATCATACTAAGGAAGAGTTTTATCAAGTTTATAATGTGTTTTGATGCATCTATGAAATTTGGAAATTTTTCCATAGATCTTGTGTCACGACCCTACCGGATTCTAACACAAAATCCCAAGGTCATATCATGAAACTAACATAAGAAGAGGACAATCACTTGATAAATAGCACATGAGCCGAACAATCAAGTTAACAAGCTCTAAACATGAACATAAAGTCGCATAAAAATGGATTTCAAAAATCGAATTAGCTTTGGCAATAAGGAAATGAAGTCCCGAGCCATGAAGCTCGAAACCAAAGCCAAAGAACCCAAGAGATACATTATCTCACAAAGGGGAAAAACAAAACTCGCGGTGCCGCAATATCGTATGCTGAACAAACCATTGGCACTCCGTGCCTGCTTTCATCAAAGGACCAACCTAATATAACAATTACCCATCAAAGCATGGGTAACCAACAACTATAATAATATAGAATAAAGAAAAACCCAAAAGTTATGCGTCTCTGAGAGACAAAAAAAAAAAAATACTAAAACCACGAACAAAGGCACGATATAACATGTCGGCCCAAGGAAGAATCAATACAAACACCCAAGTATCTCGATCAGAATTCTAGATAACGTTACAAAATCGATCTCACAAGAATAGTAAAGTACATAATATATATGACGATGCTAAAAAGAAATAGGACTCCACAAGCTGTAGTCTCGCTACTAGCACTTAACCACACGATTTCATCTCGATCTATCGACGCCTACGCCTCGCCACACACAATCTACTCGACCAACGGCTACCAATTTATTGCAACTAGAAAACAAAGTATGGAATGAATGGCTCGCCCACACCCCACTTCAAAGACTGACATGTGATATCAACTGCTTAAACTTAACAAAATGTCAAGTTACAAGGTTGAAAATGCAAAAAAGAAAAAGTAGGATGCATGAATAGTGAACCGCATGGGGGTAAATTGTCAAAAAATTGAAGAACTTTCAGCTAGCCATGCCGCGTCACATGTCCTGGTGCCACGCCAAAATTTTTGGTCGCGCCAAGCTCCCAAAGGTCAAGAGTTAACGCGATTGCGTATCAAACGCGGCGCATGCCGATGAAACACAAATCCAACTATAAATATCGCACGCCACGATTTCGAACACAATTTCAACGGGCTTCAAGCCCGAGAAAACTCGCGTATTTTTAACGCAGCTGAGCGATCAAGTGAGCGAGAGTGATCCCCCTCTTACAAAGCCTCGAAACCCCGTCCAAACTCCGCCAAATCAAACTCACCCCAAAAAAGTGATCCCTAGCCCTTTAGTTAGGTATCCACCCTATTTCCCACCAAAAACCATAAAGTAGCCGTTACTCCGCCCGAGTAAATAGGCCGAAATCACAAAAAATAAGCCGTTATTCCGCCCAACTAAATAGGCCAAAACTACCAAAACTAAGCCAATATTCTACCCGAG
>CM028378.1:124081633-124305083 GCA_013146195.2 Codonopsis lanceolata
GAAGTATCTTTCTTTGGGCACATAGTTTCAGCGCCGGATAGCCGTTGATCCGGCTTAAAAGAAGCGTGATCTAATTGGAAGAGGCCTAGTCTTGCTATCGAGGTTCTGAGTTTCGGGTTAGCGGTTATTACCGGTTGGGTTTATCGAGGGTTTAGGATTGTGACTTGCGACGGGGGCCTGACAATTGACAAAAAACGTGCCGCTTTGTTTGAATGAGAAATGTGAGTCTAGTTTTCAAGAGCTTAAGAGTTGACGCGCAACCTATTTTGGCTTCGCTTCTGGAGGAGATAATTTTGTGATTTATAAGTGATGCTCTAAGGAAGGTTTGGGTCACAAGTGTTTGATGCGCACGGGAGGTTATCGCCTATGCATCGAGGAAACCATTCTATTCATGAGCGCACTACCCTACACACGATATGGAGTTATAGCCGATTATTCGCTAAGGCATAAGTGGAAACACTACTTGACTGGGTCTAAGTTTGAGATCTTCACCTACCATAAGAGCTTGAAATACTTGTTTTGCAAAAAGGAATTGAATATGAGGCAAATAAGATGGATGGAAAAGTTAAAGGACCATGATTGTACTATCTTGTATCATCATCCGGGAAGGCAAATGTGGTATGATGCCTCGGTAGAAAAAGTTCATATGTCGCATGATGGTGAAGTGAATGGAAGATGTTGAGGATTTTATGGATCGAGTCCTGCGATTGTTGATGAGGGGTGATTTTTAAATGTTCGTGCATACCGCTTTTATTTGGGAAAATTAGAGAAGCGCGCGGAATGATCCTGATTTGAGGAAAATTATTGATGGATGGTCGAGAATGTATCGCTGCATTTCGGGTTAATAAATAGGTACCTTGACTTTTCGAGGTAGAGTTTGGTCCCCTGTAATGCGGAATTGAAGAGGTTAGTTCGACTCAAGCTCATAAACTAAGTATACCATTCACCCTGAGCAACAAAGATGTACCTAGACTTGAAAAGACGTTGGTGGAAGCGGTACGAAGAGAGAAATTGCCGAGTACGTGTCTAAGTGCAGCTCACTTGTCACAGGTTAAGGCCGAGCATCGAGACCCGCGGATTTTACAAACCATCGAGATTCTCGAAAGTGGAAATGGGAGTTCATTACCATGGACTTTGTGACAGGTTACCAAGCACGCGAGAGGGTTTAATGCAGCTGGGTTATCGCCGACCGATTGACTAAGTTCCGCACACTTCATTCCGATAGCTATCACGCATTCATTGACTCTACTGGCACCAGATATCCAGAGATCGTGAGACTCATGGCGCACCGGTTAGTATCAGGTCCGATGAGACCCGAGGTTCACATCTAGGTTTTGGTCATCATAGGAAGCTGGGGACTAGATTGGACTTCAAGATGTTTTTCATCCGCAAACGGATGGTCATCCGGAAATGGCTTGATTCAGATTGGGAGACATGCTACCAGTCGCTGTTGATTTCAAGGGAAGCCGATTCTTATTTACCTTGGCCGAGTTTGGCGTATAATAACATCGGCCGAGTATCAAGATGGCGCCGTATGAAGCTTTGTACGGGCGTAAGTGTAGATCGCCAATTTGTTGGGACGAAGTTGGAGAGGCGAAACTTTGGGGTTCCGAAGTTAGTGCAACGCTCTGGCTGGAGAGCTGAAGTTGATTCGAGATCGCTGCGCACCGCTCAAAGTCGACAAAAAGAGTTATATGACAATCGAAGACCTGATTCGAGTTCTGGGTGATTACGTATTCTTGAAGCGTAACACCGAGGAGAGGTACTAAGAGGTTTCGCAAGAAAGTGGAAGCTTACACCGAGATACATTGGTCCATTTGAGGTTCTTGAGAGGGTCTGGGACCTTAGCGTGATCGTATAGCATTGCTACCTTTCACTTTCGGAGACACATAATGTATTCCATGTCTCTATGTTACTTAAAGTATTTCGAAGGACCAGTCTCATGTACTCAGTATGAGGAGATCAACGCTCGATATATCATATCGAAAAGCCCGCGAAGATATTGGATACCAAGGAGCAAGTTCTACGAACCAAAAGAATTCCCTTTAGTCAAAGTTCTTTGAGGAACCACAACATCAAAGTTGGCTACATGGGAGACGGAAGCGAGATGCCGAGAAGCATCCGCACTTATTCGACGAACTTGGTAAGAATTTAGTGACTAAATTCCTAAAGGCTGGGGAGAGTGTAACGCCAGTATTCTTGCATGTGCATTGTATGCTTGTCTTCTTACTTTCTTGGTTGAATTGTGAGCATGTCTACTTGTTATATAAATGTCTTAGAATCATTTATAGATCATTTTAAAAGTTCATAACATGTTTAGAATCACATAAACTTGTTTGGAGAATCGCCGGTTTAATCGCGTTGAATTTGGTCTTAGCGATTCTCTCGTTGCTCGTATTTGCTTCTATTTCGACGTACGAAGTGTTCGTTGAGTTCTTGGCTTTCTATTCAAGTCTTATTCATGTTGAAACAAACCTATTTCATGTCCAAGACATCCTAGTTTGATTGGTGGTTGATTTGAGTTTAATCCGTTGTTCATTCGTCGCGTGGTTCGCCTTGTCCTAGCTTGTTCCTGAGTGGTTCGGTGTGTTTCCGACTCATTTTGAGTAGGGTTAGACCTTAGAATGGTTGCCCAAAAAGTTTGGGACCATTTAGATCAAGTTTAGACCAAGTTTTAGAGGTTCTGAGGAGGCGGCCGCAGATGGAGGTGAGGCGCCCGCCTCAACCGGCTGCGAGTAATTTCGATTGGTCCGAACTTTGGGAGAGGCTCTCACTTGAGGCGGCCGCATGGCCTTGTGAGTGAGGCGCCCGCCTCACTTGTTTCTCTGCTACGGTTGATTTGTTCTGTTTCAGAATTTGACAATTGCTTACTTTAAACCCCTACTTAAACCTATCCTAAACCTCCACCTAACCCTTCCTACTTAAGTCCTAACATCCCTAACTTATTTTTAATGATGGATTAGGAGGCTTGTAGATCATCAAACCCTATCCTAAGAATCTCAAAGGGACCACAAGTGGTTGACACTTGTCCCACCCACTTTTGACCACTTATAAGCCAAAAATCAAATTTCGATTTTGACCCTCATATCTCTCCCTCACTTTTCAAAAACGAATTTCCATCTTCTCCAAGACTCTTCCATGGTTGCTTGAGGTCTTCATCATCATCTACCTTCATCCATTCATCCATTGCCCAAGACTCATTCATTAAAGTTGAAGAGCTCATCAAGGGGAGCATTTCTATCCGAATAGTTCCTTCTAGTTCTAGTTCCGTTGGTGTGTATCAAGTAAGTTACCTACCTAATCTTCTTCTTCTTCTAGTTCTCATTGACCTAAGGAAGCAAAGTCTATGTTGGTTGAGGTCAATGAGGGCACTTGTATGCTTTACATGCTATATTGTGGTATGTTGAGATTTGATCTTGTTAGTTAGAGCATGTATAGGTTAAACGCTTGCTTGTGAAAGCCTATATTACTCTTTCATCTTGCCTATTTAAAGCTTTAAACATGTTAGAGACATGTATATTGTTTGTTGTTGGAAGTTTGTTCACAAGAAAATGCCCTAAATGGAGCCTACATTATATGTTGCTATGTTGAATGTGTTCTATTCTATGAAATGAACTCTATGATGAACTTGAATCACTTTGCATTGCCTTGGTGAGTTTATAATCTTGTTGAACCTAGAAATGACCTAGGTTGGGTTATGAAGCATATAGCTTCAATTTCTCCAAATTTGGGAATTTAGAGCAAAGACTCAACGGAGTCGACTTTAGGGTATAATTGAACGTGTTGAACCCTAGTTTCAATCCCTACGAAGTTCGGACACCGTTTGATTTGATTTACTCAAGTATGAGATTGGTTTGATGATTTATGCAAGTTTTATGAAAGGTTGGTTTGTGCAATTTAATTTGCCTTGATATGACTTTATAGTAGAGATTGATACCCTACTTGGTTGGTCGAGTTCGCTCTTGTCGAATTCGGTCTTTGATTGGTTTAGTCAAGTAAATATCTACTTGTGCATCACATTGAGTCCAGCTGGCATTATTTGATTTGTTTATCGGGTCAAGGTGGGACGATGCATCGCCTTCACGAATTATGGGATTCGTGCTCGCTATGGATCGCCGCACCTAGGACTTCACACACACCTCCATTGTTGGCATTGATGGGAAGTAGCCCCTTTTAGTATCGGTTAAGTGCCGCATTGGCTTGCTATCTAGATCGAGTGGTACTTGATAAAAGTTGATGCATTCACAGAGCATCAATGTTGCACGATAAAGTATGATAAAGTTTTATTGCAGGAACTACGAAGCGGCCGTGACTATCATATCCTACTTGTATGATTTACTTTTCCGCACTTATGTGAACTATGTGCTAAGTGCTATATGATGATCATGTATGATAAATGAGATAGATGTCATGCTATAACATGAACATGCATTTTGTAACTTACTAAGTCTTTCGACTTACCCTATTTGTTTGCTTTGTCTTTCCTTAGATCCGAGCCGAGGAGACGGTCCGGGATAGACTCGCTTGTACTCGTTGGTTGTTTGTTTTAGCAGGTTGCTATTTTGGACTTTGGTTATTTAGATTCTTATTTTGGTAAGGACGATGGGAAGCAAGTCATGTAGACTTAGCTTGGGTTTATGTTGTGTTTGTTGATGATGTAACTTAACTACTTAAACTTGTAATCTTTTGGTAAGCCGACTTATATGTCGAGCCTGTTTATATGTGTATGGTTCACTACTATTTTCTTCCGCTAAAGCTCGTTATTTATTGTTGTTGTTGTTGTCTCCGGCATGTTGTGGCCGTTGAGTTTATTATAAGCATGTGTTAATAATTGTAGGAGTAGTTGTTGGGTTCGACGTAACGTCGCGATGACTTGTTTAAATTAGGTTGCTTTTCCGGCCAAGTGTAGCCGAGTTGTTGTATGTATGCGATGTTGCGCCACATGATTTTTGTGATCCTATGCATGCTTGTGTTATTATCTATTTGGACGGCGCGACTCGGGATCTCGCATTGGGGTCCGGGTCGGGTCGTCACAGAATCGTCCGGGTCCTTCGCAGGGAAGCATCATTGAGTTCGTGCGTGGTCCAGCTTGTCTATGTTGCAAGTTCACTTGAAGAGGTCATTATAGTTTCCTCTTTCTTTCTTGGCAAGGACGTTGGGTTAAGCAAGTCAATTAGACTTGTCTTGGGTATTTGTATCATGCTTGTAACTCTAGTATTATTAAACTTGGATTTTTTGTATCAAGGCTTGTTCTTGTAAAGTATAATGTAAAACTTCCATTTTCACAGTTGGTTCACTTATCTTTAGACTTCCGTTGAGCATCCCATTAGTTCTTAATTTCTTTCGTTGTTTCTCCGGTGTTTAGCCGTTGAGGTGTTTATAGTATGAATGGTTTAGTTGTTGGGTTCCGGTTATAAATTCGCTGATGACTTGGTTAAATTGTTTTAAAATGTTTTATCAGGTATCAAAGTTTTTAAAATTTCAGCCTTTTTGGTGCCGAGTCGCTTTACGTATATAATGTTGCGTCACGTCAGTTTTAATAATTGAGTCCTTGCATGAATTGTAGTCCTATTTGGACGGCTTGACTTGCGATTCCTCCTCAGGGTCCGGGTCGAGTCGTCACAATTATGGAAAACAACGTGACGCAACATAGTAGACGTAACGTGACTCGGTACCAAATGACCGGAAGTTTTTAAAACCTTTTAAACCTGATGTAACAATTAATGCAATTTAAACCAAATCATCGGCGACTTTACAACCGGAACCCAACACTAAACAGTTCATGCTCTAATACCTCGACGACTACAAAACAACATAAGTAAATACGAGCTAATGTGATGCTCAGCGGAAGATTTAAAACATAATGAACCAACTACAACTATACGT
Source organism: Codonopsis lanceolata (assembly GCA_013146195.2). NCBI lineage: Eukaryota > Viridiplantae > Streptophyta > Magnoliopsida > Asterales > Campanulaceae > Codonopsis > Codonopsis lanceolata. Next base: position 124,087,520 of record CM028378.1, read on the forward strand.
GGCTCGGCGTACATGCGCCGGCACTCAAAATAGAATACAAGTTACCACATGTTATAGACATAAATACAACAAGTTCAAGTTTCCCAAAAGTGAAGTCTAAATGACTTGCTATACCCAACCTCCTTTCAAAAGAGAAAAAAATAAGGACATCTCTAAAATAACCTCGTCGCGAGTGATCTCGAAAAAGCGCGAACTCTGCAGCACCTCAACGGGAAGGACCTGGACGGCTCGGATCTTAAGCGGTAAAAGGGAGGGGGTAAGTTATAAAGACTTTGTGAGCTAACAATTATGCATGTCATGACATCATGCAACATACATAGAAGATATCATCATTAATATCAATTCAATCAAAGCATTCATTCATATAAACACTTAGTTCACATATCCATGGTAGCACGTTGGTTTCACATAACTGCTATAAAGTAAACCACATATAAAGAGGATATGTTATGGAACCGGTGCCGCTACGTAGCTCCTGCAATACACAATGTTAACTTTATCGTGCCAGAGATACCCGTGATGGATGTATCAAAGTACCGAGCTCTTTACTCGGGTACCAAGCTCTCTACTTGGTAATTAGACTTGCCAATGTGCTCTGTTGGTTACAGCAAAGGAGCTACTTCCCCACTGTGGCCAAGAGTGGAGGGGTGTGTGATAAAAACTCGGTATAACAACCCATCATTATCACGAATCCCATAACTCGTGACGGAGATGCATTGTCACACCATCTACTCAACCAAATATGCCAGCTGGACTAATGCAATGCCAAGTAGATGTTTACTCGTCATATAAACCAAATAAGGAACAAGTTCGACAAGTGTGAACTTATTCAACAAGCAGGTGTTTACTTATCATCAAATCAAATAGGAATTCGACAAGAGCGAATTCAACATGTCAAATAGATACATCATTCTACAACATGCTCTCGATTATGCATTTATTAAACACAATCATATAAAAAACGAATAAGAACTCGATTGAGTCTCATAAGCACTCATACATCAAAGCATGTACTTCAATTCATCCTAAAGTCTCGTAAGCTCATATACTAGTCTAACGAACTACAAACGTCGTAGGGATTGAATGTGGAGTCGGTATTGTTCAATAACTCCCTAAACTCAACTCCGATGAGTCATTGCTAAGAGTGCAACCAAATAGAGCATAGATACTATATGCATCCCATTACTCTTTTCTATGTTCTCCATTCATTTAGAACACAATAACCAAGCCGTTCATAACCTTAGACTAGCCATAATCCAATTCTCGGGTTTGAAGCCCTAGAATAGTCGATTTTGTTAAACATACAATTGGAGTTTATTCTTTCACAAGAGTTGTTCCTAAGCATATTTAGAACATCATTCATGCTTTACACAAAGTCTAACTCATAACTTCACATTGAAACCCCAAGAATTTACATAATTGTAACATGATGAGTTGGTGAATTCTACTTCACTAGAAGTCTTCGTAAGCATGTTTAGAACAACTATAATGAAAGAAGCATGTTATTTTATTGAACATACAAATCTAGGAATTGAGAGATCACCTAAAGCCTATGGTTAATGGAGGAAAGCACAAATAAACCAAGGATTGTAGAAGAGAAGGGCAAGGGCTTCGATTAGGCGGTCTTGGTTCGCCAATCGGGTTACCGGAACTCCGACAAATGGTCACACAAGTATGGAAGCTTTTCTAGCTCAACAATGGCTCCAAGGTTCAGTAATTTTGAGAGGTTGAAGAAAATGGGGCTGTCAAGAGCTTTAAATGGGTGAACAAAACCATAATCTTTATGAAGGGTGGTTATATGTGTTTTAATTGGTCAAGGCTTGAAAGCCTTTGATTAGGAACTCATCCAAGGGCTAGCAAGGCTTAGACTAGGGTCAACAAAGGTGTGCCAAGCCAAAAAGGGACGGCCAAGGGTCAAGGGCAAAGGGGACATCAACCAAAATCACTTAAAATGAAATCTGGAAAACATAGTTTTCGTTTGCGAAGTTACTGGACAGTCAATCTTGTAAAATCGACCATAAATAGCTCACACCTCTAAATGAGGTGATTATTGATTTTTCTGAAACTAGAATCTTTAAAATATATTTTAGATTTTTAAATTACTCAGTTTGGACTTATATTCATCAAAATAAGGTTACTACAAAATCAAGTACAGAAGCTGATTTCCTGAAAACACAATTCTGGAACAGTCGTAAGTCAAGACCTAATTGAGTGTACATAGACACCTTGGAAAATTACCAAATTTTACAGGAAGTATCCTAACATATGTAGGTAAAACACACCAAAGGGAATCTCAATCACTTTAGTAAATTGGTACCAGAATTATCCCGGAGTTTGCCCAAAACCATGACTGAATCTGTGAAGTAATAAGTTGGTCATCTTATTTCCAAATGCAACAAGTCTATGAATAATGATTGTGCAAGCATGATAAATACTAGTAAACTTGGTCTAGAACTCTAAATCAAGGATTATCAAGTAATGAATACAAGTCTCAAAGGCAAAGGAATGCATTGATGCATCCTAAGTTCCAAATGATCATGTACAAGCAAGAAGGGCTTCTAACTTATCGTTAAGCACCTTAAGAACAAAGTAGGGACCAAGAACCATGAATCAATGATACTAAAACTCATTAAGACTTGGTTAAGTATTTGGGAAGCTAAGGTGATACTCGAGGTAACCAAGGCAAGATCATGCGAAGCATAGAAGACTTACAAGACAAGTATGATCTCAATTAGGCAAAGTGAGCAAGGCAAGCATGATTTTCGTGTGTTGAACATGTAATGCATTATCTAACATGATAAACATATGTAGATAGCATATCAAGCAAGTACGGGATGCCAAGCATGTTTGATTTCATGTTAAGAGAATGAGGATGTCAAGAATGTAAGGGTTCGGGTCTCCACAAGTTCATTAATCCTTAGTTTGTTTTATGATCCATTCTTTTGATCTATACTAAAGGTATGTTACTAATTCCCAGAATTTTGTAAACTAGATTATTTGGCATGCTAGTCTTCATTAAACTTGCTTAGATCATACTAAAGAAGAGTTTTATCAAGTTTATAACAGGTTTTGATGCATCTATGAAATTTGGAAATTTTTCCATAGATCTTGTGTCACGACCCTACCTGGATTCTAACACAAAATCCCAAGGTCATATCGCTGAAACTAACATAAGAAGAGGACAATCACTTGATAAATAGCAGTGCGAGTCGAACAATCAAGTTAACAAGCTCTAAACATGAACATAAAGTCGTACTAAAATACGGGATTTCAAAAATCGAATTAGCGGAAGCAATAAGGAAATGAAGTCCCGAGCTATGAAGCTCGAAACCAAAGCCAAAGAACCCAAGAGATACATTATCTCACAAAGGGGAAAAAACAAAACTCGTGTGCTGCAATATTGCAGATGTTGAACAAACCATTGGCACTCCAGGCCGGCGTTTCATCAAAGGACCAACCTAATATAACAATTACCCACGACTAAAGCATACCAGGGGTAACCAACAACTATAATAATATAGAATAAAGAAAAACCCAAAAGTTACTGCGTGCCCGGGAGACAACTAAAAAAAATACTAAAACCACGAACAATGGCACGATATAACATGTCGGCCCAAGGAAGAATCAATACAAACACCCAAGTATCTACCCGACCGTAAATTCTAGATAACGTTACAAAATCGATCTCACAAGAATAGTAAAGTACATAATATATATGACGATGCTAAAAAGAAATAGGACTCCACAAGCTACTATTCGGGGAAGTCTTCTGCTACTAGCATGAACCACACGATCTAATCTCGATCTATCGATCAGCTACGCTCTGCCACAGTCACAATCTACTCGACCTCAACGCGGCTACCAATTTATTGCAACTAGAAAACAAAGTATGGAATGAGTCATACTGGCCCAGTTGTAGACACCCCAATTTCGTACCCATGATGTGTGACTCTGACATGTGATATCAAAAACTGTTTAAACTTAACAAAATGTCAAGTTACAAGGTTGAAAATGCAAAAAGAAAAGTAGGATGCATGAATAGTGAACTGCATGGGGGTAAATTGTCAAAAATTAAAGAACTTTCAGCAGTTGGCGTCGCGTCACATGTCCTTGGTGCCACGCCAAAATCCCTTTTTGGTCGCGCCAAGCTCCCAAACAGTGCCGAAGAGTTAACGCATTGTGCAAATTATCAAACGTGCGGTACAAGCCGATGAAACACAAATCCAACTATAAATATCAGTGCACGGCTACGATTTCAGAACACAATTTCAACGAAGGCTTGAAGCCCGAGAAAACTCTGCGTATTTTTAACGCAGTGAGCGATCAGTGAGCGAGAGTGATCCCCCTCTCTTACAAAGCCTCGAAACCCTGTCCAAACTCCGTCAAATCAAAAACTCACCGGTTAAAAGTGATCCCTAGCCCTTTAGTTAGGTATCCACCCTATTTCCCCGGCCCAAAAACCATAAAGTAAGCTGTTACTCTGCCCGAGTAAATAGGCTGAAATCACCAAAAATAAGACGTTATTCCGCCCAACTAAATAGGCCAAAACCACCAAAACTAAGCCGTCATTCTACCCGAGTGAGCGAGCCAAAACTACCAAAAATAAGCCATCACTCTGCCCAAATCACAGCAGCAACAGCAATAAAAGTCTCCCTCTTCCGAGAAGGACAAAGCGAGCACACTCCGCTCTAAAAGATAATAGCCTTTAAGAGCGTTATTTTTATAAAAGTTATTTTTTAAATCCGGCCCAATGTAGAAAATATAAGACGTTGTGCTGCCCGGATTTAGTTAGAAAATACTATGTAAAAGAGCCGTTATAATGGCCAAATATTTTTAAATATATCTGTAATTATTGTAAGGAGACGGCTGCAAGTCCGTAAATAATGTAGCCTCTGATGTATTTGCTTTTATTTTCCTGTCTTTTAATGATTTGTTTTTTTGCTAGATAAATATAACAAAAAGCATACTTTAGCCAAAAACCTCTTTTGAGACCGAAAGGGCGAGTTGGGTGCTTAGCACCTTCCCAACTCGTAACTTAGCCTCCGAACCCGTTTTTATAATTTTTGGTTTTTCTTTTTTGGTTTTGCTTTATTTTTGCCTTAAAATAAAGATGGCGACTCTATAAAACATTTTGGATCCAGTGGGGCCTCGCAACACTCTTTCTTGCACTTTTTCCGTTTTCCTCTAAAAAAAGGAGAATGAGAATGAAAGGGTGATATATTCTCATATCCTGGTATCCCCTAAACAAGGGATAACTTGATGTAGGAAACCCAAAGCTCCCATAGTGATCCGAAATAGGCCATAAGGCTATTTTTATAAAATCCATAGTGGGGGCGTCGCAACATCCTTTTTTGCACTTTTCCGTTTTCCCCTAAAAAAGGGAAAATGAGAATGAAAGGGTGATGCATTCCCATATCCTGATATCTCCTAAACAAGGGATAACTTGATGCGGGAAACCCAAAGTTCCCATATTGGATCAAAAATCCACTAAAGTCAACCGAGGCGCATTCCAACGCGCTATTTTAGACAGCACTCCTCTCGCACTTTTAATTTCGTTTTCCCCTAAACATGGGATGATGAATGAAAGCAATGGTGTCCCGCATCCGCACGTACGCGCACCCTATCCAAGGGCGCGCGGGGCGCGGGCGCACGCCGGGCGACCCACAGTGGCGACTCTGCTGGGGAGATCGTTTTTTTAGAATAAAATGGAGGGCTAGACTCATAAAAAAAAAACTTTTTTTGTTTTTATTTGTTTCTGGCTAAAGTATGCTTGTTATATTAATTTATGCATTTGAATATTTGCGTCCCTATAACATCCGTATTTATATTTGTGGATATGATCCTCCATCTTGCAGCAGCCTCGTTTCAATAAATGTTACAGGTATGTTTAGAAATATGTATATTTAAAAAAAATCGCAAAAAAAAAACAAACAAACAAACAAAAAATATATATGCAATAAATTTCCGGGCAGCATAACGAAAGGGCTGAGGCTTTATTTTTATTATCGCCTTATTTTTATATTTTCTGCTTTATATTATTATTCTGTTCGCTTTACTTTTATTACCCAAAAAAAAAAAAACAAAAACAAAAAAAATGCACATACTATTTCATTATGTCATTTTATTTTGGGGATATAGGACCAATTTGTAATTAATAGGAATAGATAGATTCTCCGCTTTTCTTTCTATTTCTTGATGTGATGTGCTTGCTTGCTTGCGCTCAAACTAAAAAACCGAGAAAATCCACGCGTAACAGCAAGACATGCCATATCTATTTTAATATTCTGTTTATATATAAAAAAACAAAAAAATAAAGATTTTACTGCTTTTTAGACACCACACACACGTGCACGCATATAGGTATATTCCGAACTACTACCCTACACCATGGCCAGCCTACCCCCTGCATAAGCCAACGTTATAATGCATATAGATTCTCAGGACATTTCAAAGACCGACCGGTTTTCGCATCTTTGAATCATGAGTTAGCCCCTGTAATTCAAAAAAAAGTCAATATATATATATATATATATATATATATATATATATATATATATATATATATATATATATATATATAGTAAAAAAATGTGCACGAGTCAAAAAAATGATGAAAAAAATATAATAAGTGCACATAAAAAAATAAATACGCAGGGGTTGATTCGTTATTCTTTGATGCTTGACCTAGACCATTTCGAATGGTGGATCCTAGAAAAAGTATAGGTCCTTCGCCTGGGATCAGTCCGGTCCTAGGGAGTCGAAAGACAGGTGGAATACGTTGGTCCTATACTTTTGAGAAAGAATCCACTGTTCCAGGAAAAATATTGAGACCGTCAAAATAAAGCAGGTGCTTATCCGGTCAATTGTAGGGAAAACAAATAATAATAAAAAATACTAATAAAGGCATGCTGTACTCCAAGCCCAGAAAGCCTTCAGCCAGCCTTCTGATACCTCCAAACTCATTTTCCTCATAAACCTAGCCCAAATTTGGAAAGGCAGAGATAGTACTGGCCGGTTGATATGAGAAATAAGTGCAGAAATCAGAACAGATGATATCAATATCAGATCAGATAAGGGCAGAATCAGTTCAGAGGGTATAGATCCGAGCAGTATGACATCGGAAAGTGAGCAGTCCGCAATGGGTACAGATATAGGGGCTCCAGGGTACGCTCCGACTCCAGCAATGCAAGAGTGGTTAGACCAAAAGTTGGGTGCAGCGACTGATCGTATGATGAGCCAAATGACAAGTCTGGTGCAAAGTTTAAAATTCAGTGGTGAGGTAATCTCTTCCCCTGTAATTCCCCAAGAAGCATCAACCTCCCATGTGCCTCCAAACCCAATTTCCCAGCCAAACACTAACCCACCAAATACTGCCGATACCCCAAATCCAAATCCTCCACCAAGTCCCTACTACCCAAATGTTAACCCTTACCCGTCCTATTCTACATATCCTTTCCCAAGCACCAATATTCCCCAAAGCCCAAATGACCTCCTTTTTCCCATAACCAACCCACTCCAAAATAGCCCACATATGGACCCACAAAGTTATAGCCCGCCAGGCCAAGTTACCACCTATTTACCTTTCAATGATCCTGGTCGCCCAGCCGAAACCATCAATAATCCACCAGCCCAAAATCCACCAACCCAAAATCCATATCCTACCCAAGTTCCACCAGCCCAAAATCCTTATCCTACCCAAGTTCTACCAGCCCAAAATCCTTATCCTACCCAAGTTCCACCAGCCCAAAATCTTTATCCTGTCCAAAATCCTTACCAGATGCCGCAGCCAAAAATTAACCCAGCCTTCCCTAATCCTGCCAGCATATACCAAAAGCCAACTCCCCCAACCACCAAAATGGAGGCTGACATGGAAAATATGAAGACCAAGATGCTCAAACTTCTCAACAAAGGGGAATTTTCTACGCGGGCACTGGCATTACAATCTTCAGCAGTATTGCCTTTAAAATTCAAAATGTCCGACATAGAAAAATTTGATGGGACTGGATGCCCTATATCCCACTTAAAATCTTATTCCACTGGCATGCAGTCAAGGGGAGCTAGCTTTGAGGTTATGGCTGCCAATTTCCACCTCACCTTAATAAAGGCTGCCAAGCAATGGCTAATGTTGTCTGATAGTAGCACCATGAATACTTGGGACCAGATTGCTGAAGGGTTCCTTGAAAGATACAAGGACAACACCAGCCCTGAAAATAAAAAAGACCTTGAGTCGTGCACCTAAAGGGAAAAAGAAACATGTGCTGAGTTTGCAGTCAGGTGGAAGAGAAAGTTGGCTCAGACCTTTGACAGACCTGATCCGGCCGAGTCATGCAGAATGTTCATCAAAAACCTTCAACCCATTTACCTGGAACATATGCGGTATCTCCCCTATACCAATTTCAAAGAAATTGTGGAGATAGGAATCCGTATTGATGAAGATATACGGACGGGGCAATTACAAGTCAATACGCCTTCCAGCTCTTTCCGTTACTCTAAAGGAAAGATAGCCGCAGCCGCACCAGCATTAGCTGTCAATATGGTAGGAAATGCATTAACTACTTTTCCTACCCAAAATTATGGCACTGTTCCATGGTCTTATAGAGCGGACAGGTTTGTCAACATAGTCGGAGAGAATAATGGCCCGAACAGAAATTTCATAAATCAGAACAAGGTGAACCGGTATTATGATGAACTGCAAGTCCCCCAGTCTGTGATGCTGCAGGGGCTAATGACACAAGGAGTGCTAAAGCCTTTGGAAAACTATAAGCCACCGAACCCCCTGCCCAGGACTTGGAATCATGCCCAATACTGTGAATATCATCGCTGTAGTGGTCACCTCACCGATAAATGTTATATGCTCAAAGATGCTATCCAGAATCTTATAGATGATAAGGTTATTGAAAAGCCTCCTCCCAGACCAAATATAGTCAATAATCCTCTACCTCAAATCAACATGATTGAGGTTAATGAAAATTTTTGTGTACCCGAGTTCGAAATAAATAAACACCCATTACCATATATCCTTGTTCCTTTCTTTCCATCCCCATCCATAAAAAAGCCTAGCTGCAATATGCTTTCTTGGGACACTATGCTGGGTAGCCAAAGTACTTGCAATATTGAAAAAGCCACTTGGGTCGTTGCCTCGTTGGGGATGTTAGCCACCTTACCCGATCTAGCCGAGCCTACCAACCAAACCTGGAAAGAGGTGATCATTCTGACAAAGACAAAGCGACAGCTTCCCGGGTATGATAGGCAGAGGCACTGATTATGAGAAGCTCCCTGTTGAGTTTGAGTTTATTTCTGATAAGCCTCTGCAGAACTGGTATACTACGACCGGCCCGCTTTTGACGCCCGCAGATCTGGTGGACTGCTTCGGATATATTATCCCTATTCCTTTCCCTAGCTTTACGGATTGGTCATCTACCGATCCGCTCCCTAAAGTTGAGGATCTCAAACCCCATGTCCTCAATAATGTAATAAACCCTGTACAGTTTGCTTTTAATGATAATCTAAATGTCTTTGCTTATTCCTTAGTTGCACCTACATTAAAAGGCGCATTAAATAATTATAGTAATGAGTCATTTAATGAAAATGACCCAAAAGATAAAAATTATTTACTTGAGCTTGTAAAGTCAGTTGAGCACCAGGAACAGCACCATTCATCAGCAGCAACTGAAGACTTATCCACTATCAATTTGGGGCTGAACAACGAAATAAAAGAAATCAAAATCGACATCTACCTGCAAAACTCTGAAAGGGTAGCTGATGTAGTTCCATCCGAGAGCTCAACTCTAAAAGAACAAGACCCATTGAAATGGCAAGTTGGACCTATTACTAGGTCCAAGTCCAAAGAATTCAAGAAAAAATTGCAAGTGGATTAGCTTATCAATGACCTCATTGATGACATCATGAACATTGTATTCTCCACCACATTAGCCTATAAATAGGCCTCTTTTGTAGCCTTGCAAACAGAGATCATGTATGTTATTCTTGAGTGAATGTTATTCAACTCTTTTAGTTCTTTGCGAACTTTAGCCTTATCAAGTGTAGTCTTCTACTACTTGTGGCGTCTTTCCTAGCTTATCAACCAACCTTGGTGTAATTGGTTGTGGCGCTTCAAACCAAGTATCCTATCTCTTTAGGTAGGGGGTGCGGTTTTACACCAACAAGACGACTTGCCTTAGAACGATCTTGGTAAGGTAATTTCTTTCCTTCTCTTTTGGTAGAAATTACATCATTTGGTATCAGAGCCAATTCTATGAAGTCATACTATCCTTCTTCTTCTAATCTTTTGATTTTTTCGGTATTTCATTATTCACATCTTGATATTGGGCTTTGTCACAAGTTGGCAAGGAATTTTATCAGTGAATCTTGGGGGGTTGGGAAATCAATTCTTCTTATTATTATTTCTTTTCATAACCTTTGAACTATCAAGTAAAAAAAAAAAAAAAGGAAGCAAAAAAAAAAAAAAGAGCAGCAAAAACAAAAAAGAGCAACAAAAAAAAAAGTGTAGTAAAAAAAAGAGCAGCAAAAAAAAGAGCAGCCAAAAAAAAGTGCAGCAAAAAAAAAGTAGCAAAAAAGAAAAAAAAAAGAGCAGCAAAAAAAAACTCGCTTCAAGTTTCTTTTGTTTGATTGATGCTCATCGAATCTTGAACATATAATTACTCAAGCTCCATTTTGGTTTCATCAAGTGTCATTTGTTGTCTTTGGTGCCTATCTATTTCTCTTTTGGTTGTCATAAGTTTCTTTTGTTCCCATTGAAATGGCAAGTTGGACCTATCACTAGGTCCAAGTCCAAAGAATTCAAGAAAGAAGGCCCAATTGAAGTGCAAAATGGAGTCTCATGGTGATGGAACTCTAGCCCAAAGAAGGAGTACATTTTGAGCCCAAAACAAGACCAAATTTCAGCCTTTTCAAAGTCAATAAAGGAGGCATCTGAATTTTCTCTTTAAATCTAGAAAATTCCATTCAAGATAAGTTGGATCCATTCATGAACTTGGAGAACTCAAGAGTCTTTGATAGCTTATCAAGATAGCTAGTACAACTTATGAATAAGTGGATTAGCTTATCAATGACCTCATTGATGACATCATGAACATTGTATTCTCCACCACATTAGCCTATAAATAGGCCTCTTTTGTAGCCTTGCAAACAGAGATCATGTATGTTATTCTTGAGTGAATGTTATTCAACTCTTTTGGTTCTTTGCGAACTTTAGACTTATCAAGTGTAGTCTTCTACTACTTGTGGCGTCTGTCCTAGCTTATCAACCAACCTTGGTGTAATTGGTTATGGCGCTTCAAACCAAGTATCCTATCTCTTTAGGTAGGGGGTGCGGTTTTACACCAACAAGACGACTTGCCTTAGAACGATCTTGGTAAGGTAATTTCTTTCCTTCTCTTTTGGTAGAAATTACATCAGTAGCACTCATTGATCTCTTGAAAGAGTTCGTAGATATCTTCGCCTGGTCCTATGAAGATATGTCAAGATAGATCTAGCCATAGTCGAACACCGGACCCCCATATATCCGGATGCTCGACCAATCAGACAAAAGTTCCGCCGAATTAAGCCGGAATGGTCACTACAAGTTAAAGAACAAATCATGAAGCAGTTGTACATCAATTTCATTCGGGTAGTAAAATACCCGATCTGGCTGTCCAATATAGTGACCATTCCCAAGCCCAACGAGAAGGTCCGGATCTGCGTAGACTTCCGCGACCTCAACAAGGCGTCGCCCAAAGATGACTTCCCTCTACCCAATATTGATATTGTGGTAGACGCCGTTGCTGCTCATGAAATTAGATCCTTCGTCGACGGCATGCTGGGCTATAATCAAATCAAAATGGCAGCAGAAGACCAAGAAAAGACCTCATTCACCATCCCTTTTGGGGACCTACTGCTATCATGTCATGCCATTTGGGCTGAAAAATGTCGGGGCTACTTATCAAAGGGCTGCCACCACTCTCTTCCACGACATGATCCATAAAAAATGGAAATCTCCATGGATGAGACCATATATTGTCAAAGAGATCCGATCAGGAGGTGTCGTACTCCTCACAAACCAGGAAAGAGAAGACCTTGTTCAGCCCTTTAATCTCGACAAGCTCAAAAGGTATTATGCTTGAGCCACCCTATCTGGCAAGTGCTTCCCCCTCCAGCTCGCTAGGCTGAAAACCCGAAAGGGCGGCCTAGGCAAAAATTAGAGCAAAATAAAAAATAATAATAAAAAAAGGAGAAATAAGGGCTCGCTAGGCTGAAAACCCGAAAGGGTAGCCTAGGCAAAAAATAGCGCAAAATAAAAAATAAAAAAGAAGAAGGAGAAATAAGGGCTCGCTAGGCTGAAAACCCGAAAGGGCGGCCTGAGCAAAAATTAGAGCAAAATAAAAAAATAAAATAAAAATGAGAAATAAGGGCTCGCTAGGCTGAAAACCCGAAAGGGCGGCCTGAGCAAAAATTAGAGCAAAATAAAAAAATAAAATAAAAAGGAGAAATAAGGGCTCGCTAGGTTGAAAACCCGAAAGGGTAGCCTAGGCAAAAGTTAGAGCCAAATAAAAAATATATATCAGGAGGAAAAGGGGAGGGAAGGCACTCTTTAAAACCTCGGCATCCTACCTCCAGTCTTCAGCATGCAAGGCGCTCGACTGACAAAAGAAAAAGAAAAACCACGACATAGGCTCACATTAAAACACTAAAATATAATATTACAGGTCCTAAGGTGCAACTTAGGAATAATTGCTAAAGAAATTTAGGTTATGCATTATGTGCCTATACATATCTATTATTGCCTCTACCCCCTTTGTTCCCCCAAACTATCCCTCTTTTGCAGCTTAAGCCCCAAGGTGGTCCATCAGTGCCTCCGGCGTCCGCCCAGCCGGGCCCATATACTTCTTCTGCAAGGCACAAAAAGGGCTCAGTCTCATCAGAATGAGAAGCACCGGAAGTGTCCTTGTCCTATTCATTATCCGCACAGCCGTTGTCCTGAAACATCTAGACGACTTGGGTTCCGACCATTCACTGCTGCCCTGTCTGATTGCAAAGAAAAAAGCAAGGGCTATGAGAATAGTCTTATGCCAAGTGTAGCCCTACAGCAATTATATGGCCGAGAACAGGAGGAGGCGGCTGCCCCTTCCTCCCCACATATCATCAGAAAAGCCTGCTTGAGCCCGAAGGTATATTCCTTTAAAATCTGTCTCTGAGATACAGCGTGCCATTACCCATTAGATATCGGTATAACTTTACTTTGTGCATGCGTTTTGCGTCTGCATTTTTAATTTATTGCATCATATAAAATTGTATTGCATTACGTAATAAATATTTGTATATATATCATTTAAGAAAGAGAAAAGAAAGAAAAAATAAACAGATAATAAGCATGCAAATAAAGAGAAGTGGCGAGCATGCAGAATAAAAGAAAAAAAGAGAAAAAAATCGGGAGAGGGAAAAATGCATGTACAAGAAAAGAAAAGGAAAAAATTATAAGTGCATGCAACAAAAGAAAATGCGGCGGCAGAAGAAGAAATTTTCCGGCTAGAAATGGAGCGAAAAAAAACAAAGAGAAAGAAAGATGATTTCAGCTGGAATCAAAAGATGCGGCAGCAAGGAAAGGAAATTTCTAACCAAGGTCGGAAATAGCAGTAAAGAAAAATGTAGCAGCATCAAGAAAGATTTTCCAGCTAAAGCCGAAAATATAGCGGAACAGGGAAAACAATTTTCCAGCGAAGGCTGGAACTGTGACAAAAGAAGAATCCCAGAAAGTGCAAAGGCAAAGAAAGAACAACATAAAAGCAACAAGAAGCGAAAGCAACGGCGGCGATGTCTGCGCGTGGGCACGACAAGAGTAAGAAAAGGAAGGTATTTTCCTTTTTCTGTGCATTTGTATGATGTTTGGAAGACTTTCCTAACGGGGCAGACAACCCTGGGGCAAGGGAAAGGCTTTGTCCTCCAGCGAAGGCTAAGTTCTTGAGGAGACATTCAATTCCAGACATCAATCGATGTATTGGAAAACTTTCTTTAAGGGGTATGCAACCCCAGATCAGAGGGAAATGTCTTGTCCTCCGACGAAGGCTGCGTTCTTGAGGAGACAATTCATGTCGTACAGCCTCAGACGAACTACGATTGGTCTTATTCCTTGGCTAAGGATACGTAGGCAGTCTATCTCGGTAGACACGACCATCACAACACATTATAATTACCTTTGCAGCACTCATTTGATAAAGCTTTGCAGCACTTGCTCATTTAGCATTGCCGCACTTGCACCGCAGCATTTCATCCCCGGTAGGACGAACTACGTCTCGGTCTAGTTCCTTGTATAAGGATACGTAGGCAGCCTACTTTGTTAGGCACGACCGTTGCACGAGTGACAGTTTAGGTTTTGGCCTGAACTACGTTTTGGTCTGAGTTCCTTTATTAAGGGATACGTAGGTAGCCTACACTAGTAGGTCCGACCATTAGAGCATTTCATTGCATATCTGCTTAAAAACTACGATAACCGACTAAGTATGTCTAGGCTATGGAGTTTTGTTAGCATGATAAACTATTGCATTATAACTACTACCTGTTGCATCTCTTCCCCGTTTTATAATTGAACGAAATTGGAGAGTCTATTGTTTATCAACGATGTTCGTCTACTCAGTAAGCCTCGAGTTACCCGTAGACTCCATCGTTGAGGGGCTCTGTAGACACCCCAATTTCGTACCCCTGATGTGTGACTCTGACATGTGATATCAAAAACTGTTTAAACTTAACAAAATGTCAAGTTACAGGGTTGAAAATGCAAAAGGAAAAGTAGGATGCATGAATAGTGAACTGCATGGGGGTAAATTGTCAAAAATTGAAGAACTTTCAGCAGTTGGCGCCGCGCCAAAATCCCTTTTTGGCTGCGCCAAGCTCCCAAACAGTGCCAAAGAGTTAACGCATTGTGCAAATTATCAAACGCGCGGTTCAAGACGATGAAGCACAAATCCAACTATAAATATCAGTGCCCGGCTACAATTTCAGAACACAATTTCAACGAAGGCTTGAAGCCCGAGAAAACTCTGCGTATTTTTAACGCAGTGAGCGATCGATGAGCGAGAGTGATCCCCCTCTCTTACAAAGCCTCGAAACCCTGTCCAAACTCCGCCAAATCAAAAACCCACCGGTTAAAAGTGATCCCTAGCCCTTTAGTTAGGTATCCACCCTATTTCCCCGGCCCAAAAACCATAAAGTAAGCTGTTACTCTACCCGAGTAAATATGTTGAAATCACAAAAAATAAGCCGTTATTCCGCCCAACTAAATAGGCCAAAACCACCAAAACTAAGTCGTCATTCTGCCCGAGTGAGCGAGCCAAAACTAGGGGTGTAAATGGTTCGACTTGGTTCGACTTAGAACAAATTATGAGCTGAACCGCATGCCATCGGTTTGAGAAAAATCAAACCGGAGCTAAACCGTTTAAGTCTTGAGCTGAACCGAACCGAACCATGATGGTTCGACTTGGTTCGACTCGGTTCCGTGGTTCGGTTTCATGGTTCGGTTTCGCAGTTTGGTTTCATTTCGGTCTAAATTTAGAAAGTTCTACTCATTCAAAGTTTAAGTAAAACCAAGAAAATATTATAAAAACACGCTAAAGAAAATACTAAAAAATTAAATACAATACAATTATATTCATAAACTCACTTTTAAAAAAATTACACAAACTTTCAAATAAAAGGATTAACATTTTTAATTCTTATAATCAATAAATTGAATCCAATATAATAAAAATACAACAGCGTACATTATATTTAAAGTGTTTATGTAAATTAAAAAAATCTAAAGGCAAATTCCTAAATACTAATATTAGCCTTATAGTTTATATAGTATAAAAATATTAATAGTATAAGAGTATTAAAGTATAAAGGTTAGGAATTCAAAAGAATTTGTTGTTTGGCTCGGTGGTTCGACTTGGTGGTTCGGCTCGATGGTTCGACTTGGTGGTTCAGCTCAAAATGGTTTGGTTTGGTTCGGTTTGACTCGACTCGACATGTCAAGCCGCAAACCAAACCAAACCAAACCGTTCGACTTCCCAAAATCTCAAACCGAGTTGAACCATATTGCACCAAAAACCGAACCAAACCGCATGGTTCGACTTGGTTCGACTCGACTTGGTGGTTTGACGACTCGGATTGACACCCCTAGCCAAAACTACCAAAAATAAGCCATCACTCTGCCCAAATCACAACAGCAACAGCAATAAAAGTCTCCCTCTCCCGAGAAGGACAGAGCGAGCACACTCCGTTCTAAAAGGTAATAGCCTTTAAGGGCATTATTTTTATAAAAGTTGTTTTTTAAATCCGGCCCAATGTAGAAAATATAAGCCGTTGTGCTGTCCGGATTTAGTTAGAAAATACTATGTCAAAGAGCCGTTATAATGGCCAAATATTTTTAAATATATCTGTAATTATTGTAAGGAGACGGCTGCAAGTCCGTAAATAATGTAGCCTCGGATGTATTTGCTTTTATTTTCCTGTCTTTTAATGCTTTGTTTATTTGCTAGATAAATATAACAAAAAGCATAATTTAGCCAAAAACCTCTTTTGAGACCGAAAGGGCGAGTTGGGTGCCTAGCACCTTCCCAACTCGTAACTTAGCCTCCGAATCCGTTTTTATAATTTCTGGTTTTTCTTTTTTGGTTTTGCTTTATTTTTGCCTTAAAATAAAGATGACGACTCTATAAAACATTTTGGATCCAGTGGGGCCTCGCAACACTCCTTTCTTGCACTTTTCCGTTTTCCTCTAAAAAAGGGAGAATGAGAATGAAAGGGTGATATATTCTCATATCCTGGTATCCCCTAAACAAGGGATAACTTGATGCGGGAAACCCAAAGCTCCCATAGTGATCCGAAATAGGCCATAAGGCTATTTTTATAAAATCCATAGTGGGGGCGTCGCAACATCCTTTTTTGCACTTTTCCATTTTCCCCTAAAAAAAGGGAAAATGAGAATGAAAGAGTGATGCATTCCCATATCCTGGTACCCCCTAAATAAGGGATAACTTGATGCGGGAAACCCAAAGTTCCCATATTGGATCAAAAATCCACTAAAGTCAACTGAGGCGCATTCCAACGTGCTATTTTAGATAGCACTCCTCTCGCACTTTTAATTTCGTTTTCCCCTAAACAAGGGAGGATGGAATGAGAGCAGCGGTGTCCCGCATCCGCACGTACGTGCACCCCAATCCAAGGGCGCACGGGGCGCGGGCGCACGCCGGGCGACCCACACCAGTACGCTACTAGAAGAGATATGTAACACATAATTATGTAACATAAAAATGATCATGGTGTCATTTTACAAATGACAGAAAACCCGTGAAGAGGCATCGTATCGTTTTGATACTCTCCAAGATAACCATTTCTTCTTACTTAATAAACCGTCCAAATGAACCAGGGTATAATTCCTTGTTCGAACACAAATCAAATGAATTAGAAGGTAGTTTCCATAAAAAAAACATCATATACAAGTATATATATCTATATATATATATATATACGAATCAAGTTGTTCACAGAATCATCATGTATAAATGTGCATATTTATATATATACACATCAAGTCTCTCGATAACATTAATCAATACAAACATGGTTAATATGATCTCATGTTCAACTAACATTTTGTTATCATATAAGTGCTCATAGGAAGCCACATAAATGATATAGAAGATACCAAATCAATATCGTCGTATTGCTCCTGCAACCACAACTGTTAATCATACCGTGCCAGCGATACCCCAAATAGTGGTATCAAAGTGCCGAGCGGTATCACCTCCAGGGTGGCGCCTTTCCCAGTCATATAGTTCTAGTCAAATGCGCCCTCTGGTTATGCAGGAGTTGACTATTGAACTACGTCCCCACTGCGGCCAACAGTGGAGGGGTGTGTGAACCGTATCCGGTACGACGATACATAGCGATCACAAATCCCATAACTCGTGAAGACGATGCACCGTCACACCTTTAACGTAAAACTCAACAAATGCCAGTTAGACTCTTATGTAATGCACAAGTAGATGTTTACTTGCCATGAAATCAAATAGGGACCGAGCTAACTCGTCCAATTCCAAGTAGGCTATTACTCTACTACAAACTCTTGATTATGCACATCATTGTAATAATCATTAAATCACATTTGAAGCTCAATTGAGTCTCGAAAGAATAAGTGGCAAGTTGTCCACACTAATCAAATCAAGTTCCAAAATCTAGTAATCTAATCAAATGGAATCTAGTTAACATAAGATCTCACCACGATCCCCGTAAGGTTCGATTGTTCCTTAAGCTTGACTTCGTTGAGTCTTTACTACAATTCCAACCAAATAGGGTATAAATGCTATATGCATTTCTAGCCCTTCTATGTTCTTGTTTAAGACATACCTAGGTTCTCGTTCCATTAATGGACCCTAGTTCACGTATCAATAAGTCAAGTAGAAGATGGAAGCCTAAGCTGATTAATATCAAATCAAGCTCTAGTTCAATTCAAGTTCATAATCCCATCTATTAGTAGAATCCAAATTTCATTGCAAGTTAACAACCCAATAGTAGAACCTGTATGAAGGCAAGAAACACTATATGCTTTATAAGTCATATTCATCAAGTATAGAGAATCAATACTTAACAAGTATCACAATTATACTTTCATAAGTCATAATATCTAATCAGCATAGATGTTTATTTTTAGCGCAAATCCAAGTTAAGTTCTCAACTTAAAAAATACTAAATCACATATTGTCCAAGACTATTATGTTAGTCTAGGGTCATTAAATCATTTAGATTACAAATAATAAATGCATCCTAGAATGATAATTCATCCCATTGTCCAAAATCCATAGTAGTCCATGAATTAAACAAAACTATCCTTAACAAATTCAAATATTACGAATCACTCTGTGCAGCAATCTTGCTAATTGCATTAAAAATTCCTCTCAGCACAAAATATACTGAATCTTACTTATTCAGAAACTAGGCTCTTTAAACTATAACTTAGCCTTTTAAATCACTTCATTCGGACTTGTATTCATCAATCTATGATCATATCAAGATCAAACTAATAATATGTTTTTCTGTTATGATTATTCTGCCTAGTCAAATTATAAATTCGACCATTAATTCCTCAAAACTCCAAATTTCATAAATTTTATATATTCAGAAACTAGACTCTTAGAAATATAATTTAACACTTTAAAGCATTCAATTTGGACTTGTATTCTTAAGGATACTGTCATCTCAAATTCATATTAAAAATATGGTTTTATGTTATGACTTATTCTACATGTCTATGATACAAAATTCACCAAAACTTTCCCGTTTATCAAAATGACGCATATTTTCCATTTCCAAAAACTAGACTCTTTAAGGTAGAGTTTACCATTTTAAAACAGTCCAATTGGACTTGTATTCATCAAGTCATGGTCCTCTCAAGTTCATGACACAAATCCGATTCTCTGCTATGACTTACGCTGAATGTCTATCATAGAAAATTCACCACATATTCCTCATAAATCCAAATATCATAAATATTACATTTCCAAAAACTAGACACTTTGAAGTACAACTTAGAAGTTTAAAATCCTCAATTCAAACATGTATTCATCGAATTATGGTCACCTACATTTCACGTTAACAGATTGGATGTCTGGTAACAACTTACTGGAACAGCCACGATTTGTGACCAATGAAAAATACTTCCTTAACTCCAAAATTTATGAAACTTTACAAAGAGTTACCTAACATGTATAGGTATAACATACTTTAATTTTAGAAAATTACCTTTTGTATATTGGTACCAGTATTTTTCAAAATTTACCCAAAACAGAGACTGAATTTGTGTGGTTTGTATTCCCAACAAGTTCATGAACAAAAATGCTTCCAAATCAAAGCTTGAACATATTTCAAACTAAACTCAAGACCAAAATCATTAAGTCAAGATCCATGGAAAAATTTCCAGATTTCATAGAAGCATCAAAACGCGTTATAAACTTGATAAAACTCTTCCTTAGCATGATCTAAGCAAGTTTAATGAAGACTAGCATGCCAAACAATCTAGTCTACAAAATTATGGGAATTAGTAACATACCTTTAGTATAGATCAAAAGAATTGATCATAAAACAAACCAAGGATTAATGAACTAGAGGGCAAGGGATTCAATTCAGTGATCTAAACTCTCCGATCGGGTTGCCGGATCTCCGGGAATCGCCGAAATACTCCAAGAACACCTTCCAAGCTTCCATGGCAGCCCTCTCTCTCTCTCTTTCTAAGAACACGGTTGAAGAAGGCTGAAAATGAAGGCAGTCTTTTGCTGGTAGAATGGTTTACTTCAAGTTGTTGAAGTCACGAAGTGGTTCAATCCATGTGACTTGAGTTATGAAGGCTTTTTTGGTCAATTAATGTGTACCCTTGATTAATAATCATCTAAGGCTAGGAATTGGTCATACTTGAGTCAATATAAATATTTAGGACTGAATAGGGTGAGTGTTCAAGAGTGCAAGGGTCAACAACAAAAGAAGTCAAAAAACACAAGGATTGAACCACTTGGTGACTTCAACAACTTGAAGTAAACCATTCTACCAGCAAAAGACTGCCTTCATTTCTAGCCATCTTCAACCGTGTTCTTAGAAAGAGAGAAAGAGGGCTGCCATGGAAGCTTGGAAGGTGTTCTTGGAGTGTTCCGTCGATTCCCGTAGATCCGGCAACCCGATTGGAGAGTTTAGACCACCGAATCGAAGCCCTTGCCCTCTAGTTCATTAATCCTTGATTTGTTTTATGATCCATTCTTTTGATCTATACTGAAGGTATGTTATTAATTCCCAGAATTTTGTAGACTAGATTGTTTGGCATGCTAGTCTTCATTAAACTTGCTTAGATCATGCTAAGGAAGAGTTTTATCAAGTTTATAACGCGTTTTGATGTGTCTATGAAATCTGGAAATTTTGCCATGTATCTTGACTTGATGATTTTGGTCTTGAGTTTAGTTTGAAATATGTTCAAGCTTTGATTTGGAAGCATTTTTGTTCATGAACTTGTTGGGAATACAAACCACACAAATTCAGTCTCTGTTTTGGGTAAATTTCGAAAAATATTGGTACCAATATACAAAAGGTAATTTTCTAAAATTAAAGTATGTTATACCTATACATGTTAGGTAACTCTTTGTAAAGTTTCATAAATTTTGGAGTTCGAGAAGTATTTTTCATTGGTCACAAATCGTGTCTGTTCCAGTAAGTTGTTACCAGACATCCAATCTGTTAACGTGAAATGTAGGTGATCATAATTCGATGAATACATGTTTGAATTGAGGATTTTAAAATTCTAAGTTGTACATCAAAGTGTCTAGTTGTACATCCAATATGTGCTATTTGTGGGCAATGAACACTTGGTATGCTATGTATGCCTATTTTGGGGATTTTTGGAAGTGTGGAATTGTTAATATCATGAATATGATGATTTAAATGATATTAAGTGTTGTAAGAAGTGGGGTATGATTTATGTTGAGTTTTATGAATTTTAAGGCTTGTGAATCAAGCCCGAATTATTGGGTAAATTGTTATAAATTTAAAGAGGGTGTTAACGTTGAGATTGATGAAATGGGTAAGGAATGAAGCTTAGTATTAAGACTCAACGGAGTCGTTGTAAGATCAATGACATAATGATGAGCCTTAGGGTTGAAACCCTACGATGTTCGGGTCTTGGTTGGTTATGTTTGTGTGCACCCAAGCATCTCGTTTTGTGTCCAATTGAGGCACTTATGTTATAGAAACTTATTGGGAATATATTTAGAGCGTGCTTGTTAGAGCACGGAGCATTAAAGACCAACATATGGTCTCGAGTACATTTAAGAGACGATTAATGAATGAATTCTCTCTTTAAGGAATTTGGTCGCGTGCACATGAAAACACTTGCGAGGGAGTGACTACGGGGTAGTCATGATGTTCTTGAGTATGGTATTGGGAATGTCGATTATTACTGGATAGCTCTCACAATGCAGTTGCCAAGATTTGTTGTTGGTATGCTTTTACAACTGTGAAGGCACAATCCTAGGCCGCCTCCATGTTCTTCCCGTCGAAGGCTCAATTTGACCTTTCACTTTGATTTGTTTTAAGGAGGTTTCCATTAAAGTTCAGTAATTGGGGCCTGTATCTCGTCGATATCATCTTTACGATGTTACGTTCTAAAGTAGCCTTTTGTACGTTCAGATGCACTCTTATAGCTCTTTTACTGGTTCTGGATGTATAGAAGTAGTAGTTGGTTGACATGTTCAAGAAGTTTATAAATAAAACAACTGCCTGCTAATGTTAAAGCTTATAGCTGGTTGAGGAATAGATTTTGCTAAGCAATTGCTTTAAAAAAATCTATAAAATAGTTATTTATCTAATTTCTTTACTGAACAAAAGATTGAGGCCTAAAATTTATGTTCTTATCAAAAGTGCCTTTGGTTTTTTAGTGTTGTATACTCCCTGTGCCCCTCCAAAATTAGACCGACTTTGATTTGCTTTTTCCAGTCAGCTTGATTAAATTTTGACCAAAGATTTATAAACATATTTACTTGTTTCTTTTGAAATATGTGGTATTGGGTGATTTGAATTGAAATATTATCATCTTTACATCATCATCATTGTCAACTTTATTTATCAATCACATAAAAAGATACATATTTTATTGAAATTACTAAACTACACAACATATTTTTCATAGAATATAAATTTAAATTTAAAAAATTAAAATATTAGGAAAATATAAATAAAAAGGATAAAAGATATATTGGTAGTTAGGTTTGTTAGTTGAGATTTGAGACATTTTATGTTTTTGAAGAGTTGTTTGAAGAACACTTATTGGAATGAATTTTTTTAATAGAAAATTAAAAAAATATAACTAAAACAGAAAACGAGGTATTTAGAGAGTGACTTAGGGAGTTGTCATTGTGGTTGCTCTTACCCTCTCCCGTGTACTTAGCTAGTAATCATCCACTTCCCTATCGTACCATTGTTGATTTGTGCGCAAATACTACTTTTCAACAATGTTAATTTATTTAATCACTATCTTTTAATTTTTCTTTTTACGCTCAATGTGTCTCGGTGTCAAATCAATGAACCCTTCTTATTATCTTTTTCTAAAAACCCATATTTTGATCCGTCCACAATATTACTTTTTAAGGAAAATTTTGGTCAGTCCATTTTTAAAATTTTTGACCCAAAAGTTCATAGTTTTTTTTTTCAACCGCTAAAGATCACTTTTTGAAATATTGTTTCAAAAATATCATCGTCTTCTTCAACAACTCTGACAACATATTTTATATTCGAAAATCACGATTGTTCGCAAAGAAACGGGGATCGACTTGCCCGATCAGGTTGCGTGAGTCGAGGGGGCAGCGCCCCTTCGTGGTGGTTTAGGGCAACGCCCCTGAAAAGTAAACGAATTTTTTGATTCATGAAATACGAAACTATAATGGATCTGTGTTGAATTGAATAATTTTTGAGTTGGGACGAAGATAGAGAAAGAGGAGGAAAAAGAATACTTACGACGGAGGAGATGGAAGAAGTAGGTGGAGGACGTGGTCTGATTTTTTTAATGATTTTGTATTGCGGTTCAAAAATTAATGCACTAAAATTAATGAATTGCGGTTCAAAAATAGACTAACAATTATACTATTGAACCACGGTGCAAAAATTAATGCACTAAAATTGATGAATCGCGATATAAAAATAGACTAGCAGTTACACTATTGAACCGCTGTGTAAAATTAATTCAATAAAAATTGATGAATCGCGATTCAAAAATAGATTAGCAGTAACACATTTGAACCGTAGTGCAAAAAATAATGCGATAAAATTGGGGATGAATCGCAGAGCAAAAATAATGACTTTTATACCACGCTTACGATTTATTAAGGGTATCGTAGTTATTTTGTCATCAAAATAACTTTTTTCGATTGAAAATAAAAAAAATGTATTTTAACGATTAAAAATTTCAAAAATTGGGCCGATACCCAATTTTTTCTCTTTTTTTTTTACCGAGTATATACTTATTTTGTAACGGAGGAATATTATTTTTCATTACAATGGTTTTCTGACATTAATACTCGTAGGGTGGGGATAACCACACCCCAATTCTTTATTTCTACACCCCCATTCCATTCCCACATCTCGCTCAACACCCCCACTAACTACCAATTTTACCCTTCCCACATTTCTCCACTTTGTCTTCCTCCCTCGGTCCGGCAACTCCTTCGTCTCCCTCGCGTTCCGCATCCCTCTCGTCCTTCACGTTTGTCGTCCTCCCTCCGTTTTGCGTCCCACGACTTCCCACCTCTGTCCGTCTTCTTTCCTTCGTTCTGCATCCCTCAGTTCGGTCATCTTCTTCATCGCCGGCCACCTGCAAATTCCATCTCCGATCGCGGCATCTCACACCGGTCGAACACAAATGAGAGTGTTCGAGTCATGGTGGCCGAACGAACCTCAACCATTTCGACTCATGGTGGCCGAACCAGTCTTGGGCATTTCATCGCTCCATGACCGAACAGTATAGAGCGTAGGATGTCGGTCTTTATGTCTTTTCACTCTATGGCATTTGTGTAATATTTACAAGTGGGGTGTAGAAATAGAATATTGGGTGTGGTTATCCCCACTCTACTCCGTATTCCACCATTGGAAACCAAGAAAAAAATCCTTACTCAAATAGAAGTAATCCAAGCCCGTGCAAACTCCACCACCGTCGCCTTTCTTTCAGGTACATGTACATCCAGTCTCAATTCTGCTTCCAACTACCGACGGGAGAAGGCTTCTTGGTTACAGAAGGGGTAGCTAGGTACCATTACTCCTTATATTAATTTATTTGTAAATAGAATTGATCTTAAACTGTTCTCTTAATCATTTGAGTAATATGCATGAAGACCCACTCCGGTAAGCTCTCTCTCGTGTCTATTTTTTTTTTTTTGCTTCTGATTCACCATTTTGTTCATCAGATTCATGATTAGACACATGATTTATATCCCGAGATTGTTTAATTGTGTTCCTAGATCTGTACGGGGCCCTTTATGTGTTTGTATGTGTTCTTCATGAAACCCCAGCGATTTGTTATATGGCAGAGGGTCGTGTGTTTTGAGAAATTAATGAAATATGGCTAATTTTGTCTTCTCACCATAATCCCTCATTGATATGGTGCCAAATCTCCAAATCCACAAACTGAACAACAAGAATTCAGGCAGCTATGGGTATGGAATTCAACAAACAAAAGGAAGTAATTTGGACTCACCAGTTAGGCTTCACTCACCCAACGTATAGAAATCCGTTTGATTAGTTCTCTCTAGTCTTCACTCACCTAGAGGAAGAAATTGGCTAAGAACAAACCGTGTTCTTTAGGTTAGGTTTTCAATCAGCTAAGAACAAACCGTGTTCTTTAGGTTAGGTTTTCAATCGGCTAAGAACAAACCGTGTTCTTTAGGTTTTCTCTCAAATGTAAAAATCTGCTCTATTAATTTTAATCGATGCCTTATAAAGGCCTACAAGGAATTAACCCTAATTAAATCTAGATAAACCAAAAGGAAATCCTAACTTACTAGGAAAGAAAAGACCTAATCTATTAGTCCTTTTAGGACTTTATTACAAAGCAAATAATTAACTCCTAACTCTAATAAAGTGAATCCTTGACCCCTAAGGAGTCTTGTTGGACGCTCCCTTGGAATTGCATGCGGCTGCCCCCTTTGGTTTCTTCCTTCTTTTTATGGCTTGTGATGCAAGCAGCCCTAGGAGACTCCCCAACCCGTGTGTCTTCAATGTGGGTGCCCTTTTTGCCAAGCTCCTCCCAACCGAGTCCTCCCTTGTAGCCTTTACTTGTGTGCCCTAAACTATTTTGAAACATTTGGCCAAGCCGTGTCCCCTGAGTTTCCCAACCAGCCCAATACACCTTGCCACCCTTAGCTGCCCTCCTTGTAACGTTCCCAAAGCCCCTACCTCTTTCTTGTATTCCCTTTACTAGCTTGTGATCTCCTTCAACAGCCCATGCCCTTTGTATTATCCGCTTGATATGTATTCCCCATGTGGCCCTTGTATTCCTCAATGCATCAACATAAGTGCTCCATGGCGTGACTGACCCCTTGGGTTTAAAAGTCCCATCTGTGCCCCTTGTGTTGAACATGTTTATAATAACGACATTGCCTTGAATTTTAATTCCTGCAATGTAATAATTCTGGAGGTTTTGTGAGAGATGGGAAGGGGAGCATTCATTGGTCAGACTTTCTTTCAAGCGGGCAAAAAGTCTTTTGAAGCTATATGCAGAGAGGATTGTGGTCTCAGGTTTTTTAATTTTATTAGAGAGATGCAGAGGTTTTGTTCATGAAGCAGCTCTGTCTGATATTGAGTTACTTTGGACCTGCGAGTGGTTGGAGTGAGCGTCCAAGTCTCGAGCTTTTTTTTTGGAGGAAGAGGAAGGGAGGTCTTCCTGGCAAAGGAGGAAAACTGGAATGACATTTTCTTTAGTTTAGCAGTTTCCGGTAGTAGAAGGCCCGTAAGGATCTGCATCCCAGGTATTACCCATACTGGAGGGTGGGAAATGATAGCCGGGAAGATTCCGCCAAATTTAGAACTAAAAATTCTTCATGGGGTTGATGACAAGGTGTCAGATTTTGAGGTGGAGACGGTTTCTTGTGATGGTAACTTGAAATTCTTGGAGAGGAGTCTGGTGGGTAGAGTTGGTCAGTCAGGTTGTCCCATTCCTCTACTTTCTCAGCTTGAAAACTGGGCGAACTCAAGATTGAAGACAGCAGGAGGGGTGGAGGTGAGAGAGTTAAATGACTATCACTTCCTTTTCATTTTACCATCCGAGGAAGAAGCAGGTCGCATCTTGAAGGAGAAGAGGTGGGTGTTCAACCAGATGCCTCTGTATTTGAACAGATGGGATCCTGAAGGTCAAGGATATGGTGCGAGCCGTGAGCCTTATGAAATCTGGATTAGGGTGGTGGGAATTCATTTACACTTGTGGGGGTCAGCTGTCTTCAGCGAAATTGGTCAGGTGTGCGGTGGCTTCATCAAGGTGGATGAAGATACAGATCAGAGGAAGAATTTGAAGTGGGCTAGAATTCTGGTGCGTTATAAGGAGGATATTCTGGCACGCGTGAGAATATGTGTGGGGGAAAAGCTATTTTTTGTGCCTATTTGGGTGGAGAGCAATACCTTTTTCCAGTCTTGGAGATCTAACGACGGTGGGGCTCAGCCTTGTTTCCCAGAAAGAGGGACGGAAGGGGAGAAGGCGAGTGGCTCTCACGCGACTCTTTTGTTAGAAGGTGGGCGTGAGAGTGTTAAGGGCTCCAGAACTTTTCCTGCTAGCACGTGGTCTGGCAGGAATTCGAAATTCAAATCAAAGGTGCAATACGGTGATGTTCGGGATAAGGGCTAGAGGAGAGCTAAGGTTGGCTCTCCTGCTGGACCTCGCGGCTGCAGTATCTATGGGCCTAAGTATGGGCCAGGTCAGTTTAAAAGGAAAAGGTCTGTGTGGGTGGCCCGTAAATCCTCTAGTTTGGGCTTGGAGGAGATATTAAAGACAAATCAGATCAATGTTGGGGGTAAGATTTCTGGGCCTTTCCCTTCAGAATTAGGCAGCAACCCAACTGGTAGTAGTCTAGGCCCATCTGGGGAAGGAAAAGGTTTACCCTCAACCCCGGCCCACAGCGAGTTGCATTATAGGACTCACGTCAATTGTTCGGGGAAGAAGTCGCCAATATCGAATGAAAACGTGACAGTTGACGATGCATGTGAGTCAGGAAAGGAAGTTGACACAGATACTAATATTCAGGAGGTGAATCGAGGGCTAGTTGATGGGTTGAGTAGGGGGGTTAAGAACCTCACAGATGAGGCTGGTGATAAGGTTGATTTAGGTGATGGTGGGTATCTAGCAACAGAGGAGACGTTGAATGATTTGCAGGAGGGTGTTGATTGCTCGAAGGACACTCAAGAAACGGTTTCGTCTGGGAAGGAAGATAGAGTAGAGGAGACGGAGGTGATTAGTTCTGGTACCTCTGGTGCCTCTTCGGAAGAAAACGAGGATGGGTTGTCTTGTGGAAGAGCTGATCAAGAGGAAGAAGCTAAGGAAGAGACTATAGTTATGACGGAGCCGATTATCTGCTCTCCTATTTCAGTGGTTCGGCCCTAGGAACTGGAGGAGCCAGTACCTTTAACTATTAAGGAAGAGGAGGATGACATCTCGATTTGGGTGAAAAGGAGGGCCAAAGGCTTGGGAATTTTTTTGGGTGTTTCCGGGTTTGAGGATAAAGTCATGGACTTATTGCTGGACATAGAAAAGAATTGGAAGTCTTCGGAGGTCTACAACAACAGGAAAGGGAAATACTCTAGGGATAGGGGAAAGAGAGAGCTGAAATGACTTTGCTGCAGCTTTAATTTCGACCAGGCAGGGGCTAATAATGGGAAGGGGAGGAAGCGCAGAGTCTCATAGTAAAATTTTCTCATGCATCTCAAAATTATTTCTTGGAATGTTTGGGGTCTAAATAATGAAAGAAAGAGGAAGATAATTAGTGCTAATTTGAGAAGATGGAAACCTCATGGAGTATGCTTACAAGAAACAAAAATGGAATCGGTGGACAGGAAGGTGATTTGTAGTTTAGGAGGAGGAAGATTGTTTGATTGGACTTTTTTAGGGGCTGTAGGGTCAGCTGGAGGCATTCTTTTGATGTGGGATAGGAGGGTGATTTCGAAATTGGCAGTAGAGAAAGGGTCTTTCTCAATCTCATGTTTGATGAAAATGGTGGACAGTAACCTAGAATGGCTTTTTTCGGGGGTGTGTGGTCCATGTTCAGATTCTGCTCGTTCAAATATGTGGGAGGAATTAAAAAGGGCAAATAATAGACGGAATGTTCCTTGGTGTATAGGTGGGGATTTTAATGCTCTCCGATTTCCACAAGAACGTTCAGGGGCTAGGGGATTTTCTTGGGCTATGGAGGAGTTCAATGATTTCATCAATGAGATGGGTTTGATAGATCTGAATCTAACAGGGGGTGAATATACTTGGTTCAGAAAAAAGGTGCTAATAATCAGTATTCCAAAATTGATAGATTTCTTACATCCTCGGATTGGGAGGATAGCTTCAGTGGCACCTCTCAGTTTTGTCTTCCAAGAGTTATATCAGATCATGTCCCATTACTTCTCGAATGTGGGGGTTTATGCAAAGGAAAGTCTCCATTCAGGTTTGAGAATATGTGGCTCAAGGGGCCGGGGTTTGTGGAATGGGTCAGTTTAAAGTGGCAATCCTATGAGGTAGATGGAAATCCTGGTCACATTCTGGCCAAAAAACTTAAACTCTTGAAGGCAGATATGATTTGGAATAGCAAGGTTTTCGGAAAGATAGAAATCAGAATTCAAAAAGCTGTGGAAGAGCTGAAAAGACTAGAGTTAAGGGCAGTAATGGGAGTTGTGTCTGCAAGGGAAGAGGAACAGATGGTAGTGGTCAAGAAAGAGCTGGAGCAGATGTTTCTTAGCGAGGAAATCTGTTGGAAGCAGAAATCCAGAGTGCAGTGGTTGAAGGAAGGGGATAAAAATACAAAATTTTTCCACAGAATGGCTAGTGTTCATAAGGCCGGAAATCAAATTCGTAGTGTCTCGATTGGGGGCAGACTTCTGGAAGATAAAGAAGAAATTAAGGAGGGTATTGTGGATTTTTACAAGCAGCTGTATTCAGATGGTGGTCATTATTGTCCAAAGCTGGATGGGGTGCAATTCATTTCTCTTGATGAGGATGATAGGTCAGCTCTAGAGCTATCTTTCTCTGAAAACGAGGTGGTGGCTGCTCTTAACACTTTGAGGGGAGACAAAGCTCCAGGCCCGGACGGCTTCTCGTTAGCCTTTTTCAAAGTCTGTTGGGAGGTGGTCAAGGAAGATGTTATTATGGAGATGTTTCAATTTTTTCACACAGCATGGGTTTTGAAAAGAGTCTCAATGCTACTTTTATTGCCTTGATTCCGAAAAAACGCGGAGCTAGTGAGTTGAAAGATTTTAGGCCCATTAGCTTGATTGGTAGTGTTTACTAGCTTTTAGCTAAAGTTCTATCTTTACGTTTGAGGAAGATCATTGGTAAAATTATATCTGAATCCCTGCATGCTTTTGTGGGGGAGTGTCAGATTATTGACGCGTCTTTTATTGCTAACGAGGCGATGGATGCTAGATTGCGCAATGGTATTTCAGGGTTATTGTGCAAGTTGGATATCGAAAAGGGTACAATCATGTAAATTGGGACTTCTTACTTTATTTGCTAGAGGATGGGGTTTGGTGCTAATGGAGGAGATGAATGAAGTTCTGTTCTTTTTTCAGTTTTGGTGAACAGTGAGCCCGCTGGATTTTTTGATAGCTCGAGGGGGTTGAGACAAGGAGATCCTCTTTCTCCTTTTCTTTTTATCATCATTATGGAGGCGTTGAGTAGGCTCATGGATAGAGCCACTGTAGGTGGTTTTATCAGTGGGTTCAAGATGGGTCGTGCGGATGGTGCAAAATTGTTAGTGCCATATCTTTTGTTTGCAGATGATACTTTGGTTCTCTGTGGTGCAGATTATTTGCAGTTAGGATATCTCCAGTTAGTACTTCTATCATAGTTGAAAAAAGCGGAAGGCGAGAGGCAGGCGATAGGTCAAAATTTGAGACGAGAGGCGAGGTGCAAAAAGGCGCTCACAGAACAAATATTAAGGAAAAAAAAAATATATATATATATGTATACATATACATATATATATGTACATATATATATATATGTATGCATATATATATATATATATATATATATGTATGTATATATATATATGTATATATATATATATATATATATATATGTATATGTACATATATAACATATCAAATCTCAATAAAACATGTCATGAGTGATGAAACTAAGTTAACAACATAATATTAATAACTCAAATTTCATCATTCATAGTTGAAATTCAAAGCATTAGATGAACTTAGCTTCAATTCCAAATAAGAAAATAAATAGTCATTAAAGCAAATGAAAATAAAGACATACAAAAGAGAACTAAAGTCATGAAATGTAATAATTAACAACTAACAACACAACAAGAAGCTAAAAATCCACAGAATCTATCTCATCATCATCTCCATAGTCTTCATCATCCTCATTCACAGGTATAGGCGCAAAAAGGCGATAGAGATGCAAAAAGGCGAAAAAAGAGTAAAAAAGGTGAAAAAGGCACTCATCGCCTGGAGTCGACCTTTCCGGACGCCAGACCCTCACCTCAGGCGCAAGAGGCGCACGCTTTTTTCAACTATGACTTCTATTTTTCGAGATGGTGTCGGGTCTTCGGATCAACATTGCCAAAAGTGAAATCTTGCCGGTTGGAGAGGTAGTTGATGTGATTCCTCTAGCTTCTTTCTTTGGCTGCAAAGTTGCTAGTCTTCCTTCGTTGTATCTTGGTTTGCCCTTTGGAGCTCCTTATAAGAGTAAAACTTTGTGGAATCCGGTGATTGAGAGATTTGAGCAGCGGTTATCAGGTTGGAAGAAGCAACTGTTGTCAAAAGGGGGACGTTTGACTCTTATTAAAAACACTTTGTCGAGCATGCCTACTTATTTCATGTCTCTTTTCGTGATGCCGTTCTCTATTCGTAGCTGTTTAGAAAGATTGGAAAGAGATTTCCTAAGTGAAGGTCTTGTGGAGGAGCACAAGTATCATCTGGTTCGGTGGGATAAGGTTTGTTCCAGCTTGAGGGAGGGTGGGTTAGGTATCAAGAGATTGAAGGTATTTAATTCGGCCCTTCTAGGTAAATGGTTATGGAGGTTCCTATCTGAGAGGAATGGTTTTTGGAGGAAAGTAGCGCTTAATAAGTATGGGGAAGGTGAGCATAAGTGGTTCCCTAAGGTCATTGACAGTCCATATGTAGTGGGTGTGTGGAGAGGTATTTGCAGAGGTTGGAATGCTTTTGTGAGGAATATCTCTTTTGAGATTGGTGATGGTTCCTCGGTGCGTTTTTGGACTGATAAATGGTGTGGAGAGAGGGAACTTTGGAGGGGTTTTCCTGATCTATTCATCTTGTCAAGGGAGAAAGATTGTTTGGTCAGTTTGCTACAGATGGAAGAGGGAAGACTGATGTGGAATCCAATTTTTAGATGTAACTTTCAAGACTGGAAAATGGATTCTTTCGTGCGCTTCATCGAAAAGATCCATGCTGTTCAGGTAGGGGGAAGCCGAGAGGACAAGGTGAGATGGGATGGTTCAAGGAGTGGAAAGTTTATTGTCAAGTCCTATGTTAAACTGCTTCGGTTTAATTACATTTCTTTTCCCTGGAAGTCTATTTGGAAGACTAGAGCTCCAAGTCGAGTCGCCTTCTTCGCTTGGGAGGCAGGTAATGAAGCTGTACATACTTACAGGGGATACTCAGTGGCATAGAAACAAGATCTATTATGTTAACAGATGCTTCATGTGCAAAGACAATGAAGAAAGTGTAAACCATTTACTGATTCACTGTCCAGTGGCTAGAGAATTGTGGAATTTTATCTTGGGGATGTTTAAAATTTCATGGGTTATGCCTGGATCTTTTAGAGAGGTGCTGCTGAGTTGGTCTTTATATAAAAGAAGAAAGAGATAATACTTTTTGGGAGACTATTCCGTTTGCTGTTGTTTGGATCCTTTGGGGGAAGGAAACAAAAGGGCATTTGAGAATGAGAAAGGTTCCATCCTGCAGCTAAAAGACACCCTGCTTCACACTATTCTTTTGGTGTTCCGAGCCGACGGAAACTTTATCTACTAGATATTCTTTTGTAGATTTTGTTAATAGCCTTTCTTTCGATTAATGTGTATGCTTGTAGTGTACAAAGGTTGCGCCTCCTTTTTGGTGCTGTAGTTCAATGCAATACTTATCAAAAAAAAAAAAACCAACCCGTTGCATAAGACTCTCCCGAGCAGCCCCGATGCGTAGCAAACAGAGTAGTATTCCCTGCACTAAACACTTAACTCCCAACGTTGAACAACTCCAAATATCCGTATCACTCATCCTGCGCGTTGGCTTTATTAGGGTTTTGGAACACTCAAATTCACTTATGTTTTGTGTTTGACTCTGAACATGTGGTTTTTCGGGTATCTCCTGGATTTTTCTCTGTGGTGGATATTGCATTTTAGCTGATTGTTTCTCGTCGTGATGAGCGTAGCTGAATTTTGTGTGAAACTATAACTTATACTCCCTCCGTCCCTAAATAATCGTCCTGGTTGACTCGGCGCACAGTTTAAGAAAAAACAATTGACTTGATTATTTATATTGGTTTAATGTGTAGTTTCCTTTAAAGCCCATGTGTATGTGGCCCATAATTAAAGTAGAGTGAAAAAGTAAGGGTAAAGTGGTAAAAGTGATGTTCTAAAAAGGTTAGTTTCAAATTGGACAATTATTTTGGGACGGACGAAAAAGGAAAGGAGGACGATAATTTAGGGACGGAGGGAGTACTTGTTAGATTTATCAGCTTGTGTTTCTTGAAGCTGGGGATTGGTTTTTTGAATTTGTGATGTCATATTTTCTTGCAGGTAATGGTTTCTTGTGGTAATAACTGACTCTGAATTGGGTGGAAGGTAGTGTGTGAGTTGGTTTATAGAGAGTGGGAGGTTCATTTTTATAGAGAGAAATAATGCTGGGCTCATTGCCGATATTGCCCCTTCCGGCGCCTCCATCTGATGGTAATCTTGGTCCTCTCCCGCTGTCTCAAGTCCAGGATGAACCCAAGGATGAAAATATGCAGGAGGCTGAGGATGATCAGAACAGGGCTAACTCGGTCCCTGCATCCATTGCCACACACACTAGAACCATTGGAATCATACATCCTCCCCCCGACATTAGAACCATTGTAGACAAGACAGCAAGCTTTGTGGCGAAGAATGGACCTGAGTTTGAGAAAAGGATTGTTGCTAGCAATGCAGGAAATCCGAAGTTTAACTTCTTAAATGGTTCGGATCCGTACCATGCCTATTACCAGCATCGGCTGTCTGAGTTCCGTGCCCAGAATCAGTCTGGCCCGCAGCAGTCTCCTCTGTCCTCGGATGTGTCTGGTACTGAATCGGCGGCACCTCCTGCTCCTGCTGCAGATGGCAATGATGCAGCAACTAAGCCTGATCCATCTGCCCAGTTTAGACCTGTTCGTAAAGTTCTGGAACCCCCAGAAGCTGAGCAGTACACTGTCCGTCTTCCAGAGGGGATTACAGGTGAGGAGCTGGATATAATTAAGCTCACTGCCCAATTCGTGGCACGGAATGGGAAACATTTTTTGACAGGGTTGACTACCAGAGAGAATAGCAATCTGCAGTTTCATTTTCTGAAGCCCACCCACAGTATGTTCATGTTTTTCACATCACTTGCGGATGCATACTCCAAAGTGTTGATGCCCCCCAAGGGCTTGATAGATAAACTGGCTAAAAATGTTACTGATATGACTACTGTTCTTGAGCGGTGCTTGCACAGGCTGGAGTGGGAGCGTTCCCAAGAACAGGCGAGACAGAAAGCAGAGGATGAGATAGAGCAGGAACGATTGCAGATGGCTATGATTGATTGGCATGATTTTGTTGTTGTTGAGACCATAGACTTTGCTGATGACGAGGATGAGGATTTGCCTCCTCCAATGACTCTTGAGGAGGTTATAAGGAGGAGTAAAATGTCTGCTATTGATGAAGAGGAGATTGTTGAACCTGGGAAGGAAGTTGAAATGGAGATGGATGAGGAAGAGGTGCAGCTTGTTGAAGAAGGTATGAGGGCTGCAAGCCTCAAGGAGAATGGAGATGATAAGAAGACTGAGTTCAAAACAACTCCGGAGGAACAGGAAGCTCCAATGAGAATTGTGAAGAACTGGAAAAGGCCGGAGGATAGGATCCCTGCAGAAAGAGACCCAACTAAGTATGTGGTTTCCCCGATCACTGGTGAGCTGATTCCCATCCATGAGATGTCCGAACATATGCGTATTTCTCTCATTGATCCCAAGTACAAGGAGCAAAAGGAGAGGATGTTCGCTAAGCTTCGGGAGACCACTCTTGCTCAGGATGATGAAATATCCAGAAATATTGTTGGGCTTGCACGGACCCGTCCTGATATATTTGGTACCACTGAAGAAGAGGTTTCTAATGCAGTCAAGGCAGAGATCGAAAAGAAGAAAGATGAGCAGCCGAAGCAGGTCATATGGGACGGTCACACTGGAAGTATTGGACGCACTGCAACACAAGCCATGTCCCAGAATGCCAATGGGGAGGATCAAATCGATGGTGTTAACAATGGAAATCTTGCTGGTCCTGCAGCTCCTCCTCCGCGACCTGGTGTGCCATCGGTTCGGCCACTTCCTCCACCACCTGGATTAGCCTTGAATCTTCCGCGTGTGCCTCCAAATACAGTCCAATATTCAGCTGTAACCAGTGGTCTTGTGCCACTGCCACCTAGACCATCAATTAGCACAATGGTTTCACCTATTCGTCCTCCACCTCCATCGATGCAAATGAATTATGGGCAGCAGCCTTATATGCTAAATCGACCACCACCTCCAATGCCTCCCTCGATATCTGTGAATCCACCTAGTATTCCTGTGCCACCACCGCCTGGGTCTCAGTTTACGCCTTTAGCACATCGACCATATACTCCCCTTCCCATGCCCCCACATGGTATTCCTTTGGTTCCTCCACCTCCTTTGCCCCAAGGCATGCCTCCACCTCCCCCACCTGAGGAAGCTCCTCCGCCGCTTCCCGAAGAACCTGAGCCAAAGAGGCAAAGGCTTGATGATTCATTGCTGATTCCAGAAGATCAGTTTTTGGCTCAACATCAGGTATGACCATCCTTGCTTTTTTAGTTTTTTGAACTTATTTTTCACCTCTATTATCATTTTGTTTTTGTGATTCCCCGAGTAAATTAGTTTCTTATGAATGATTATGTTTCTTTTTTGTTTTGCTACAGGGACCTGTGCGCATTGCTGTATCCGTGCCAAATGTCGATGAAGGAAATCTCAAAGGGCAAGTGCTGGAGATCACAGTGCAATCCTTGTCTGAAACAGTTGGCAGTCTGAAGGAGAAAATTGCAGGAGAGATCCAGCTTCCAGCAAATAAACAGAAACTGAGTGGAAAGGCTGGTTTCCTGAAGGATAATTTGTCGCTTGCGTATTATAATGTCGCTGGAGGAGAATCACTTGCCCTCTCTTTGAGAGAACGTGGTGGTAGAAAGAGATAAATGGTTTCTGGATCACTTATTTAGAAGGTTGACATTGTAAAACTTTGTTGGCTTAAGAATTTTGCATTTTAAAATTGTGGGCCACAATTAGAATTCTCCGCTAGCGCTGTGTGAAATTGTGTTTTTTCTACAACTTTTGATACTTCTTTACTAGTACTGCCTTTATAAACTGATTGAATGGTATCTGCTACAGATTTGGCATCCTGGTGCAATGGCCTTAAAGTCCGATGGCAAGTGCACTGGTCCAATAGTTATCGAGAGAAGCAAGCGGAACATTGGCTTCTAGTAAGATCATTATTCTACTTCTTTATACATTTGTTGTGGCACCTCTGCAGATTATGCTGTGCTTTTTGGTGGTGTTACAATTAATCTTAGAAGATATATGTGTACTTTTGTTCTGATTTCTTTCCGTTTCTCATTCTTTTTGTGTTGGAGAAGGTATCAAACCGGAGTTCTTCAGTATTTAGGTTTTGTTTTGTAGGTTGATACTCCTCTAGCGGGAGTGGAAGTTTACTTCTGCTTGTGCTGAGCAGAGCACCCAGCCATTTTCCTATTGGTCTGTCATGTAAAGGCATAACTCTTTACTTGACTAAGTTTTAGCTCAAGCCACTTTAATGATTTGGTGTTACCTCGTTTTAGATGATTGGTTTTCTCTGATATGCTCTCCTCACAACAGCTACTTGTTCAGAGTTGTGGAGAGGCACCAAATGCATTGTGTTTCCTGATGGCGGAGGAAGGTAGGATGTCCTTTGTCTATTTTCCTGTCTTTTTACTTTTGATTACATATATATATATATATATATATATACTTACTTTAGTCTCTCTGTTCTCAAGCTTGATGGCAGCTCTTATATATTACAGATCTGTATTCTTTAGTTTGCTATAGTAATTGAGAAATTTAGGAATATGCCATCATACTATATACATGTTTGATTGGCTTTGTCGCAACTGAATAGCCGTTGGTAATGACAGCTTGAAGAGAGGATGCCCTGCTTTGGTTGTTTAAAGGCTTTGTTTCACTCCTGGAGGACCAAATAGTTTCTGCTGGTCGTGTTTGTTTTACTTTCTTGTATGAATATTATTTGACCAATGAAATTCCGTTACTGGCTTCGTTTGTGCGACTTGAAATATGTTGCATGAGTGATCTCCTGTATTTATAATTAGAAATTTGGCCTTGGCAACTGCCCTAGTGAGTTTCACCTGCCACCCATGGTGTTCCATGTTAGTGTGTTGGCAGTGGCTCATGGTATCTAAGGCGTCTGACATGTTACTTTCATCTAGGGGTGGCAATCCTGAACCAGGGCTTGAAAACCCACCGACCCGAGTTTTACCCAACCCATTAACATTTGTGGGTAAATACGGGTACCCATATTTACCCAATAAACTGATAGGTTAAGAAGGGATTTTGAAGACGTAAACTGAATACCCGGTAAACCTGATACCCCTCCGTTTCCATTTTCCAAGCCCTCTCGTTGTTCTCGTCTTCTCGATCCCTCTCTCGTCCCATCTCCACCTCCCTCTTCCTCTTCTCTCAGTCTTTGTCTCTGTCTCCGTCTCCGTCTCCGTCTCCGTCTCCGTCTCCCTCTCCCACGGCGAAATTGAGGTCTCCCATCTCTCTCTACTTCAGGTA
Source organism: Codonopsis lanceolata (assembly GCA_013146195.2). NCBI lineage: Eukaryota > Viridiplantae > Streptophyta > Magnoliopsida > Asterales > Campanulaceae > Codonopsis > Codonopsis lanceolata. The sequence goes on from CM028378.1 coordinate 124,125,336, forward strand.
ATCATCAATTTTTTAGTCAGATTTATGTCTATTGCTACTTAGCTTGATTTGTGTCTATTGCTAATCATCGAAACTGGATTCTCGTTTTTTCTATTGCTGATTTGTAAATGTGGGTATTGATTTGAGTTGAGAAGAGTTTTCCCGATTGTGCTCCCCTTTTGTTTTTCGGCTCTTGAAAACTATACTTCCATCTGCTTGCTAATCAAAGGTCGTGTGTGTTTCCAGTGTTAACTTAGTACCTAGTTATGTTGATTCTGTTTCTTGAATGTATTGCATATTTGGGTGTTTGTAGTTGATTCAATAATGTAATATTTAGTAATTTATTTATTCTAGTCAGTTCTTTTGGTTTAAATGCTACTTAGCTCGGGATTCTTGAATTTGATGGTGAAAATGAGGTATATTTGATTAATGATTAAATTTATATTTGCAGTATCATTGTTATTACTTCTTCAATATACTCGCGTTGAAGAATACTTGAACCGTTTTCTATGACTATAGTTGTCAGAGTGCATTGAGGTTTCCATAAACGACTTTGATTCTCAAAGCTTGAAATGCAGATGGCGTTATTTGAACGAGCTCAATCTATTTCTTATACTGTCAAAAGTGTTCAAGGTTTGAATGTGAGATTTTCTATGAGTTGATTTGAAATGCCTTGTGTAAAATGCATGCTGGTTATGGTCGTTGTGAAGCTGCTCTTTCTATGCATCTAGTTAGTTTGTGATGGCAAATAAACTGCAGAATAACTCGTCAAATAAGCCAGTTACTTCCCTAACTCAGGTTAACTATTTCACTTATTTGGTTGGGTTATATGCTGAATTGAAGTGCATGTGAATTGTTTTTGGGTCTTGGGCAAAAAATTGGAACCCCACCCAAATTTGTAATATTCCATCCATGATATACCCTTGACTTTGACTTGGTCATTTATAACCCCATTTAAAAAAATTTACTTTTATAGCCACTTTTATCTAAAAATGCCATTAATACCCTTTCCCTACCATTTGCGTTCATGGCGTTCGTCGGCGACTGCGTTCATGATGGAACAGAGAGAGAGAGCTATTGCGATGGGGATCTTGGCCGGAGATGGAGGCTGGGGTTGAAGAAGACGAAGATGAAGATGAACCAGACGGCGGACGTTGGACGAAGAAGACTGGAGGCGGGATCAATGAACCAGACGCCAGACGAAGATGAACACCATTGTCACCGGAGATGAAGAAGACGAAGATGAAACCATAGTGGTCGACTAGACGACCACCTAGTCGACCAGGGGCTGTTTCGTCAGATTCCTTCTTTGGTTAGTCAAAGGCTATATGTTCATCAACCGGATCAAATAGCTGTATTTGATAAATCCCACCTTGGGGGGTCACCCCAACCAGACCCGTTTATAAAACATATACTGATGTATGCAAGATCAAACCCAAGCCGTATAAAAATCTGAAATTGAATTTTGATTTGAGGCATGGGCATAAGCAGTATGTTAATTCTTCCAAAAACTGTTTAGATAAAGAGATGTTTTGGGGTGCGATCTTCTTAGGATAATCGGTTGCCAAATTGTAACCCATTAAACAATCCCAAGCTTGATTGCCTCCCTTTCATGTACGCACCTCCTTGGCTCAGCCTATTTCCCTTGCTTTCCAATTCCATGCCCCATAAACAATCTACAACAACCCATGAGTGTTCTAAGCCAAGTAACCCAACACCCGTTTTTAGTTTATCCTTCCCTTTATGATAGTTTATCCAAGAATCCATATTACCACTTCCAATGTCTAACCTTGAATCAACCCTACCCTCAACTGGCAAAGCGAAAACGCTGTTGCCCAAAATAACGCGCTTAAGCAGATCATATCTCAGCAAAGCCAGATTGTTCAGACCCATGAAATAACGCTTTGTTGTGCAACTTCTTATTTACTTGAGTAAGCCATTAAAGTCTCCTTTGCTCCCGCATCAGTAGTGTCCAATGTGAAGATAAAAGTGGCCTAAAAATGTGGTATATATCAAGTATAACCTTTTGACCTATTAATTTATCGGCCTTTGGCCAAAAAAAACTGTTAACTTCCTAAAAAGCTCCTAATAACCGGTCTACGTGTGAGAGAGCTATGTATACCTTCAATTAGTGAATTTTAAATTAACCAAAATAGTTCACTTGCATTGGACAAATCGTATACTTTACTGATTGACATACCTTATTGAGATGATAATCTTAATTAAGCCTCCCACTTGCAATTGATGTTATTTTATTCGAGGTTCTAAAAATTGTTAGGTGCCGCCGGTTGCTAGGACGCCTAGCGCCTAGCGGCGTAATCGGGGCCTAGGCGAGGCTTAGAATTAAGACATAATTACTATTTTTTTGATAATTTACATCAAAGATCAAATACATTGACTATAAATTTAATTTATTTTTTTATGTTTGTTATTTTATCAAACACTTGTTTATATTTGTAAAATGAATAAAAATATACAAACTTATTATTAATCCCAATTCTTAACAACCCCAAAGCAATAAACCAGCCAAGTTTAGAATTAAAAATAAAATAAAAAAAATTACTCCACCTACCTACTCCTACATCCCATAGTCTAACATATCCTCCATAATACCTTCTCATTCTAAATTTTGAGTCTTAGAGAATCCCTTCTTTTTCATCTTTTTTTTTTCTTCTTTCTTCTATCTATCTGGCAGACCGACAACTTTTTTCTTCCTTTCTTCCTTTCTTTTTGTTCTTTTCTCTCTCTCTCTCTCCGGTAAATCGATTCTCCTTATTTTTTCATCCTCCAATCTCTTTCTTCCTAGATTTAACCCTTTAATATATCCTCTCTCTCATCCCATTGAATATCCACAAAATCAAATCCCCTTTCTTTCTACCCCCATCTCTGCCTCACCATTACCACTACCCCTTCCTTCTCCAGTTCATCCCTTCCTTCTCCGGTCAATGCATGCCACAAAATCAAAGCTATAAAAATAAATTAAGATTGTCGAGGTTTGGCATAGGCGTCGACTTGGTCGATTAGGCGGCAACTAAGAAAGTCGCGACGATAGAGAGGGCCTAGAGCCTAGGCGGAGCTAGACGGGGAGTTTTAAACACTGATTTTATTATATGTTTTCGTTTCCAAAAAGGTGTTCCCAAGTCTGAAACTCCATGACTAATCTTCTAGCCGGGTAGTATCACAAGTTGCGTGCGGTAGAAGTTTTACCAACAAATTTTTAACACAACTGCGTTGGTTAAGCTAGAACAACAGTTACCAGCTGATGTATGTGCTAATCAGTACTCCAATTGATGTAACGAAAACCATGCTTTGAGATGTTGCTAATGTAGGAAACATCAACTTTTATTTGACATATACATGCTTTCCTAGTAAATCACAGGTAAGTATCAATCTTTCTATAACTTCTTAACATTCAGAGAGCCTACATTGTACATCTCCACAAGTTTGTGTACAAAAGAGTCGTTCGGAGAGATTTTCTTGATATGTCCATTCACATAGTAATCCATCTATAACTGACAATCAAACCTCAAAATTTGTCAGATGGATATAGAGTTTCGAATCTTTCGATCACACCCAGTGTAGACATTGTTACCTTAGATTTAACATTCTGCAAATGTTTTGACAGTATCCACAAGCAATGGAAGAGTTCGTTTGTTCGAAATAGATCATAATCAGCTAGCTTAAACCGCTGAACCTTGTCGTAGAGGTTCATTTTCATGAGTAACCACTTGGTTTTGATGCTGGTTGTCAAGCGGCATGTATTGTGACATAATGGCCATAATCTCCGAGTCCATGTACGCCTGACATTATCGGAAACAAAGATTTTATTGCGGAAAATACATAGAACTAGCATCGACATCAATAATTCATTACGTAGACAATATATATGCGTACCCGGAGCCTATATTTGTAGAATATGTAACCAGCTATAACAGCGCTTGCCACTGCTGCTAGGACCAAGATTGTGAGGAGTGAAGCGAATCTTGTTGTGCTTCGTTCTGCAAAATTAACGAAGAATGCTCAAAATCCCAGAGGCTGAAAGTAGTTTTTGAGTAGGGTTTGGATAGAGATAGAAGCTAGCTATGGTCGTGTGTTATCTTACCAATACACATGTCTTGCTCCGCTATATACAGTTTGTCGCCTGCGCACTTGCAATCGAATCCTCCCCACGTGTTCTTACAGCTGCACCCGTCACATTTACAAGCTAGGCCATCCTTGCACTCGTTAATATCTAGCGGACAATAACAAGCGTTAGGTTCAACGATACTTGAGAGATCGATCATTACAGTTGTGCTAGTAATCACCTTCACATTTATGACCGTCTCCACTAAAACCTTGAGGACAGTGACAACCTTCCAGATGAGATCCCTATTTCACATGAAAGAAAAACATGCATTTGTTTTAGCAAGACAAACAACATATAAACTGATCGAGAAAAGCCAAGCGAAATGCATAACATCAGTACTCAACTGAGCAAGCTGAAAACTTTTGCCCATCTTTGGTATCAGACCAGCATCCTCCATTGTCTATTGCACATCTTCCAGGTCCAACGGCTGCCATTTACGAGAGCAAGTAAGGATTAAACTTCCAAGAAACAATGACTCGTTCAATCTATCTCCGTCTAACACTTTTAACATCTTACGTTTAAGCAAAGAAGTTCTGGCGAATCGAAAAACTCGTGAAGCATGAAACATAACAAAAAACTTTGAAATCGAGGCAACCAAGTACCTTTGCAGTTTGTATATCCATCTCCTCGATATTGTACACCGTTTAATGAAGGGCACTCGCAAACTCTTCCCCTAAATGTGTCCTAAAGAGAAGAAGAATGATTCTGTTGTGAGGAAGAACTTACCAAAAAGCCTAAAGATCAGATCCTTTTCAAGAATCAACAGTCGAACAGAGTTTTTCTTTTGGTACCTTGCAAGCTGTTATATTAGAATGCGTATCCTGCCAGCAACCACCATTGCCTTCAAGGCACTCATTGGTCTCCAGACCTACGTATATATCAGATTGATAAAAAATATATGAGATTTCTTATACTTAGACCTGTCCAATGGTTTGGAACCGCTGGTTCCGTTAACTGGCAAACCAAAACCGTGCAATCTTATACGTATATTCGGTTCGAGGACGGTTCCGGTTTGGCCAGTTTCGATTTATGCCTGTTTGGTTCCGAATTTTTTAACCGGATGGATGGGTCCACTTATATTGCCTTTGTTTCGCCCAAGGAGTGTATGTTTGAAAAGTCTAATAATGAAGAGATATGTAGCTAGCAATAGAGTTCGTCATAAGTTACAGCAATGCTTAAGCGTAATCAATATGAGAATATGTACAGAACGTGTGGTGTCATTGGCATCATCATACCTCCACTTAGACATATTGGAGGATCAGTTGTCTCCTTAAATCCAGCACATATGGCCTTCAATACAGAAATCCTCTCCAATTTTCCTTCACAAATAAGAAAAATAAGAACAAAAATCATCCAACCAGTTCATACACTAAATTGTTAGAAACAAAGGAGCCTGAATGATGACCGATTATGGCGAAAATCCTTGTGGTTAGCAGAAATCAATTAGTCCGAATGATGAACGATTATGGCGAAAATCATAGTGGTTAGAAGAAATCAATTAGTCCGAATGATGAACGATGAACGAATGATGCAGGATTATGGCTTTAAAGATGATCATTGTGCATATAAAGGTATAACTAACCTCTGTACTGAACATCGTTAATGACCAACGTTGGCAAAATGGTAACATCGCCACGAGATCCTCGGCCAACCTATATTTCGGAAAAAGATGAATAAGTCTCGGTTTAAGTTAGCGCAGAAGTAGAACTCTACTGTCTGTAACCTGCTGTACTTTGAAATGTTTTAGTCTTGATAGTCAGATTATTAACATTTAGCAATGCTTGCTTCAGTTTTCTAAGCACATTTTCTATATGAACTGAACCTTTTTCTCAGATTAGTTATTTTACTGAAGCTGTTTGAAACAGGGCTGAAGTTTCAAAGACAATGACAGTAGAAACCTGTGAATCTTGCTCAAATTTTAGGACTTCATTTTCCACGTCTGCTTCTGGGTTGCCCATGCATTTCTTTATCTTCTCGACTGGTAGATCTGATGGAGGAGACCAAGAAATTAAACATAGAATAAATCAAAGAAATCAACAGAGTCGACCATGGAAATATAGTTTTCAAAATGATCACTTGAGATGGCACTTACGAAGTGATTTCATGACTTCCTCGGCACATTCTTTGCTATATCTCTTTTGCTTCATTGAACACCTAATGTGAAAATCAGTCACATAGTCCCACCAAACCCATGATCTGTTACTCTCGTTAGCAACTCTATGCACACAAAGCTGCCTCAAGTTTTCAAACACCACATCCTTACCTTGATACCCCTCCCCAAAATCCTGCTCGGGATCAGGTGCACAATACCTCCCGTGGTTTATGCATTGCGACTTGCATTGGTCACTAAGGATGAACGGTTGAGGACAATACCAAGTTATGTAGTGGGAGTGAACAAGGTGTAACCACCCTTCTCGAGAATTTGAGCATGTCCTTTGAAATCCTTAACGAAATTCATCTGCTCATTGCAACGAATACCACACTCATCGTTGCTGTTTGTCCATAGCTCGTACTCAACCCTCTGGTCAGGGTGGGGCATCGACTCTGTCCAGTCTAATTTGATCAGGACATCCTGGTCACCCTTCTTCAAGGCAGCTTTTAAAGCTTCACCAAAAGAGTGTTGAATTAGAGCTGATGGGATTCCAATCTTGTCTATGTAGCCATCTGCATCAGAGCTCATCTCGGGAGAATCCATTGTTATTAGTGGCTCATCTATGCTATCAGCCACTATAACAGCTGCTGCACCTGCCTGCTGCCCATTCCATACCTTCAATGCAAAGTAGCACTCTGAAGAAAAATGAAAGAACAAAAGAGAATTTTGAGCTATGTATTGGTTTCACTACTGAGAAAAATAAATCAAAATTAGACTACTTTTGTGAAGATGCAACTAACGGACTTGATCCCTATAAAACATAAGCTGCACCTGCACCACACTATGGCCATTGGTTCACCTCACTAACGAAATCGATGCTTACTTTAGAAAGAAGAAACAAGCAGATTTCAAGCTCATCTTCTTGAGAGAGAGAGAGAGAGAGAGAGAGAGAGAGTAAACGACGTGATCCAGACTTCCATTTTATGATCCAAAGTGCCAAATTCAACCAAACTTGGTCCAGACTTCTGTTTTTGTATCAAGAAAGGTGCATCCTAGCATCTGTTATCTTATTGCCGTTAAGTGATCAAGTCTATTTTCTATTTAGCGGCAATCTGTGACCTTTACTGTAGATCACTCGAGATGAAAATGAAAGTATGAAGTTTGAACCTCGTTTGACACTAAAATACAATCAGCGCTCTTTCTCTTCTAACTTGGTTCTCGCTCGAGGGTTTATTAAGGAAAATAAGTAGGAAATAGACCAAAACAGAGTAAAAAACAGAGAACTTGGCATCACCTCAGCATGATCAAGATGGTTAGAAACTTAGAATCCACTTGCATAAACACTATGGAATCTTATACTCTGTCTTAAGCTATTAGTATATCTCATGAATGGGCTATATGATTAGAACCCAAGTGTGTAAATTTGCAGGGAAGAAAAGTAACAGTTTACAAGGGATGAGAACATTCAAAACTTTGTAAGATTCGAAACGAGTGTCGTTCTTCGTCAGGACGATTGTTAAAAATGTTTAAAACGAGTGTCGTTCTTCAATCAAAGCGTAGTTTTGTGACCAAAAAAAAACATTTTGATACAATAATCGAAACTTTAGAGAATCATAATTCCAACTCTCCCAATATGCTTACATTATCTTGAATTAATGTAAATTCAAACAAATAATAGTTATATCAACTTTGAAATGCATACTAAGGAGCATGCGGCCTGTGGATGTGTGTGTGTGTGTTTTCTTTCTTGTTTCGCGTTGTTTTTTTTCTTTTTCTTAACTTTATAATGATCGAAGTAAAAAGTCACAAAAAAATCTAGTTGGACTAATTATCAGTGAGAAAAAAATATAAAAAAAGAAAAATACAGTATATAAATGTATGCTAGCTTATACTCCCTCCGTTTCGGAAAAAAAATCAACTATTTCATTTTGAAATGTTTTACTTAAAGAGTTTATTTTTAAAAATTAAAATACAAAAGTATAATTTTATTACTAATAAACTACTAAAATTGTCATTTTCTTAAAAAGTCTGTCTTTCAAACAGATACTCTTTGTCCGAAATCGAGGGAGTAAAAATGAGCTATTCCATAATACATAGTACATACTCCCTCCGTTCTGAGGAAGTAGTTTCTCGTTCCTTCTTTAAAAAAATTGTCCAATTTTGAAAATTTAGCTACAAAGTCACCAATATTTTTTTTTTTTTTAAATATATATGATGTTTATTTAACGCATCATATAGAAAATCTATTAACTTCAGTATAATTAAAAAAACATACAGAAGTAAGAGTACTGATATTCATTTTGTAACTATCTTCTTAAAATAAAATGAGCAATGCCATCCGCCAGGGACGGAAAAAATCACAAAAGTTTGATTGACCATAGTTGACCGGTCGTGGCAAAACCTACTTGTTTATAACGCAAGTAGCGGCAAAGATGAAATGTTATAGAAATTAGTATCGTTTATGTCATGCCAGGCACGGTGTTTGTATGAGATCAGTTCAAACAAAACTCATAATTGAGGGATTTATATGTGATTAAATCCTAGTATTTGTGTTCGTGCTATAAATAAGGTGTCAATATATGATCAACTAAATGGATGCTCGGGATAAATTATAGATAACCACCTCGTCAACTCAAATGGAAGGATGTGGTTAAACAAATGTGTTAGAGGAAAGCATTACTATAACTGTAATTGATTGTGGAAAAGATAATTAAAAAAAAAACTCATAATTGAAGGGTTATTACATACTTATTCATTGTGGGGGGTAATTCAAACAATATTCATAACTGAGGGGTTTATATGTAACTCACATATTTAAAATTAATCTGGACCGTTAATTGTGTTTAGCACAATTCGATTTGAGCCACAAGTTAGACCTTGATCTGTTTTATAATATAGACTAGTATCCGTGCTCATGCCATAGGCACGGTATTTGTATGCGATCAGTTTAAACAAAACCCACAACTGAGGAGGGTAATTCAAACAAAACTTATAAATGAGGGGGTTTATATGTGATTAAACCTAGTATCTGTGTCCGTGCTATAAACAGTATCGGTATGTGTCTGTGCTAGTATTTGTGTTCGTGCTTTGATCATAGAGAATCAAATAGTTTGAAGATGGTGCGGTGCACGATTGAAAAATACGGGAAGAATTATTACTTGGATCGAAGTAGTGTTATAAACAAATAGAAGTTCCAGTTTTTTGTTAGTCCATATTTAATTAAAACGGAAGGATATTGTTAAAAAATGTGTTAGAAGAAAGCATTCTTGTAACTATAATTGGTTGTGGAGAGGATAATTTTAAAAAAAACCATAACTGAGGGGTTATTACATACTTATTGATTGTGGAGGGGATAATTCAAACAAAACTCATAACTGAGGGGTTTATATGTAAATTATATATTTACGAATCAATCTAGACCACGAGTTGTGTTTGATATAATTCGATTAGGGCCGCCAGTTAGCCCATGATCTGTTTTATAATATAGATTATTGATTGTGGAGGGGGTAATTTAAACAAAACTCATAATTGAGGGGTTTATATGTAATTTATATATTTACGAATCAATCTAGACCATCAGTTGTGTTTGATACAATTCGATCAGGGTCGCCAGTTAGCCCATGATCTGTTTTATAATATAGATTGATTGTGGATGGGGTAATTCAAACAAAACTCATAATTAAAGAGTTTATATGTAACTTATATATTTATGAATCAATCTAGACCACCAGTTGTGTTCGATACAATTCGATCAGGGTTGCCAGTTAGTCCATGATCTGTTTTATAATATAGATGGTAACCATAATTTTATAAAGTAGATTTTTAATGTAAAACATATTAAAATAGTATAGTTGATTTTTTTTTTTTGGAACGGATCATATATTTTTTTGTGTTTTATTGAAAATAGAAATACAAGTGGATGGATAGATAATTGAACGTACCTCCACGATCAAGAAGAAGGATAGTGGGGCGAGGGGACTTTGACTTGAAAGGTTTGTCACCCTCAAAGTGGGTGCATCCATAATTAGAAGAAGAAGAAAAAGAAGAAGAGCCATTGGTTTGTTGTGGATAAACAATAGCACCCATCATGGAACCTCCATATTCAGGAACTCCAAAGTTAGCAATGGCTGCATCTCTCTTCAACGATCTCATTTCCAAACGGCGACACCACACTTATGCTGTTCTTCTCCACCACAAATCGACCCTCCACCACCACCACCATCACCACCAAAACCACCACCTTCATTAACATCAGTTCCATCATAGTTTTTGATCAGAGAAAAGAAATGAGTAAGGAGATAAAGTGGAATAAAGAGGTTGAACTTACAGGTGGAGAGGGGAAATGAGAACAACTAAATGCTTACATGGAACTAATTTGGTAGTGATGAGGTGAGGAGAGAGAGAAAATTGAAGTCAAGAGTAGACTTTAAGAAAGAGACAGTTTAGTTTGCTTATAATATACCTTTGGTGGTTTGTTTATGACGTAAAAGAAAAGTCAGGTGAAAGAGAAAGGTGGTGGTGGTGGTGGCGGCTGCGGTGGACGTGTGGTGGTTGACGGAGTCATGGGAACTACCTTGAATATGCACCTTCCAACTTCCAAACTCGTGCCTCACATCAAGACTTGACTTTTTGAGGAGACAATTATTTTGATTCCATGCTTTTGCGTGACTTTTTGATGAGACAATTATTTTGATTCCATGCTTTTGCGTGAGATTTGGTGTAGAAAATTAGTTTGGGCGCAAATAAGGGGTAAATGGTTGGATTTGATTTATTTTAGGTCAAAATTATAAATCGAACTGTTTTTATTGGTTTTAAAAAGCGTGAATCGAACTAAGTAAGATTTGGAATCGAATCACTCGGTTTGGTTTAGTTTTATAGTTTATACAAATTATTTTTAATCAAATTAACCAGCAATAAAAATAATATTTTAATTTGAAATTAACATCAAAATTAAGAAATAACCTACTAAGTACTAACAACAAATACAATATAAATTTCAAAATAAACACAAATAATTGAAGAAATAATAGTTCTCCAACAATCAAGATATTATTTAGTTTAGTTTGTGTGTGTGTATATATATATATTATATGACTAAATCAAAGACCTAGATTATGCATATAAGATCCAAAGGTTCAAAATAGTTTAAAAAAATGTAATATAATATATATTATATAATAAATAAATAAAAATATTTAGGTTGGTTTGGTTTGGTTCTATACTAAAAATTGTGAACCGAACCGAACCGAACGGTTTTCTAATTTCTGAAACCGAAACCGTACCGTCTTCAATCGAAACCGAACCAAACCAACTGGTTTGGTTCGATGGTTTTGATTTACACCCCTATTAAATATAGTTGAACTGTTTTCCCGTAAAAAACGTTTTAGGATCTTAATTCGTAAGATTAATCTTCACTCTCTAACATCCCATACGATAAGTCGGGTAAGGAGGATTAATTTTATAAAAAAAAAATATATATGTACACCGTCTTACTCAAATTTTTGTCAATATTGGTTTTGTCCCATGTATCCCATATATTCTATTCAGGAAAAAAGAAACTACTAAAATTGTTGAAACGTTAAAAAAATAGGTATCTTAAAAATTATTTAATCAAATTATCTATAATGTCCATATAAAGTGTAAAAAACCGTGAAGGGTTCCATTGGTTTAACATTGCAATTCTCGATTTTTAAGTTTCTAAATTTTTGATTCCACCAAATTTTTCTCGGTATCAATCTTACTTAATATCGGTCATTAAAACCTTATTTGGTGCAGCGTTTTGAAAACACAGTTTTTTCAAAACATGATGTTTTTAAAACGTAATTTTTTTTTCTCGTAAACATGTTTGTGAAACTATTTCAAAACGATATTTTTATAAACATAATAATTGTAAACATAACACATTTTTAAAAAGTTATATTGAATTAAAACACATTAAAAAAGAAAACATTGAATTATTTGCTAACGTTTTAATCAAAAATTTCTCCACCAAACAAGCCCTACCTCACTAACTAACCTTAAAATCTGTATGCTACATAGTCGTAAATCCAATTCATCTCATCGAAACTAGTCTAGAGTCAACATGAGACAATTATTTTAAAATTAAAAAAAAAACTAATTGACAAGCTAAGTTTGTACTTTGTACCAATATATTTTACTACAATACTATAATTTCGGCCGATGTCATAGGCACGATAGACTACCCCCTGATCAAATGTGTGTGTCTCTCGAGTCTAGATCTTCTGTATTATTTGTGTGTATCATTGGTGTACCGCTTTCTATCTCAACCATTGGTTAAGATGCAATGATAGAAATAAAAAGTAATACACTAATAATACACACAAGTGATACAAAAGATCTGAACTCGTGTCTCACTCTCCTCATCTCATACAGACTTTCTAAACTAGATCCAATCAATTAACCCCCACAATGACACAATAGTCTAAACTGGATCATATCAATTAACCCCCACAATGGCACGGTAGACTACCCCTAATCAAATGTGTGTGTGTCTCTCTCCTCATCTCATATAGACTTTAAAAACTGGATCCTATAAATTAACCCCGACAGCATGAGATGATTGACTTACTCCACACGTGTATATTATAAAAGAGATACTTCATCCACTCCCGAAAGAGTCATGCTCAACCCAACACTCATTATAAAAATATAAATTACTATTATAAATAATAGCAAAATGCATACTCCCATCAATTATAATTAAAATAAAATAATAAAAATAACTTTTAAAACAAAAAATATTAGAAAGTACACATTTTGTTGGAACAACCTACAAAATAAAAAATAATATTTTCCTTTAAAGGAGGAAATGTTTTACATGGTATATAGGTCTCAAAAACCAATCCACAATTCTCAACTTATTAAAGAAATTCACCCCCTCAAAACACAATTTACAGATATTTATTATAAAACGAATCCTCCTTACCCAACCCATCGTGTGTCGATAGAAATATGTAAGTGAATCTCCATTTCACGAATAAAGATGGAAAGAGGATCTATGGGAGACTTGCACAAACTTTTTTACCCCACCTAAACTCATGATTTAATATTACTAGACAGTACACATCATTCAGTCCAAAACCACAATAATACCTGTAAAATAAAAATGAAAGGTGAAAATTATCCCAATTAAACCTACACTGACTATGCTTACGGCCGCAAAATACATTCTTTGTCCAAAAAATTCCCACTGAACTATGGAAAAAAGAAAAGGAAGCAATCCAATAACACAACTTCTACAAAAGAACATCAGAGCAAAATTGCAATTCCTAGAAATCAAACGCCTAGGCTGCACTCTGCTTCTTCAGCTTCGCGAGTTCTTGTCTGACCAAGCCAGCCCTCTGCAAATTTCATATCACGGGACAAGTTAATTTCAAGGATGGGTAAATGTTAGGCAGTTAAAGGTACGGAATTGAATGATGATAGAACTAGTTCAAAGTAACACAATAAAAACCTTAATCTTCGCCAGCATCAGCTTGAACCTATCAAAATCGGTCAGGGATGCCCTTGTTTTTCGAACAATCAACTTTCTGCCCCATGAGCTGTTCTCCCACTTCTTCTTCACATCTGCAAGTCCCACAGGAGATTCATAATACAGTCTATTATTCAATTGTCTAGGTGTATTCTAATCCAGAAAAATAAATTAAATAGTAGCTTCAGATTTGATTCAATAGTTGCCTACCAGCTGCCTCCATTGCTTCTACAAGTGCCTTTTTCTTTGGGGTCCTTTTGATGTCAATTTTGATATCTGTGAGTGTGAGCCTCTTAAAGTTCATCTGACATCTGACCATATCAGGGGCATCCACAAGAGCCTGTAAAGATGTATACATCATACGTAAGATTGTTTGCAAGCACTAACATGGAAAAGGAGGAAATATTTAACATGGTATATTTCCAGAGCTAAAATACTTGCCCCTTAAATCTACATGCTTTACATCATCTTAAACAGGTTCTAACATAAATCTTGGCTACAACTCGTTTTAGAAACTGAAAGTCTTGCTAACGGATATAAGATGATAGCATGTAGCAAACAAAACCACATAACACCAAAACTGGAACATATTTCCAAAAAGGTATAATAAAGTTAAGAACAAACCTATCTTCATTTAGACTAGTAACAGTGGCACACGCAAATGTGTATGCATATTTATCTTAATTAATAATAAACTTGAATTTTATAATTACTGATCGTGGTTCGTATTAGAGAAACAGGATTATTAGTGGATATTGTTTAGATTGTGTTATTTAAGGGTACTTTCAGTCATACCATAAAAGGCTTTATTGGCACTATTCAATTTCAGCCCTCTCCCTTCATACTTGGTGTAAATAAATATGTTGAGAAGGGTATTTTCATAGTATGAAAAAGCATCAGTTTTGATCCCTCCTGCTTTATAATAGTATAGATAAAATATAAGTTAAAAACAGATCAATGTGTATCTCAGCGGCCTTGATAAAATAATAACAGGTAAATCTCATTAGATACATACTGGCAAACAGCTAGAAGGTGACACAGTATACAGTTTAAACTATTACAAGTTAATCAAAGAATTAGAAACAGTCGTCAACTCGCTTTATTGATCCAATCCCATTACACTTCATGAGTACCTTCAGACAATATATTTCCCCATAATGTACCACTATTTCAAGGAACTACTACAATCAAGAACAACCTATTGCTTAAATGCAGCTACATTACTATTTGCTCCATCAGCTATAAACATAAGAACATGTAACATGGGCATCAGATGACTTACATATATATATTGCTCCCTGTAACTAATGAGAATTCCTCAGAACTAGCATAGCCATACCTTAAACAGGCATTTGAGGAATGTGATAAATACCAAGGCACAAACTACCTTTGACATTGATACAGTTTAAGGTTCCCAAAAAGCTACCGAACACTTTTCAGGCCCTTTCTTTTATGATGTCAACACTTTTCACAAACATTAAGGCCCTTTCTTTTATGATGTCAACACTTTTCAGAAACTACATACTAGTGATGTATTAGAATATTTCTTTTTCCTCCAGGGCAAAGAAAATAGAATCATTGAGTTTGATAGGTGTCAATTGATCAACATTTGAAGTATCGCACAATACATTGCTTCCTAGTTCTGTTCTTAACTTTTAAGAAGATAAATCACCGTATAGAAAATATTTTACAATGAAATAAATGAAGACCAGGATACTTTTCCATCACCGTCTCCTAATTCAAGAAATTCCTCACTAAGTTGCTACAATCAACTAAACTAGCACACTGCCTTTTTAATAAGAATTCAAAGATCTTTTGCAAAATCAATTTAGCTAACCAAGTCTACCAACAGTTATATAATCACAACGAAAATTAAACCCATTACTCTAACAAAAAGAGTACAAATCACAAAACAATAAAAAATGAAAAACAATCGAACAATAAGCAGGAGACAAAAGAATGAACAACTTATAGAATGGCCAAATATACATAAGCAACACACGTAACAAATGAGGATTCTCAGTTAAAGCACAAAAATAGCGTGTGTATGTGTGAGGGAATACGGGATTACCCTGTTCTGGTCGATGACATCGACGATTACGACGAGCTGGCCGTAGTCATTTCCATAGTTAACAAGAGCAACCCTTCCAATCTCAACGTAGCGCTTGAACGGCTATTTAGAAAGGAAAAAAAACACACACACACAATAGAGATTGATTAGCGTTGAGTTGAGAGAGAGAAGAAAATGGAAAACCTGATTTGAATGCTATGGAGTTCGGAGAGAGAGGGAGGGAGTTACCATTGTTGCGCTTGGAGTTAGCTGAAGTGAAGACCAGAGAGGCGGGGAAGAGATTGAAAAAGAGAGAGCCTGTGAGAAAGAGAGGACGAGTTAGGGTTTTGTTGTGATTTTATCGAGGTAAATTACCATAAGCTCCCCAAAACTTGCTCAATTTGACGGATTACCTTCTTATTTAACTCTTTTATCTAACCCACCCACTCGTTTTCTTTTAAATTAAACTAGTATATGTGTCGTGCCATAGGCACGATATTTGTATGACATCAAATCTACAATTGAAGATTTTATATGTAATTGTGGAGGGATGTAATTCAAACAAAACTTATAACTGAGGGGTTTATATGTGATTAAACCTAGTATCTGTGTTTGTGCTATAGATACGGTATCAGTATGTGATCAACTCAGTGGATACTCGGAATAAATTATAGATAATCACCTTGTCAACTCAAACAGAAGGATGTTAAAAAATGTGTTAAAGGAAAGCATTCATGTAACTGTAATTCAAAAAAAAAAAAAACCATAACTAAGGGGTTATTACATACTTATTGGTTGTGGAGGGGGATAATTCAAACAAAATTCACTGATGGGTTTATATGTAACTCATATATTTACGAATCAATCTGGACCGCCAGTTGTGTTTGACAAAATTCAATCTGGGTCACCAATTAGCCTATGATCTCTTTTATAAACGATTTTTGGGTAATGACACATGCCCAACAAAATGTATAAAAAACAAGATAAAGATCGTGATTGGCATGTATCCTCGTAAAAAATACTACACCGTTAGTGAACAAAAAATTTACATTTTTCTTATATAAAAATAGGATTAATGACGATGTGAATCCCTTGACTCTGACCAATTCCACCTTTAATCCTGATGTGCCCAACCCAAATTTGATCATGAGGAAAGTACGTGCGACCACCACGTGTCGATTACTAGCTCAGGAGAAAGTGCCCCGCACAAGCAATAATTGCACCGAGCATGGTATCCGATCTACGACCACACTTATTCCCTGACTAAGCCTGGTCGGACCAGGGCCTTGTCTATCTGACCAGGGGGCCATGCTCGAGGGACATTGACAATACATTGGGTGAATATAGCTCGCCCGGATAGGGTTGCGCTCCTCTGGCCAAGCATGACAGCTGCGGAGCAATCAATCTCGGAAAAGGGAAGGTTTCCTTAAGTCAGTCGAATTCTCCCCGGAAATCACGCATAATCCCGTCTTTCTTGCCTACAATCAAAGGACAACTGCCAAACTCTTAAAAAGTCAACATTCAACTTATAATCAAACTAGGATTCAACCATTGGGATATATATATATATATATATATATATATATATATATATATATATATATATATTTAAAGTAAAGGTTGAAGGGGATATATACTTTGCCCCAACCCTTATTTTTATTATTATTTTAATGCCTTAAAAGACTACAATAATAGATATATGATGTTTTGGTATGGCTAGAACAAATGGTGTATGGTGAGACTTTGAACACCCGACCTCTTGGCTCGTAGGATTTGAACACTCGACCTCTCTGTTAAGATAAGCGAGCAGCTAAACGGGGTCTTTGGGTAAAGCTTGAACAACAATGTTGTCTCTAAAAAAGCTTGAACACCCGACATTTCTATTGAAAGTTATAAAGTCAAGGGTGTCTCTAGTGGGACTTGAACACCCGACCTCTCTGTTAGGAGAAGTGAGCGATACCAGTTGAGCTAGAACTCGTTGGTATTGAGACCTATATATACCCCGTCCTAAACCCTAAAAAGGTACGCACACTTTAAGCCTCAAAGCTCTATCAAATTGTTTTCTCTCTAAAGCATCAAATACTTACTCTCACGTCAAATTGGTTTTGCGAGGTCTTGCCTTGCATTACTATCAAGGTGTCTTACTTCATGTTTGATAGGTTTTAGAAAGATCCAACCTATCACATAAGCCTAGATATCTTTCAAAAGCATTCGGACGGCCCAATATTGAAGTTCGCAGTATCAATTTGGTTCCATTGCTGAGAATCGACACTTTTAAAGCCTTTTTCCTGTTTTTCGATTACTTTTTGACCCTTTGAAGCAGTTCTAATGGCCAAACACAACAAGAATAATGCCACTTGTGAGAACCTCATTTCGACCCCGGCCTCACTACGTAAGGAAAACGAGTGGTTTCAAAACTTAAGCGCGTGGAATACGCTCGACGTCGTTGTGAGCTCTAAAAAATATATATGTATAGAGTTACCACCTTCATTTAAATGGTAAATGGAGAAAAACAAAAAAATATGGGTTCGAGGGCTTAGTTACGAGTTAGGAAGAGGTTAGGCACCCAACTCGCCCTTTCGGTATCAAAATGGGTTTGATAACACATTCATTCTATTTTTAATATATTTAGTTTAGGGATCAAAAAGTATATACGTGGAAAGAAAAATAAAAAGAAGATATTTTTTTATTTAGTAAATAGAAAAATAAATAATGACAAGGAGAAAACAAATAAATGAAACAACGAAAAAAGAAGTATAGAATGCTATATATTAGTTGATGTCTTATTTATTTTCCTCGCAAGTGTACGAATCAATATGGAATATAATGTACAGTAAGCAATGGTCGAACCACAGAGGCAAGAAGTATCTAAGAGCAAGTAAATTGGTAACAATTAAACTAAGGGGATTTTTGTTTATTTGTCTAATTTATTCTACTAAAAGCAGGTAAACTAATTAACAGTTTAAAATAGTAATCACAATTATGAAGATCTTATGATAGATGAAAATCTAAGAATGTAGATTCACTTGTATCTACTCTATTGCTCTTTTGCCTAATGTATCAATCAATTTAATCTTGGGTTCGTTCACTAAAGATTGGTATAGATTGTCAAATTATAATCCAATTTCCATCCTAAATAATTCATCCAATTTATACGCTTAAGAATAAGAACATATGAATTTCCTATCTGTCACTTAGGATCATATATATGAACATGACCCTAACTTATCACTCTCGTGCATCGATAAGGTCAATTTATCACAATGGTGAGTCAGTGTACGACATATGCAAATGACCGTGCAGTTATCCGCACCTCTTGGTCTTTACTACTTGTGACACCATTCATTAGGAAAAAGCTAGATAGTTAAAAGATTGATAAACACTGTGATCAACAAGATTTGTTTGAATAAAAATATATAACAGAGCAATAGATTCGATATAAGTTACCTCCAATCCCTAGATAATGGAGTAGTTAGTTCATCCTTGACGATGAAAAAATCATTGTGATGAAAGAATACATGAACGAGCTTCTAACTATAATTACAAACACTAAAAACTAAGTATTACACATTAAAGTTGGAGTAAAAACCGTCCTTGGCTTGTGGCTACATGACTTGTATTTATACTAATGTGTTCGGGGAAAGGAGATACAATTAGGGTACAACACCCATTTAGAATTTTGGAAGGGCTTGCGGGAACAAGGTCCCTTATGCATGCGACCACAAAGCCTTGGCTCAAAATTGGTTTACGTACTGGAGACCTTGCGGGGGCAAAGGTTCCTAACCCTTACGTCTGCAAGGGGTTTCCTCATCCAATGCATTCTTCTTTTCACTTTTAGCACTTTGCATGTGACGACCCGACCCGAATTTCTATACGAAAATCCCAAGGTCGTGCCGTCAAGACAAGCTAAGAGACGGACAAGCACATGTTAAACATAATGGTGCGAGTCAAAAGTTGAGCCAACAAACTCGAAACAGGAATGTAAAGCCATAACGGCAAAACGGAACAACAAAAACTAAAATCTGAGGAAGCAAATCATAACTGGAACCCAAGCCTTTAATCCTAAACCAAGGAACACATGGCTGAGAGACACTATCTCTCGACAAACCTACGACGTGCGTGACGCAACATTATGCACGGGCAACAAACCATCGGTAACCAAAGGCCGGGGAACCAACAAGATCCCAACCTGATAAACAACCACTCAACGACTATAACATGCCGAAGGGACAATTCAACTAAAAGAATAGGATCTCAAATGCTAAACAACTAAAACCAGATCTCACGACTAAAGTTGCCGGAGATAGAAGCGATAATAACACAATACTAGAATAAGCGAGCTAAGCCTTGCTCGAAATGACAACGAGAATAACATCTAAAAGATACAACAGCTTGACTATACTAGCCGGCTCCCAAATAACACAATAATAAAATACTAATACAATCTACCCAAGTAAAGTCTACATAACTTTACATCCGTGTCTTACAAATAAATAACAACAATAATAATAACTCCAAGCTATTGCCGGGAAGACCACCTGCTAGAAATCAATCCGAAGTCGCCACGCGTACTAACGGGATCGCTGCACACACTAAGGAAAACAAACACACGGAGTGAGTCATAATGACCCAGTAAGTTACTAAATGCAACTGTATGACATATCATGTCATGGCATGGCATAATGCACAAACATATTTAAGAATGATGGTATCATAATAGTATACCAGCATTAAACATGTATTTAATTATCAAAGCACATAATCTCACATAAACCACATAGCATATTGTCTTTCACATAAATGCTCGTAAATAAACATGTGCAACAAGAAACATAAATCGAACTGTTACAACCAAAATCTGGGTCCAACACCCAACTGATCATACCATGGGTTTCATCCTCAAATGATCACAACTCATCAATTTTCTTTAATGAGTACTTGTTACCTTCATCCAACCTAGGATGAGAAATGGGAGCTCGATATCAGGCTAGGTGGCACTAACACGAGACCACATCCCACTATTGGCCAAATAGTGAGGAGAAAAGGACCCAATGCGGCGATTCATAGCGATTGTTCCCAAAGGCTATGAATCATCCCATTGCCGACACAACAATCAAGATGCCAGCTGGACTTAAGACAAAATGCTCAAGTAGATATTTACTTGCATAAACCAAATAAGACCAAGTCCATCAAGAACGGGCTCATCAAATCAAGTAGGTCATATTGCTCTACAAAATCCCATAAACAATGCACATAATTGTATATATTTAATATGTTCAACTAACTTACAAGTTTAGTCCAAGAACCACTTATTGAGGTACTCATAATCCTCAAGTCATCACCCAATCAAGAATAACATATAAGCTCAATAAATCATAATGTGAGGTCTATTATAGTCCTCCACTCAAGATCAAACCAAAGACTACTATGTTAGTCTAAGAATGACCACAACCAAGACTTAGTATTTAGCCTTCACTTAAAAGCACACCGGACTCAACCATAGTCCTAATTGTCGTATATAATCGAC
Source organism: Codonopsis lanceolata (assembly GCA_013146195.2). Lineage (NCBI taxonomy): Eukaryota > Viridiplantae > Streptophyta > Magnoliopsida > Asterales > Campanulaceae > Codonopsis > Codonopsis lanceolata. The sequence continues at coordinate 124,146,602 of CM028378.1, forward strand.
ATCCCCAATACCATACTCAAGAACATCATGACTACCCCGTAGTCACTCCCTCGCAAGTGCTTTCATGTGCACGCGACCAAATTCCCTAAAGAGAGAATTCATTCATTAATCATCTTTTAAATATACTCTAGACCATAGGTTGGTCTCTAATATTCCGTGCTCTAACGAGCACACTCCAAATAAATCCCCAATAAGTTTCTATAACATGGGTGTCACAATTGGACACAATTCGAGATGCTCGGATGAGAACAAATATAACGAACCAAAACCCGAACATCGTAGGGTTTCAACCAAAGGCTCATGATTATATTATTGATCTTACAACGATTCCGTTGAGTTTTAATTCTACATTTCATTCTTTATGTGTTTCATAAATCCACAATTTAACACTCCATTTGAATTTACAATAAAATCCCAAAACTCATTCGGGCTTGATTCCTAAGTCTTAAAAATCCATATAACTCATCATAATCATAATTTCATTTAGAGTTTAGAAGCTATGTACTTCACAAACATAATCAAATGAAACCCAAACATCGTAGGATTTCAACCCAAGTTCATTAACACATTATTGAACTTATAATGACTCTGTTGAGTCTTAATACTAAGTTTCATTCCTTACACATTTCATTAATCCCAACATTAACACCCATTTCAATTTATAACAAATGCCCCAATAATTCGGGCTTGATTCACAAGCCCTAAAATTCATAAAAACTCAACATAAATCATAACCTATTTCTTACAACACACAATATCATTCAAATCATCTATTCATGATATTAACAAGTTCATACTTCCAAAAATCCCCCAAAATAGGCATGCATAGCATATCAAGTGTTCATTGCCCACAAATAGCAAGTAGATTGTTTTCCTTAGGGCCAATGAACCAAAATCAAAAGAAGGAAGTAAGTAGTAACTTACCTAGCTTGGATGAAAACTCAAAAGAATCAAAATCGGATCGGTGAAGTTGTTCTACACGTCGAGGGCTCAAGAATCCGAAGTTATAGGGCAATCTGACGGTTGGATCTCCATGGATCGAAGAGAGAAGGGTTAGGGTTTCAAAGCTTCCATGGACTCTCTCTCTCTAACTCACAAATTGGGGGAAAGAAATGAAGAGGAATGGCTATAAAATGGTGGGAGGTTTGTGGTTATAACACTCACAAAGAAGGAGGGTAGAATAGACATTACATGGGTACACTTAGTGAATGTTTAGGGTTGATTGCAACTTAGTTTAGGCTAATGATGCTCAATAAAACCAACCCAACACTTTAGGACTCAATTAGGACTAATTAGGAAGGTTAGGGAGGGATTAGAATAGGTTTAGTGAGGTTGAAATGGTCAATTGGGTGAAAAAACCAAAACAACACGAAGCTGTCATGAAGACCCATGCGGCCGCATGGCCCTAGGACCATGCGTGCGCATGCTCCCCAGCAATCCAATGCCAAAAATTCTACTTACCTTGCGGGGGCAAGGTCCTTCCCCCTTGTGGCCGCAAGCCTCCTAGAGCAAAAAAGGGCTTAAAATTCAACCCCAAATGACCCCAAACACATAACCAAATCAAACAAGGTTCAAACCCCATTCAAAGTAGGTCTATAAATCCCCTAGAACACTCCCAAACAACCCCCGAAACAATTTGGAGCAAAACCGGGACAAGGTGCAACAACGTGCAACCGAAACGACGAATGAACTAGCGATCGAACGAGTAATGAAAGGAGACTTAAAACAAGTCTAAATGCTAATGAAGAAGCTTGAATACTTCTAGAAATTTGAATAACAACTAGGAGAATGAGAACTCCAAAGAAGAGACGATTACGCGACTCAACCTCGAACTACGCGAGAGGGACGAATACTATCTTCAAAGCTTCCAAATCATCAATAGACTTAAGGAACACCTCCAACTTAAAGTCTAATACATCTAAGCAAGTTCATAACAATCATATAAATACCTAGGACCCATCCGAGGTCACAAATACACACAACGCAAGCAAACTCTAAATCGTGTCGCATTCCGACTAATGTCGAGTTACGACTTGTGACTTTAGCAAGCTAACAACTATAAGGAATCTCTTAATAGTATTTTGGTCTTAATGTGATCTCTCATACACATCTATACTCTCTCACAAACCATTCATATAATAAACAAAGAGGGAAATGCAAGCATTACACGTAATTTAAGCTAACCAGAAATCGGGGTATTACATTGCACCCTTCCTCAATTCTTTACTAAAAGCCTTGTAAATCCGATAATTTCACCTAAAACCCTGAAACTCACAATAAAACTCAAAAACACATATTAGTAGCCAAATGCCTCGTGGAATTACTATTTCTAATCTATAAAAGTACCCAATAGATGCGTATAAAACACATCTATCATTAGTCTAACACAAACTGGACATATAAAGAAAGTAAAACCGAGAAAAAACTTAATCTATAAGATTATTTACATTATATGTAAGAAAACTAAGTAAACAGGATAACTAATTATTTTACACCAAAGATATAAACATAAAAGAAAACAAACTTTAACAATATATACAAACGGTAGAAAATATGTACAAATCTAAAATATATGTATATTTACATTTTATTTATAGGCTAGAAGAAATAATTACGGGGATATAATATCCGAGATTCCTTACCTTTGGGCGTGATAGTCTGTACCCGGTACACCTAGGCCAAGGTGATCTCCGTATGCTCCCCTTTGTCTTCCAGAGAACAGAAGTATTTTTGTTGTTGTCATTGTGGGTGTTATGTTTGTGTGTGTAGTGGGTGTATTGTGTATTGTTGTGTGTGTGTTGTTGTGTGTGTCTTGTGTATTGGTGTGCATGTGTGTTGTGTATTGTTGTGTGTGTGCATGTCTTGTTATTGTTATTGTGTCTGTGTGTTGTGTTTGTGTGTGTAGAGAGGTGTTGAATTTTTTCCCCAAATAAACTGTTCGTAGTTTTTTATGCTTTGTTTCAATGTTTGCTAAGGTTAGCTTTGTATGAAAATGAAAGAGAGATGGGTTAAAAAACTGGAAATTATTTTGGAAATATTAGTAAGGGTATTTTTGGGTTTTCATAGAAGTTTTAAGTTTTCCATCCAAAAATATGGATGGAGTGATGAACGTGATACTTATTTCCAAGTATAGTCATTAAATTGAGGAAAAAAGGAAGTAAAGTGAGCTTAACGAAAAAAGTATGAAAGTAAGGTGACCAAATTGCTATTTAAACCGTATTCCTATGCTAAACTTATTAAGTTTTGAGAATAACCAGCAGTGAACGAGTAAATTGAGGATTTAATATATATTATATGATATGAAAATAGTATCTGGAGTTTAGTTACGTGAAGTTGTAACAATTAATAAATGTTTGTAAACATGTACTAAATGATGGGTAGATTTGTACCTAGTTATGAGTAAAAATAACTTTATGTTAATGGATGTATATTTGAACTAATTAACAATAAATAGCTTTGGGGTTTGTGACTTAGCATAATTAATATTAAAGTTAACTATGTTATCTAAAGTAGATATTTGATCCTTATGCTTAAATGACATTCTGCTAGGTACGTCGTAGGCATAATTGGCTTGCTCCTACACTAAGGTTTGACACCCATGACTTGTAAGCTGGGGAATGAAGTCAGTGGAGTATGACTAAGATAAGTGCGAGACTTATATAAAGAGTTATAGTGCTCGTAGGTATTGTTTGATCAAATTATAGATAGTGGGAATTAAGAACTTTCTCTTATCATCATTTGAACACCATTTGGGTACATGATATGTATGAACTAAAATATAGAGTTTATGAATGATATATGTTACCTGTGGCAGTAGGTTGGTGTATTGTGTGTAGTAGAGTCATCGACCTACCCTAGAGCTATCTAATGTTGAATACTCACAAATAGCTAGTGACAACATTGCATGTTATAAAACATAGTGTTCAAATACTTTCTAGTAGTCGCGTAGTATTTTATGATGTGATAGGCGTTATTGACCTATGCTTGTGATTGGGCATTATGTCCAGTACTTACAGGAATAGCAATTTTCTCTTGGTTTGGGTGGTAAGAGTAAAGAACTGCCCTAATGTTAATCTTAGCGTCCAGTAGCTACGAATATAATTACAATTCTAAGGTATTGTGTGGTTACCTGCTTATATGTGTTTGAAGTATGATATAGACTTATTGGTCTACTTTGAGGTTGTTACAAGAAAGTCTAGTATGTACTGACTTATTTTCTATAGTGGGTGTTTGTGGTGGGACCAGTGACCTACCCATGGGATGTTGGCTGTTTAGTACTTACGAACGTTACATTTGTTACAATTAAGATTATTAAGTTGTAATGTTTATTTAAATCAAATACATGATTTGGTGTTTATTTTCAAGCAAACATTCATACTAGATATGTATGTTGAGCTCCCATACTTGGAACTCAACAATTGTGTTATTTACGAGCAAACATTCATGTTTGGTATGTGTGTTGAGTTCCCATACTTGGAACTTAACAATTGTGTTTTATTACAAGTAAACATCTACTTGTACATCACATTGAGTCCATCTAGCATACATGGTTTGTATTGGTCTGTCAGAGCCGCCACTATTGGCCATAGTAGGGAAGTAACCTCACTGTTATAATCAATACTAGTAACTTTGGTAGGCTAAGCTTTATATGACTATATGACTATCGGTAGTGTATGCGGTTCTTTTTCCGAGGAGTCATATGAAGGGCTTCGTATGACTATTAGTAGTGTATGTGGTCCTTTTTGCCGAAGGAGTCATACGAAGGGGACCTATTTTGCAAATGACTAACGGTTCATACATGATTCAACGTGTGTATTGCACCAGTAACACATCTATGGTAATTGAAAGGTAGTAAAATACGGAAAGCTCTCCTGCAGACGTATATCCTGATTATGTGTTTAATTGCGTTAGATCAATGTGCATTATAACATGATCAACGTGATGTGTGCAAGTATATGTACAACTATACTTGATTGACTGATATGATGTGTTTACACATGTGCATAACAACATATCATGTAGTTGAATGTAGTAACTTACTGAGTTATCACTCACCCCGTGTTTGTTTACTTTAGTGTGCAATTAACCAAAAGTTTGATCGAGCGTAATCGAGAGTTCTTGGTGATCGGCGAGACAAGCAAGACCTAGCAGGTTGTTTTGAGTTGTAGCGTATGGAAGGCTTGTTTTGTATATTTGTGAGGATATGGATGTATAGAGTTATATAGACTCTACTTTTGGGTTTTTATTGTTATTGGTGTATTCTATTCCACTAGTTGGTTGGCCTGGAGCCATTGTGTTTAGTTCATGAGTAATAGCATGTTGACTTTTGTTTTCCCGACTTTTCAGAAGCTGTGGTGTTTAAATTATTCATAGGAGTGATTATGTTTTATCAGGTGCGTTTACTTAGCTCATAATAAGAAGGGGCTTTGCAGGTGTTTTATGTGTTTGTTAAGCACTCGACCCAGGCTCGTATAAAGATTGGGGGTTGGGGCGCATCATACAAATTCACTTTACTCTTATCTAATAATGTATTAACGACCTTAAACGCTTGGCGAAGCAAGCCGAACCTTGTCCGGTTAATGATTATTCATACCTAAGTTATAATGTTTAAAAAAGTCCTGATCTCTTCGCGAGCAGGAAGGGTCACGCCCAGTCTAGTCATTACTTGGATGCCTTTATGAAAGATTGTTCCTTGCCCAAAAATTAATAGATGCTAACTACCGTGGACTAATGGTGAGCTTGGTCAAGTTTGGCCCATGTTTTTGGAAAAAAGGAGAAAATCAGAACTAGACCAATAGTTTGGTTCTCCAAAAGTTTAGAACTGGAACCAACCCAATATGTATAAGAACCAATACATTGGTCCGTCTAGAACCAATAGAAGAAGTAAGAGAATCAGGACCTGATCAATACTATAGTTTTTTATTTTGTAGCTGTTTAATACAAATACACAATAAAATCTTAAAGACTTAAACTTCATAAAAAGATAAAAAAAATCTTCGATAAAACTACATTCAACAATTAAAAATATCAAAATCATAGACTCATAGCTTAACAAATCCGTGGAAACAATTAAAAATGTCATTCATTACTCTAATAACTAAGGCTTGTATATTAGGTAATTGGTGATGTAAAGAACTGATTCAATCCTAGGTTGACTAGTTTTCAAGAATTCTTACAAGTAAACTTCAAATAACAAGAATCAGAAGCATGCAAAACAAATCTAAAGCAATGGACATGAACGACACTCTTAGATTGTCTATTTCTTTCTCGCTTTGAGTTTGAGTCTTTGACAGCAAAAAAAGCAAATAGCCTTATATATGTGGGGATTTAGGGCTAGGAAATTAGTAATATACATACATATATATATATATATATATATATATATATATATATATATATATATACATATATATATACATATATATATATATAATTATATATAATAAATAAATAACATATTAGGTTGGTTTGGTCCGGTTTCGTGTTTTTTTGGTTCGAGAACCAGGATCGACCCAAATGTCCGGTTGTATGAAAATTCAGATCCAGGACCAAACCAATGTGCTGGTCCAGTCCAGTTTTTACTAGGGGTGACAATGCCTGGCACGGCACGTTAGCATGAACCAATAAGACATGATTATAAAACACGATTACAGAGACAAATGGCACGATAAGCTTAGCACGACACGACACAACACGAAACACGACATGAAAGACACGAAATTGTTAATATATTCAAATTAATATTTATTGTTGTATTTATGATCAAATAAGATAGATAATATTAAAACACGATAATGAGGCACGAACACGACACGATAACACGAATTGCCACCCCTAGTTTTGACTGGTTCGGTCCGGTTCCATTGGTTCGGTTCCGAAAAACTCATGCACAACCCTAATTGGACTCTATGTGACCAGGCATGACCATGCCCAGTTAGCCGCTATTCATACCTAGGTACTGTATTGTTAATAGTTATAGCCGCCAAGATGCCAAGGCCATGCCCAGTTAATAAGTTGTCGAGTCAATAGGGCCCTCTCCGCTCGACAATTACCTAGATGCGTTGAAACGAGCAGAGGGGGCCTTGGTAAAAACTAATCCCTTTGCTCGGATGGATACAGGGCAACCAAACGAGCATGGGGTTTTTTATTTGGTTAATCGTTCAAATAAATTGGCCATTCTTTAAGCTTTTCAGTATTTTACACAAGTATGCATGCTTGCATACAAGGTCTTTTCTTGGGTAACAATTGATTAACTTAAACTATACTATGACTGCTCGAGACAATATACACATATTTATGCTAATTAGCACATATTTATATTTGTGGATACTAATCAAAATGCAGGAAAAAACGAGTAAGTGCATGGAATATTTAAAAGACTGAATTTCCATTTAAATGATGGGAAGAAGTACATGGCAGAAATTAAAAAACTGTGGCACACATGTCAATCAAAATAAACAACCTAGGCCCAGGGCTTAGGCAAGAGGGGCAACCGCCCTGAGCCTTCATTATTTAGGGGCTCAAATTTTATAATATATATATATATATATATATATATATATATATATATACTTTTAAAAAATTCCCTTGCAATAAATATTGGAGAATGGAGTAGCGCTGTAGCGGTCTGTGAAGGCAAGGCATGAAGCAGGTCACGAGACCCAATTCCAAATACCCAATTGGCATTGCAATCGGCCAATCCAGAGAAATCCAGTCGCCGACCCTTCCGCTCCTTGATTGATGGCGTGAAGATCGAAGAGTTCGGATTTCGCATATCAAATTCGACCTTTGTTTACAGACTACAGTTTACTCCACAAGGACCGAAGGGCTGGGCGAAGGACGAAGGAGTTAAGGACCACAACTCGCACACACACACTCTCTCTCTCTCTTTCGTCTTTCCCTAATTCTCCCTCAAGTCAACGGACAACGACTCAAGCCGCTCAACCATCAAAACCCTTACCCGTTCGGCATTCAGACTGTTCAGTCGTTCATTCATCGACGACCTCAGTCTCCTCAACATCTTCGATTCGTAATTTGTTTGATTCCTTCAAATCGATTAAGGTAATAATTTCCTTATTTCCAGTATTAATATATTGATTCTATATTTCTATATTTCGTTGAGACTGTCTCAACTTGAGAATTTTTTATGAATATTATTTGTATTTGATTGCCTATTTTGTTGTAATTTTTAAGTTTTAACCATTCACTTTGGGGATAAATCGAGATTTTATATGAATATTATCGATTTATAGATTTATTGGTTTGAATGTTTGAAATTGAATGCTTGAATCTTTGAATCTTTGATGACATTGCAACATACAAGATAATTTCAAGATGATGGAAGGCTTTGCAAGTTGATGGAATTTTTTATTTGAAATTCGATGTATTTTTAAGATTTGTAACAAAGACACACTAATTTTTGTTAAATGCAATTAAAAGTGTATTTTGAAGTATGAAATTTGTATTATAGGCATTTATATTTGGGTATTATCAATTTATTGGGGCCCTTATTTGTTCATTCGCCCCGGGCCTATAAAATGTCAGGAACGGCCCTGCCTAAGCCTATTCTAGGGCTAGACTAGAAGCAGGAAGAAGTAAAGACTCATGAATAGCATTTGCGACCAGCAGCAGCATCCGCCTGAGCTACCTGGCCTGTTCGGCGAATTGGTCAGCCTCCTCCTCCATCTAATCCTGCTTAGCCTCAATCAGACTACATACATTGACATCTTGAGATGTGGGAGGAGTCCATTCGGGAAGCCCAAACTTGGCATCTTCTCCCCATAAGCAAGTCAGCTCGGCCTCGTCGTATGGGACCAAGTGTTGGAACTTATTAGTGATCGTGCACAAAATTGTTCGATCGTGTTGAGGGTGCTGAAAGTGATGTTGTAACCGTGGTTAGTGGTGTCATCGTCTTGGGGTAGGATATCTGGCGGTGTAGAGTTTGAAAAATGTAGACATTGTGAGGAAGTGGGGTTAGATATGTTAAAAGGGTTGAGAACCGCATGACCGACCCTGTTAAACCAACGCTAGAAAGGGTTAGGGTCGTGAAATTTGAACTATTTAAATTACGGGCTAGTAGGGTTGGCTCTATCCGAGTTGGCTCAAGGACTGGAATGATTTTTTTTTCCTATCTCACGTGTACTGCATGTCAATTGTGACGATAAACAAGCAAGAAATAAAGCTTAACACTATATGATGTGTAACTAGGCAGGGAAGGGATTAACTCAATGCTCTGTAGTCTATAGCTTTGTGTAAGAGTATTCCTTGAGGTAGGGGTGAGCAAACTCGCGCAACAGCCCATAAGGCCCGCACTGCCCATGCCCACAATGCCCATGCCCGTAAAATGTCCATCAGTTCTGGGCTTTAAAGTGAGGGATGCCCATGGGTTCGGACAAGATTGAGATCTTATTTTTTTAATGCCCGTTGTGCCCGGCCCGACCCATTTATTTACAATACTTACATTTTTAATAATTATATATAATATATAAATATAATACTACTACTTGTGTCTGCTTTACTTTACTTAACTATTTACTTAAAAGAAATAAAAAGTAAAAAAACATTAGTTCACTTCACAGTATTTGTTTAGTTCATTACTTTATTAGTTAAAAAGTTAAAAACCTTACTAGGCTTAGTAGGCTACTACTTTAATAATTTATATATATATATATATATATATATATATATATATATATATATATATATATATAGTAGACAAAGTCACAAAGTGGCAGCATTCAGCCATTCACTATTTCACTAGTTCACTAATTAAGTAATAAATAATGACTTCGTTTGTTCGGTGTTCATTCACTTCATTGTGACGGCGCATGCAAGAGGACTTCAAGCGACAACGCCCATAAGCCCATCAAAGCCCGTGCCCGTGTAATGCCCGTCAAAGCCCATGAAAGCCCATCATTTTTATGCCCGCATGAAGCCCACTATACTGGACATTGAAAACTGAAACCCATGGCTAGATGGACGCATACTGGGCTATGCCAAAGCCCGTGTGTTTAGAGCCCATGCACACCCCTACCTTGAGGTTCATAAGGGGTATGCCCTTACGTAAGAGTATATTCCTCATGCCTTTTGGTTTGATGACATCTTACTGACCAATAAAGTAAAAAATCTTAATTACATATTTTCATAAACCGGTCTAAAATATATATATTATAAAACAATTAGGTAATTGATTAGAGTTATTTTGAGGTTGAGATTAAATTATTTTAAAAAATTTAACGGTTGAGATTCACCTTCACCTTCATATTTACATGTGTGAGTATTTATCCATTTTTAATTCCATATTTTTCCTTTCATTATTACAAGTTACCCCCTACTAGTGGCGGATCCACATGAGTAGTAGGGGTGTCCATGGACACCGTCCAAGAAAAAAAAATTGGGAGTATGTTTGTGATATTTGACAATTGGACCCCTCAAAAAAATTTCATTGGACCCCTCCTAAATTCTCTGTAAAAAATATTGTCAAGTCGATTTACGAAATCGAATATTCGATCAATTTTTAAATGATTCTCTTGTATGTTATATCGAAAAAGACATGTTAATGAATGTTGGTGATGATGATGTAATTACGCGTTTTCAACGTATGAAAACGCGTAAAAGACAAATTGTAATTTCTAATTTTTTTTATGTAATGCTCCCTCCGTCCCAAAATATGACATTTTTGGAGAGTTTTTTTTTGTTCCAAAATAGATGACACTTTGTAATTTTCAAGGAACTTTTTACATTTTTTTTTTCCAATTCTACCCATATTTATTGATTATGTAATTCATGTTTGGCTATTTGGGCAAGAATATCAAGACACCTCATTAATGTTAAGATAGAGGCAGTTTAGTTTCTACAATATGTTCCTCTGGTCTGTGTGGAAAGCCCCAAAACGTCATATATTTTGGGACGGAGGGAGTAGTTAAAATTTTGGACACCGGTTAACATTATTCCTGGATCCGTCACTGCCCCTACAATTAATATTATGAGCAGTCACCCATTTTATTGACTAGGGCTATTCAGAGGTTGAGATTAAATTATCTTTAAAAATTTAACGGTTGAGATTCACCCTCACCCTCACATTCATATGTGTGAGTAATTATCCATTTTTAACTCCTTATTTTTTCCCCTATTACAAATCACACCTACAATTAATATTATGAGTAATCATCCATTTTTCTTCTCCCTATATTTTATCTTCATATTACAAAGTCACATACTGTGATTAATCTTCGGAATAGTCACCCCTTATAAAATATCAATTCATCAACTATCGCTTGAAGCAATGTACCCCTCAACTGTAACATTTTTTTTAAATAACACATTCTATTTAGGAACTGTCATTTCAATTGATGAAATCAGATATACTGGCACCATGCTATAAGTACGACCATGAAGATCTAGTCTAAAATAATACCCATCTCAAATTCATGGAAATTTTGTCTAAAATAAAATTAAATTCATGGACTAGAACTGTGAATATAAAGTAATATTTGCAATTTGATTAATTTTGACGGACCCTGTTGGCAGTTTTACAAGTTAACCTATCTTAAATGACAATTTTGCAAGTTAAAGGGATGGTGGACATTTTCATATCAATTGCCATTGGATCAATTTTCTAATACTTCCCATACTTAAGTCTTAGTTTCTATGGAGCTAACAACTTTTAGTAAGTGATGAAAGATTTATGCAACTAGAATATATGCACAGACCCCATGAATATGTAAATTACTCCCTCTGTTTCTAAATAGATATATCAGTTTAGGTTTTTTAAATCAAACCGAGTGTTTTTCAACTAAAAACTTGACATGTGTTGTAACATATCATCGGTTCCTCTATTGGGTAGATTAGTTGACTTAACCATATTTATGTAATTATTCTTACAGTATCTACGATACATTTTTGCAGTATCAATATAGATTCTCAAAATCAATCTCTTCATATTGATGATGATGATGAGTTGAAAATTTTGGAATCTAGGACCCCTACTTCTGATGTGCACAAAATGCAATTCGGACAAGATTACTCGGTCGTATCAAGTAATAAAGTGTACCTAAGTACGAGTTATCGATCCCATAGGGAATGCACGTAATTCTTACTCCAACTAAGTACCAAAATTAGGCTAACTAATTATATTTGAGCGAGAAGAAAATGAATTAAAATCTAAAAATATAAACAACCTAAGAAAGCAATTAAATCTAAACTAACGCGGAGGTAGTTTGGCAACAACAAATCAAGATAAAAATATAGGAGTGCAGTATTTCTAGTCTAGTCGGTATTTAATTTAATATTCTTTTTACTTTTCTTTAACTCAAGTCTTGGTAGTCGGACGCGCTATTTTATTCACTACGAGCTTTTGCTACATATAGCAAATCTAGCTATCACTCAACTTTGCTACGGGCTCATAGCATCGCAACACAAAATATAGGGGAGAAAATAACCGCATGTCTAATAAAGCATTCAATGACTATCTATGCACAATCTCCTTTCTATCTCACGCCACGCAAACAATTATTGTGATTTTCGGAATAACAGGAAGGGCTTTCGCGTATCCTTTCATTCTAGTGATCATCTAATGGTTCGCTACGCCATTAAAAGCATGAAGAACACACAATAATAACCAAGCACATGAGTAATACTTCGCAAAAAGAAATTCTCTAAATTTTTCTACAAATCATGTTGGTAGCCGAGACAACAAAATTAGTTAACTACGGGCTCTCACATCTTATAGTCAACCCTAACCTCTTCGACCTCGCGAATGGCTAAGGTGGTTCGATCGTGTGTCTCTCAATGGCTATCGGTGTGTGTCACAAAACACCAACTATTAAATTGATTGGTCCGAAATATAAAGGTAGCTCTCGCTGATCCTAAATATCTCTAAAATCATTTAATCATTGGCCAAATAATTAAAAGCATTAATTTTACAAAATAATAACCAACATGAATGTGTACTAAATAAAGAGATAAATTAAATTAAAATATTACATTTAACATAGAAAAATAATTGCATTCCATAAATAATTTAAGCATAAACCAATTCTTCATTTACAAAATTAATCAACCCAAGAAATTATACATCTATAAAAAATAGAGATATGAAGAATTAAACCGAGCAAATCACGTTTCCGTGGTTGAAATCAATTGTAGATGCTTCGTTGGCTCTTGATTTGAAGCTCCAAACCATCAATGGTGATCAATCAATGGAGGAAATGAGGGATTTTTGAAATAAATGGGGCTGGTGCCCCATTTGGGAGTAATGTCCCGAATGGGGACTTGTTTTTTACAAAATGAAGGCTGGAAGAGATAAAAGGGAGAAGGCCAAAGGAGGCAGGGGTAAAAATGGGAGAACAAAAGAGAAAAGGGGGCTTAATGGGAAGAAACAAGGCAGATGAGGCACGGGCTGGAGCAGGGGCATCAAGGCTGAAGGCACACGGGTCTAACCCAGGTGAAGTGGGGCGGTATGAGTGAGGGAAGCGGGCTGGAGAGGCGAGCAGGTGGAGCAGGTGGGCTGGGTGGACTTGGGTCCATCAAGGGGAGCGCGGGTCAGCTTTGAAGGAGGTAGGTTGGGGCTGCGACACGTGGCTCCACTAGGGGGCCGACAACACAAAACAGGAGTTTTCAGCAATTGCATCGGCCTCCCATGCTACTTTAAATATTGCTCCGGTGCCCCTGGACTTCTGTTTGTTGGCGCCGCTTTCCTTCCTTCTCCACACCTTGCAAATTAGTCCTCAGTTAGAGCTGTTACTCCCCGTTAGCTTGATTTTGCCTTGAAACTCTTAACAAACTTAACAGACATTGACCAAATAATTTCCAATTCAACTTTAAAGCCCGGAATTGTCTCGAACTTCATGCTAAACACCATATAAAAGCTCGATTATGCATGGAAACCTACATTAAACACAAAAACATAAATAATAATATTTCAAAAGCATAATTAACTCAAAAATAGCACAAAATAGAAGAAAATTTCCGGGAAAATTCGTGGTAATCTTGGGCTCATCACACCCACAAACTTAAACTTTGATCGTCCTGAGCAAAGAAAATGAATTATGAAAAAGCTCGAAAACAGTATGAAATGAAGGCGGCGCTCAATTAAGATCCAACAAACATTACCATTTAAGAGATCAATTCAAGATTATCAACATGCATAATAGAGGTATGAATTGATTCATATGCTATCAAACAATCTTCAAACAATCATTCATACCATAAAACATTTTTTTTACCCAAAAGTAGCAATGCTCTGACTTAGATTGAACGACCAACCAAGATACCAAATGCAAGTCAAACCGAAAGAGTCATCAACTAATTTTTTTTTTCACAAGGCAAGGCAAGAACACACGGCATGGCAATATCAATAGGACTTTTCAAGCTTGTAATGTTCGGTCAAGGTTTGTGCTACAAATGAAGGATATGATAGCAAGCCAAGAGAGCAAAGAATTTGAAGTCTTCACAAGATGACTAGCTTCATGACAGCACAACTCTTCAAATAACCACAACCTCACTTCAACAACCCCTTAAACGTTAAACTTTGGGTTGAAAAAGTGTCTCAACTACCACAACAATTAAACTCCACCCTTATATCTCCTTGAGAAAATTAAGAACAATGACATTTTTTTTCTTTCTTTTGTGGCCACCCTTTATTTTCTTTTCTTTTCATTGCTTTCTAAGGGGGCTCTTTTTTTTTTCATTTCATTTTTTTCCCACCACCATCCAACAAAAAATTTCAAATTCCTAACATCAACATTAATGAACACAAAACCTTCTTGAAACATACACTTCCCAACAAAAATACAAAAAAAAAAAAAAAGATAAACTATTCCAAATCAAGCTCTCTTGAAGGGTGACGTCAAAAGTGTATAGGTTCATGGGATAGGATAATGTGGGTGTAAGAAATGAAGTCGAATGGGGGTCATTGCGTGCTCTAGGCATACGCCATTCTTTAAATGAGCTCAACGGGGACACTAGGGATTTTTTGTGAAATAAATGGGCAGGATAGAGAAAGGCACAAACGGTCCAAAGATGGCCTATATCATGCGCTTGTCATACACACATGCCCAAACCAAACTTTTAATCATCAAAGTATAACTCTAGACATTTAGACTCACAATATGGTACTCTTAGACATGCACATGTGGCACCCTAGCCACTCGTTCCTTGCGTTCATGCATTCATATTGCTTGTGAGCATGTTTACTTAGTCTATATATGTTCTAGAATCATTTATAAATCATTCATAATGCTCTTAACATGTTTAGAATCATGTATGCATGCTTGTTGAATCGCCGGTTTGATTGCTTATTAGTTCTCTTTCTTTCCCTCCTTCGTTCGGATTGTTCGGGTGTTGTTTGAGGGTGCATGTGATGAGTTTTAGACTCATTTTTGTTGGGGTTTGAAACCCCATTGGTTTGGCTAAGTGTTTGGGGGTCTTTTAGGTTGCATTCGAGCCATTTTGTCTCCGCCAAGCCATGCAGGTAGAATGACCTTGCCCCTCAAGGTAACCAGAAACTTGGAGGTTGTGCATCCTGAGAGGATGCGGTCGCAAGGCTTGGGGACCATGCGACCGCAAGGTCCCCCGAGGCTGGATTGCTCTGTTTCGATGTTTCTTGAATTTTACACCTAAACCCCTATCCAAAACCCTTTCTAAACCCCACCTAAACCTCCCTAACCCTCATTACTTGTGTCCTAACATCTCTAACAAGTTTTAAGAGTGGATTAAGAGAGATTTAGTGATCAATTAAGCCACAAAAATCTGATTTTAAGTGACCACAATACATTGACACTTGTCCCACTAAGTTTCTAACCCAATATACACCACAATCTGGAGAGTTGACCCTCATTTCTCTCCCTCACTCTCCAAAAACGGGATTCCTTTCCCTCAAGCTTCTCCCATGGCTTCTTGAAGCTTTCATCTTGGTCTTCCTTCATTCCTTCTTCCATTGCTCAAGCCACCACCATAGAAGAGTAGCGCTTGAAGAGTAGATCATTTACTACCGAATAGATTTCTTCTTTGCTTTCTTGGGTGTAGAATACAAGTAATTTACTTCTCTTCTTCTTTGTTTTGGTTCTCATTGACCCTAAGGAAAACAAAGCTTATGATGTATGAGGTCAATGAGGACACATATTTGCTTCTTATGCCTTCATCTTGTGTTTTGAAAGTATGAGCTTGTTAGAAGCATGTATAGGAGGATTTTATGCTTAGTAAAGATTGCAATACTCTTTCATCTTGTTTATTTAAGATTATGAACATGTTAGAAATAATTATTTTGTGTGTTGCTTGAAGAAGTGCTACATGAGAATGCCCTAATTTAAGCCTACATGATATGTTGTGAAGTTGTTATGTGTTCTATCCTCAAAATTGGAACCTATGATGAATATGAATCACATTACAATGCCTTGATGAATTTATGACCTAGATGAACTTAGTAATGGCCTAGGTTGAGTTATGAAGCACATAGCTTCAATTACCCCAAATTTGGAATTTTTAGTAAAGACTCAACGGAGTCGACTCTAGGGAAGATTTGAACATGTTGAACTCTAATTTCAATCCCTACGAAGTTTGGACACCGTTTGGTCGAGTTTACTCAAGTCTAAGTTGAGATTAATTATGTGCAATTGAACCCATTGTGATTATTTGGTTGTGAGCAATTAATTGCCTTGACATGATTTATGGTAGAGATTAATACCCTACTTGGTCGGTCGAGTTCGCTCTTGTCGAATTCGATTATTATTTGGTCTTGACGAGTAAATATCTACTTGTGCATTGCATTAAGTCCAGCTAGCACTATTTGGTTTGATTTTTATGTCAGGGTAGGACGATGCATCGCCTTCACGAATTGAGAGATTCGTGCTCGCTATGGATCGCCGTACCTGGGACCTCACACACCCCTCCATTGTTGGCCGCAATGGGGAAGTGGCCGTTTTGCCGTAACAATACGTGCGTCACAGGCTGCTATTAGCCGGCGGAGTTCGGTATATCGATGCGAAGTCACGAGCATCGTAGTCACGATATTGGGTTAACAAACTTTATTGCAGGAGCTACGAAGCGGCTGTGCCTTTATCATATCCTACTTGTATGATTTTATTTTACGCATTTACGTGAATAATGTGCTAAGTGCTATATGATGAACATGAGCCAAAATTGTGATAAATGCCATGCTATAACATGAACATGCATTTTTAGTAACTTACTAAGTCTTTATGACTTACCCTATTTGTTTGTTTTGTTTTCCTTAGATCCGAGCCAAGGAGACGGTTCTCGCTAGATTCGCCATACCCGCATTTGGTTGCTTGCGAGCTAGAGGTTGTTCTTTTGGGATTTGTATCTAGACTTTTGTTTTGGCAAGGACGTTGGGAAGCAAGTCACTTAGACTTGTCTTTGGGTTTTGTTGTTGTAGTAAACTTAATTACTTGATACTTAAAATCTTTTGCATGCCGACTCATATGTCGAGCCTGTTTATATGTTAATGGTTCACTACAGTTCCTTCCGCTTAAGCTCTTTTAAAGTATTATTGGTGTTGTTGTCTCCGGCATGTTGTGGCCGTTGAGGTTATTATATGCATGTGTTTTAATTGTAGGAGTAGTTGTTGGGTTCCGGCTGTAACGTCGCCGATGGCTTGTTTATTTTAAGTTATTTTCCGGCCAAGTGTAGCTGAGTTGTCATTTGTATGCGATGTTGCGCCACATGAATTTTATAATCCTACTTGCGCATGCTTACTTGTGTATATTTGGGTGGTCCGACTTGGGGTTTCGCATTGGAATCCGGGTCGGGGCGCCACAGCACAACCATCACTAAAGCAAAGCATACAAATATTTCCATCATCAACTTGGACATTATCTATCATGAATGAGGTGATGCTACCACATGAATCACAAACATATCCTCAACTATGCATATAGTAGTCTCAAAATTAACTCCAAGAAAATAATGCAAGCACAACTCAAAGAGTGCCAAAAATGGAGAGACGAGTGATCAAAACATAAATAATTTTGGGCGTATAAAACACAAGATTTTCAGAATTTTCAAAGTTCACTAACCAAACCATACTCCCTAAACATAAAGTAAAAGGAGAAGGGAAGGAAAGAAAACACCCTCAAAGATGATTTCTTATGGAGTCCGGGTCGAAAAGATCCATTTCAAGAATCTCTACAAGCAACCTTCTACAATAAAGCACTAATACCCTGCATCAAATCAAGCTCAAAAGAAAAAAAGAATAGGAACGCAATTATGGAATACAAAAGAAAAGAAAATATTTTTGTGTGGGGACACTATGTACACCTCTCTACAAACCCACAAACTCGGGAGGGCTTCGAAAAGCGACTCAACATACAAAGCATATAAATACAAAAGCAAGTAAAATTATTTTAAAAAAAAACATGCTCAAAATTCAAATAGCTTCGCTTGGTATCGATATTAGCATATAGAAGCAAAAATTAAATCATTCCCCGACAACGGCGCCAAAAACTTGATGTGCGCAAAACGCAACTTGGACAAGATTATCCGACCGTATCAAGTAATAAAGTGTACCTAAGTACGAGTTATCGATTCCACAGGGAACGCACGTAATTCTCACTCCAACTAAGTTCTAAAATTAGTCTAACTAATTATATTTGAGCGAAAAGAAAATGAATTAAAATCTAAAAATATAAACAACCTAAGAAAACAATTAAATCTAAACTAACGCGGAGGTGGTTTGACAACAATAAATCAAGATAAAAATATAGGAGTGCATTATTTCTAGTCTAGCAGGTGTTTAATTTAATCTTCTTTTTACTTTTCTTTAACTCAAGTCTTAGTAGTCCGACGCGTTATTTTATTCACTACGGGCTTTTCCTACGTATAGCAAATCTAGCTATCACTCGACCTTGCTACGGGCTCATATCATCGCAACACATAACATAAAGGAGAAAATAACCACATGTCTAATCAAGCATCCAAAAACTATCAACGCACGATCTCCTTTCGGTCTCACGCAACGCAAACAATTATTGTGATTTTCGAAATAACAGGAAGGACTTTCGCTTCGTATCATATCATTCTAGTGATCATCTAATGGTTCGCTACGCCATTAAAAGCATGAAGAACACACAATAATAACCAAACACATGAGTAATACTTTGCAAAAAGAAATTCTCAAAATTTTTCTACAAATCATATTGGTAGCCGAGATAATAAAATTAGTTAGCTACGGGCTCTTGCATCTTATAGTCAGCCCTAGCCTCCCCGACCTCGCGAATGACTAAGGTGGTTCGATCGCGTACGTGTCTCACAATGGCTATCGGTGTGTGTCACAAAACACCAACTATTAAATTGATTGGTCCGAAATATAAAGGTAACTCTCGCAGATCCTAAATATTTCTAAAATCATTTAATCATTGGCCAAATAATTAAAAGCATTAATTTCACAAAATAATAACTAACATGAATGTGTACTAAATAAAGAGATAAATTAAATTAAACACTACATTTAACATAGAAAAATAATTGCATTCTATAAATAATTTAAGCATAAACTAATTCTTCATTTAAAAATTTAATCAACCCAAGAAATTATACAACTATCAAAAATTGAGTTAGGAAGAATTAAACCGAGCAAATCGCGTTTCTGGGGTTGAAATCAATTGTAGATGCTTCGTTAGCTCTTGATTTGAAGCTCCAAACCTTCAATGGTGATCAAGCAATGGAGAAAATGAGGGATTTTTGAAATAAATGGGGCTGGTTGTGAGTCCCAAAGGGCACAATAATAAGCTAGAAGGGGGGGGGGGTTGAATAGCTTATTTTACACTTAAAAACTTTTTAAGTAAGATCTTTTGACAAACACTTACAATCTATTGGGAAGATAGAAGTAGTGGAAGTCTTGCAAAGAAACAGGTTCAAGTCTGCCGATTAAGGACTACCGGTAGACTTGACTGATTACTTAAGTCTGCTGCTAAGGATATAGATAAAGGAAATAATAAACAGTTCAAGAGTAAACAAGCAGTAAGGAAGAACACAAGTATTTTGGGATGGTTCACACTATAAAGAGTGCTACGTCCACCACCAAGGCAGTCAACCTTGGATTTAAAAGTGCACTATGTTTTCCACTAGTTCTATTACAAGGAATATACCCAATGGATCGTGTACAAAAATATTGACTTGTGTTTGGGGGTTTAGGAATTAAATATCTGGGTAAACAAGATATTTAATTCGTGCAGAAGAATAGCTTTGAATGAAAACAACAAGAAGTTAAAAGATAAGTGTTGATGTAGGACTTCTTGTTGTTGATAAGGGCTTCTTGATCAATTTAAGATCTCTTGAATGCACTGAGTATAAAGACTTTGAGTTGTTGTAGATTTTCAGAGCATTTCATCAAGTGTGTGTCTTCAGTCTTTAATGACGGTATTTATAGCTGGAGCATTCTGGAGATCCGTTGGGCCACAACTTGTCTATCCTTAATAGGCTGCTGATTATATACAAGAATATTATCAGTTAGCATAGGAAGGTCTTCTATTTTTTGTTCAGAGGTTGTGCCAGAAGAGTTTTCATTAAAACCTAGCTAAGTTTTATCTGCAGTGGACTTCTGGTCTCCAAGAATTTGGTCAAAAATAGCCTTTGAGTTATTCCATAAGTCTACGGTCTTTTGTAACTCATCTTTCTCAACAGATCGCTCTTTGGCATGACCAATGAGGCAGACAACCTTTTCATGATTTGTTATCTTATTTTAACTTGATACTCTCTTGCTGGACTCCATTAAGAGTTTTTAACTCGGCTTCCAGCATAGATTTCTTAGTTCCCAGCTTCTCATGGCTTTTAGCTAACTTTACATAAGCCTTTATAAATTCATTGAATTCCTCTAGCATATCCTGTGCATCCTTGAGGATTTCTTCTTTAGAAGGCTCTTCAGAATTTTGTTCTACATTAGCTTGGAAAGGAAAGTACTTGACTTCATTTTATGAGTCATATGTGGGAGGTGACTCTAGAGCAACAAGGCAAATATGTGATTGTTTTGTTGAGTCATCATCTTCGTCATCGGAATCAGTCTCAAACCAAGTAGACACTTGGTTTTCTTCTAAGTCCTCAGCCAGCAGACCCCTATGTTTTGAAAAGGTTTTAGAGGGTCGCCTTTTGTAAGCTTCATATTTTGGCTTGGGACATTTAAAAGCAAAATGACCAGGCTTTCTACAATTGAAGCAAACAAGCTCATCGTCTTCCGAGCTTTCATCAATCTTTCTAAAAGACTATTGGTTTGCATTCTTCTTTTTATTGAACTTTGAGAACCTTTGAAATTTCTTAACAAACATAGAAAATTGTTCCTCGGAAAGAATTTCATTATCATTTGAAGAAGAAGAGGTAGATGGTTTATTTTCTTGGGCAGGAGATTCTTGAGAGATTGCAAAAAAAGAGGGAAGTTTAAAATGTTTGTCCTGTTCTTGAGCTTGAAGAAGTTCTTGCTCATAGACAGTTAAACTCGCATACAGACTTCGAAGATGCATGGAGTTTAAGTCTTTGGACTCTTTAATGGTTGTGGTTTTGACATGCCACAGACTTCCTAAAGAAGCTAAAAAACTCATATTGACTTCCTTCACACTATATTCTTTACCTAAGGAATAACATCTATTTACTACGCTTAACGGAGTGTCTTCTTTGGGTCTTTTCTCAAGGAGTCAAGCTGTTGAATATAGTTGTCTTTTCTGTTGTCTCTTGTGGGCAAGTCTCCTTCCAAATATTCCACCAGAGCTTCCCACATATCTTTAGCAGTTTTACATCTAATTATTTACTGGTATGTGCGGGTGTCGACAGAGTTGGATATTTTGTGTATAGCTTTGCTGTCGAGTTCAACGAGCTTCCTTTCTTCATCAGTTCATTCATTTATGGACTTAGGCACTTCTGGTGGTCCACCTCCTACTTTTGCAAGTAGATTTGGCTTCATTGGAATATGGAGACCTGTTTGAACACATTGTCATAAACGATTGTCAATAGAATTCATGTATCTCATAACTTTGTCTTTCCATACTTCGAAGTGGCCTTCGTCCAATATTGAGACGTGGCTTGTATTCGAGGTAGGCAGCATATAGTGAGCCATATGATCTGTTCTCAAGAGGTTAGTCTCAGAAAAACAAGTTTTTCAAAGAATTAAGCACTGATACCAATTGTTGGTCCCAAATAGGTTCAATTTAGGCTATAAGGGAGAGGGGGGTTGAATAGCCTAGTACTAATTTTAAAATGCTTTGAAATCTTTTCTAAGAGCTTTCTTCTTTTGAAAATTAACTAACTCTTAAGGAGAGTTAGGGCAGCGGAATTAGATAGATAAGCTAAAGAAGTTCATAATAAGTTTAAAGAGGATGATTCAAACACAATGATGCCCAAGGATGTAGAAGTGGTTCGTACTATAAAAAGTACTACGCCCACTACCAAAGTGGTTAATTTTGAATTTTGAAAGGTGCACTTGTTTATCCACAAGTGAGAAAGATAAATCTCTAATGGATCGTGTACAAAATAGTTTTTCAACCAGTGTTTAATGATGAGAGAAACAATCAATGAATAATTGTTCTCTCAAGTACTAAAGTAAAGAACAGTTAATAGCAAACTAGAAGAAGCTGATAATGAATCGTGACAGGTAGATCTGCAGCTTCAGGAAGTTTGTTGAAGTGTTAGTTCTTGTCCTTTGATCTCTTGAATGCTTATGTATTGAAGATGAAGCTTGGGTAGTGAATGCGTAAGAGATATATATGTTGTTCAGATCTTCAAGTCTTGAATATATACTTCGGAAGATCTTCAGGATCTTTGGATTTCAAAATGGAGAGGATGTGTCCAACGTTATAATGAATTAAATGCAATTCGGTGCTTTGTGGAATGAATGCAGTGAGACTGTCATCAGAGATGCAGTGTTGCAGAGTCTCATACCAAATAGATTAATTTTGCAGCTTGCAGGCGTTACAGCTTGAAAGTCTTTTTAGCCAAAAGAGGTAATGTTTTCAGACTTCATAATTCAAACAACAGGATGAACATATAGTTTGTACAGCTGTCTGTGGTCAGACAGGGACATGGTTGACCTTTTAAGAAGGAAATATGATGAAATGATATTCAAATATTATTTGACTAGATATAAAATATCTAGATCAAATAATAAGATCTAAATCCATGTGTTTGACTGAGCATCGATGTGGAGTTGAGCAGACTTTAAAGTCTGCTGGTGAGCTGTGCTTTCAAGGCTACTGTTGAAGCCTGCTAGTCCGCGCCTTTAGAGAAACTAACACTAAACTATTCTTTTACACCCTTGATTCTAAATACAGTTGTCACACTAATCGGTACGCAGACCTTTTAGCCACTGTACAATAGAATTAAAGGATGACTCAACCAAATTTAGAACATGTGATGGTCAACATCAGCTAAAGTGAAATCCACGAATCAATATATGAAATAAAAAACAACTATCACCTTTTTAGGAAGAAAGGTGAAGTTCATGGACCAAATCATATATTATTCATTTTTTAATCAAAAAAAGACGTACATTTTTAGGACGAAAAGAGACCATACCCTTAATGAACAGAACACGCACGCAAAAGAATCAGATAGATTTTGAATCGCGACTCACGATTTTGCAAGATTCCAAATTTTGTAATTTTCATTTCCATTTCATAGCGATGCATCGCAATTTCAAACTGATGCATCATGATTCTAAATTATATAATTGTCATATCTATTTCATATCAATCCATCGCAATTTAAAAAGGTGTCAAAAAACAAACAAGTTTAGATTCGAGTATTTCAGCGAACAATTTATATGCATAACCACTAAACAAAATTTACCTCGAATACGAAATGACATGTCCCCCACCTTAAGTAGTTTTAAGGAAGATGTAGAGGATTGGCCATAAATTTCCCGTAATTATTTTTCCTTAATCTGTTAATTGGGTTAACCATGACACTCTTTTAAGAACAGAAAGAGTAGTATTTAACAAAAAACATCTATATTATAAAAGAGTTCAGAGTCTAACTGGTGGCCTTGATCGAATTATGCTAAACACAACTGACAGTCTAGATTGACTCATAAGTATATGAGTTACAAATGAACCCTTCAGTTATGAGTTATGTTTAAATTACCTCTCTACAATTACATATAGAACCTTCAGTTGTGAGTTTTGTTTGAATTAGCCCATCAGTTATGTGTTTTGTTTATCCCAATCATTTATTAAACTGATCTCATACTGACATCGTTCCTATGACACAGACACAGATACTAGTTTATTTTTAAAGAAAGAAAAAGAAATATGCAAAATAGAACAAATACGCGTAAAAGGATACGATGACTTTGGAGTTTCAGGGGGGGGGGGGTTTCCTAAGTCGCTGCTGTTGAAAAATGATCGAAATTGGGTTGTGGAAATTGATAACAAATGAAAACAAATTCTGAAGAGAATTTTCGGAGAAGAAGATGAGAGGCCCCACGTCAATATATTACCTCATGTGTGTGCAATTATTAATCCCCCGTTCCCAAATAATTATCCATTTTTAAAACTTTCGTTTTTGAAAAAAAATATTTTTATTTTTTACCCTTACATTTTCTACTTACTTTAATTATAACCACATATATATTGACATTAAAAAAAAACCACCCGTTACATCAATATTTATAATTAAATCAATTTTTATTGTTTTAAACAATGTGTTGGATTAAAGAGAACGATAATTAAAAAACGAACGAAATAATACATTATGATATAAAAAGCCTAGTTCTGTATCCACTGATCAATATAGGAAATAAAAAACAGCTATTACCTTTATAGAAAGAAATGTGAAGTTCTGGGACCAAATCATATATTAATCATTTTTTAATCAAAAAAGACACTTTTAGGGTAAAAGGAAGACCATACCCTTAATGAACAGAACACGCACGCAAAAGAATCAGATAGATTTTGAATCACTACTCACGATTTTGCAAGATTCCAAATTTTGTAATTTTCATTTCTATTTCATAGTGATGCATCGCAATTTCAAACTGATGCATCATGATTCTAAATTATATAATTGTCATATCTATATCATATCAATCCATCGCAATTCGAAATCGATGCATGCGATTTAAAAATGTGTCAAAAAACAAACAAGTTTAGATTCGAGTATTTCAGCGAACAATTTATATACATAACCACTAAACAAAATTTACCTCGAATACGAAATGACATGTCCCCCCACCTTGAGTAGTATTAAGGAAGATGTAGAGGACCGGACATAAATTTCCCGTAATTATTTTTCCTTAATCTGTTAATTGGGTCAACCATGACACTATTTTAAGAACAGAAAGAGTAGTATTTAACAAAAAACATCTATATTATAAAAAGCTCAGAGTCTAACTAGTGGCCCTGATCGAATTATGCTAAACACAACTGACGGTCTAGATTGATTCGTAAGTATATGAGTTACAAATGAACTCCTTAGTTATGAGATATGTTTGAATTACCCCTCTACAATTATATATAAAACCTTCAGTTGTGAGTGTTGTTTGAATTACGCCGTCGGTTATGGGTTTTGTTTATCCCAATTATTTATTGAACTGATCCCATATTGACACATGCCTATGACACGGACACGTATACTAGTTTATTTTTTAAAAAAGAAAAAGAGATATGCAAAATAGAACAAATAAGCGTAAAAGGATAAGATGACTTTGAAGTTTCAAAGGGGGGGGGGGGGTTCCCTAAGTCGTTGTTGTTGAAAAATGATCAAAATTGGGTTGTGGAAATTGATAACAGATGAAAACAAATTCTGAAGAGAATTTTCGGAGAAGAAGATGAGAGGCCCCACTTCCTCATGTGTGTGCAATTATTAGTACCCGTCCGTTTCCAAATAATTGTCAATTTTTAAAACTTTCTTTTTCAAAAAAATATTTTTACGATTTTATCTTTACTTTTTCTACATATGTTAATTATGACGACATACACATTGACATTAAAAAAAACCCACACATTACATCAATATTTATAATTCAATCAATTTTTTTTTAAACATTGTGTCGGGTTAAAGAAAAAGATAATTAAAAAACGAAGGGAATAATATATTATCTAATCTAATCTAATCTAACTACTTATAAAAGTGTATGTTATCTCTTACAGCTTAATGTAGGGACAAATGTACCTTTTAACTTAATAAATCACTCACCATTAATTAAGGTCAAAAAAGTAAATTTGTTATAGACTAATTAATTCAATGAACAATTAAATAATAGTTTGATCCCTTAACTTGTACCTATTTTAAAGTTAGGTCCTACATTATTTAATTCAATTCATTTCGTCTTGTATTTTGATTTTTTTTTTCAATTTCCCCCACCTACCAGGATCGTTACAAATGTCGCCCAATATTTACTGAAATGAGAAAAATACCCTTACTCGGTTGAGACACTAAAACCTTATTCGAAATAAAAAAAAATATGGTTTTACTTTCTTAAATATGTTCGGGAAAGACATTATAAGATTTATATGAAAAATTATATCTATAGTAATAGAATTGTCGGTTAGTATCGAGATATTAAGCAAATTTGTAGCATGTTTAGTTATTACCCATGAATAGAATAAGATAAATAAGTTTAAAAATTGTGTCATAATGTCAAGAAGATGAAAAAATGAAGTATCATTTGATGAATTTGTGCCTTTTGTTAAGGACAATACACATAAATTTATCATGCCAAACAATAATGATTAGAAAAAAGTGTTATAAATATTATAAATCACTTGCCATGAATTAAAACCAAAAGAGTAAATTTGTCATAAGCAAATTAATTTCATGAATAATTAAATAATAAATTGAAATGTCACCCATTATTTTCTGTAAGACAAAAATACCCTTACTCGGTTGAGACACTAAAAATTTATTCGAAACTAAAAAAATAATATGGTTTTACTTTCTTAAATATGTTCGGGAAAGACATTATAAGATTTATATGAAAAATTGTATCTATAGTAATAAAATTGTTGGTTAGTATCGAGATATTAAGCAAATTTGTAGCATGTTTATTTATTACCCATTAATAAAATAAGAGAAATAAGTTAAGAAAATGTGTCATAATGTCAAGAAGATGAAAAAAATGAAGAATCATTTGATGAATTTGTGCCTTTTGTTAAGGACAATACACATAAATTTATTATGCTAAACAATAATGATTATTAAAAAAATTGCCATAAATATTATAAATCACTTGCCATGAATTAAGGCCAAAAGAGTAAATTTGTCATAAGCAAATTAATTTCATGAATAATTAAATAATAAATTGATCTCTTGGCTTGTACCTATTTTAAAGATAGATCATCCTATGTTTTTTTTAATTTTATTCATTTCGTCTTATATTTTGATTTTCTTATCAGTTTCCCCCTCTTACCATTATCGTTACAAATGTCACCCAATATTTTTTCTAAGATGATAAAAACACCCGTATTCAATCGAGTTAGTAAAACATTATGAGATTTCCAAATTATTATATTTTCAAATATCCACATGGGTTTTGGTTCAATTTGAATATTTGAAAATTCAAAAATATAAAAAATTGAATTTGAGTTTGTAAAAAGCGAAATTCAAAGTTGTGTGATGATGTGTCTATAAATGATGAGTTTTTCACATTAGTTATTTTGAAGGAAGGAGTAAAGAATTAAAAGAGGAATCAAATCAAATAAAAAATTAACTTTTGCGGGGAAAAATGGTTACTTTTGCCACTCTACTTTGATTAATTGTTACATTTTGCCACTATACTATGTTTCGAGCGAAATTTTCATTATACTTTTAAAGATATATACAATTTCGTTATTATCCCTAACTGTCATACAATTTTAATGGTGACTTAACGAAAGCTAAAGATATTTTATTTTTTCGTTTTAGCAAAGCAAGGTGAACTCGTTTTTTCGTTTGTGGTGGCGGGCGGCGATTGGATGGTGATGGTGATGGTGATGGTGATGGTGGGGTTAGGAGTGGTGTTTGGGGGTGATTGTAAGCATAACAATGGTGGTTTCGGTGAAATATGACATTGTTAGATTTTCAAATCATCAAATTTTGAAATCTTCATATCGGTTTGAGTTTCAATCTACAAATTTGAAAATTCAAAAAAATTAATTTGGATTTGTAAATAGTGAAATTTAAGGTTGTAGTGGTGGTAGGTTTATAAATGATGAGTTTTGCATATAGGTTAATTTGAACGAAGGAGTAAAGAATTATACAAAAAAATCAAAAATATATTTTTTGAGTTAATGGTGTTATTTGAGGTGATAATGGTGGTGAGTCTATGAATGATGAGATTGATGGAAGAAAACCATTGATAACAAAATAAATTAAATTAATTTTAAATTTCATTTTGGAGAGTAATGTAATTTTTAATTTAAATACTAGAAAAATTATAATAGCAACGTTGCTAGCTTTATAACTAATTTTATAAATTTCCTTACAACTAAGCCTTGAAAAAAAAATGTCTTTGTCCAAAACAACTTTGCAGTTATTCAAAACTTAGTTGTTAGGAAAGTAATATAATTAGTTGTAAGGATAATATTTTCCTTATAATTATGCCAAATCACAATTCCCCTCAAAAGTATCCACCAAATCACATTGTGCACTCCAACCCTAAGGTTTGTCCCATAATAGTATCTGACGTTATTTTTTAAACCCTATTTTTCACCCTAACCACAGCCATTAGAAAAGTCACGCTAATTTGACATTTCCTTGTGGATGTTTGTTAGGAATATTAATCTGAATAATTATTTAAAACCATTTTGTGAATATTCCTTTAATATATTAGATTTGCTTGTAACCATTACTTAAGTCTTAAAAGATTGCCTATAAACTTATTTGTTAGTAGACTACGTGTTACACACTAGATGACAACTTTACTAGGACTTTAAAATAGCATAGTAGCTGAATGACTAGTAGCTGAATGAATAGTAACTGAATGAATAGTAGCTGAATGAATAGTAGATGAATGAATAGTAGCCGAATGAATAAAAGCTGAGTGAATAGTAACTGAATGAATAGTAGCTGAATGAATAAAAGCTGAGTGAATAGTAGTGGAATGAATAGTAGCTGAGTGAATAGTAGCTGAATGAATAGTACCTGAATGAATAGTAACTGAATAAATGTCAGCTGAATGAATAGTGACCGCTGATGAATAGTGTCTGCTTGCTTTGGTCAGTTGGAAGAAGCGGCTGATATTTGTTTAGTAAATTGTTCGAGCAGACATTTGTTTTATCCTATAAGCTAACATTTGCCTTGTCCCAGAAAGCTGATATTTTCTTTGTTCCAGAAGCAGCTGACATTTTGCTTTATCAAAGGAGTTGATGTTTGCCTTAGCAAAATACAAGAGCTGATGTTTTGCCATACTTTTACCAATTACGCAGGTTACCAAAAACCAAACACATGGTTTTGGAGCTCAATTCAACTCTATGCATTTAATGCATTGTTGCCTCCAGCTGTATCCACTAAGACAAAATCCAATGGCTACAATTTGTTGATTTGTATTCTAAAGAGTTATTAGCAGCTAGAAGCTGCTGATCCTATTTAAGTGTCAGCAATCTTACTTCTTTTGTTAAAACATTCCATTACTGACACTTACCTCATTTGTGCTTTGACAGATCTTAATATCTTATATCTCTCACACATGATCCATATGATCTTGTGAAGAGATACTCTTCTGAATTATTAGCACAATTCAAATTCAAACTTGCTTCTAACGGATTGGAATTCTCAACCTCTATATAAGGACATTGAAGCAAGGATTGAAGACACTGGAGCATTCTTTCATCCTCAAGCGATTATTTCTTCAAAGTGCTCCAGCCTCAAACATTTACTAGATGACCTTTCATTTCAATTCTCTTTCTAGTTCTTGTTTAGACAATCAATGTATTGTTGTTCCTTTCTTCTTCCAAATCTTTAAGGAACCTTTGATTGTCCCTCGAGTATGATTGTTTCTCAGTCATACTCCCAAACACTCGGTCAAAATAGTTTTTGTACACGATCCATTAGTGTTCAAGTTTGTTTTTGCACTCAAGTTTTCATTTGTGAAATCTTGTCAATAGTGTAGACTTTATACTTGTAATTGATGGAAAAAATAGTGCACAATTTGAAATCCAAGGTTGACCACCTTGGTAGTGGACGTAGCACTATTTATAGTGTGAACCACTTCAAATACTTGTCTTCTTACTTAACTGTTTTTGGTATTGCTTTTATTAAGTTATTGTGTATTTATCAATGTTTACAAAATCTATAGAAAACTTTGTTGGGCTTCAATCTTACACAATAACTTAAGAAAAGCCTACTGATACTTTTTATATATTATATCATTTATTAATCAGTTAAGTACTTTACATTTTTTTGCCAAATAGCTTGTTTGCCTAGCTGATGTGTCATTTATCAAAGTCTACTGTTTCAATAATAATCTTTGTTGTATTATATATATTTGCATCAGCTAGCTGAAACTTGTTCACTCTTTTATTTGTTTATCTTTTGGCAATCTTTATTAAAGCCACAAATTGCATCTTCTCACAAAGTGTGCTGGTACAACCTTGCCTATTTTTACAAGCAGCTTTGTGATATACACTTT
Organism: Codonopsis lanceolata; assembly: GCA_013146195.2. NCBI lineage: Eukaryota > Viridiplantae > Streptophyta > Magnoliopsida > Asterales > Campanulaceae > Codonopsis > Codonopsis lanceolata. The sequence continues at coordinate 124,177,146 of CM028378.1, forward strand.
CCAACCTTTCCGCTGCCCCAACTAATTTAATAGTTGGTTACTTTATATGGAAAGTGAATCAATTTATTTTAAATTGGAAATGATTTAATTTTAACTGGTAAATAGGCTATTCACCCCCCTCTAGCCTATTTCTGAGCCTCTATAGGACTTACAATGTTAACTCGAGGGAAATATTAGGAATTTTGTGTAAACTTTGGGGGTGCTAAATGTATTTTACCTTAATAAAAATTAAGAAATAAAATATAATTTTCTAAAAAAATTATATAAATGTGTGTGTAAAATTAAAATGTTAAAAAAATGGAGTGGAGGTCCACCATTCCTTTTTTTCTTGCTAAAAGAAAATGTAGAGAAAAGACCCATCATGTTTTCCGATCTTCAGTCGTCCCCAAAACAAAAATTAACCCAGAACCCGGTCTGGGTTTTGTCCTCTCTCTTAAATTTCTCTCTCTTAAACCAAAAGATATATACACGTTGGTTTCATTATCAATTTTTTTATCTTGATGATGAAAACAAAGTACACAAACAAAAGATATGAAAAATTTTACCCATAGATACCCGTCCAATCTCTGATTTCTTGTATGAAATTGGATCCACTCACCTTCTCTAAAACCACCACTGAAATCAATCAATTTCTCATCCCCCATTTCATCCTCTTACATGACTTAACTTAACTTTACTTTTTCTCTCATAATTCTTTAAATAACTCAACCCGACCACCATGACAACTGCTATGAGGTCGAAATTATCTAGAATCATAGCTTCTACAACATCCTCTCAATTTCGATACTATGTTTTAAGCCATATGCAAGCCGGTTGTATGTCCAATTTTCTCCAGCAAAATTGAAGAGTATTTCAATAAAACCCTTTACCATTTCTCTTAATTCATGTCCGACTCTCTTTCAAATGAATTCGACGATATGTGTTATTGGTTTTCTATTAATACCATGTTTTTATAAGGGTTTTTAGTAAGTATACTCTATAGCCTCTGATTGCTACTTCAGGCGCGACTTTTGTAGGGAACAGAATGAGGGAGATCGAAGATAGAATTTGGCTAAAATCATAAGAGGTAGGCGTCAGAGTTGTGATAGGAGTGACTGGAGTGGGAAGTGTTTAGGCTGGAGATGGTGGTTTCTATATATGGTGGGGCTAGAGATGACGGTATTACGATGGAGCCGAAGATGGGATTGCACCAGGAGATGAGAGAATGAGAGGATGTGAGATTAGAGTTTTTCCTTTTAATACATTTACTCTTTAGCCAGATAAGGGAAATGTCATTTTTTTCCCCGCACGTGGAAGACCACGTGCTATTTAAAGTGATTTTTCTAACGTTCGTCAAGGGGTAGGGTGGAAAATGGAAAACAATATAGCATCACATACCATTATGGGACAAACCTTAGGTTAGGGTGTACTATGCGATTTGGTGGATACTTTGCGGGGGGAATTGTAAATTGGCCATATAATTATTTTTGGATTATTGAAACAATTATTTATTATTTTCATTTAAAAACATATTTTAAATACTAAATGGGTAACTAAATAATGAAGTTATAATCAAATCCCATTTTGAACCCCAAGAAAAATGATTAAAATAATCTTCATGTGACATGCATACCATTTTCCGTTACTATTTTCAGCACCCACAGACGGAAGGGGGCAAAGTGGGACAAATAGAACAATAAGGTATGGAAGTGAGACACTTCGTAGGTTGGGGTGCAATGTGAGATTTATTGTGTAATTTTGAGAGTTAATCATATTTTGGCCCAATCGAAAGTAGTTCAAAAACAATATCAACGGTGCCGATGAGAAATTTATTAGAGTTTAAGCTAGGGATGATAAAGAAGGATTGAACCATGGCGTGCCTCATCTTTGTCGTATACATTTGTGATTCGTTCAAATATGAGTTTTGAAATTCGTGGTGTATGTTTGTGTATTATGTTATATGAGAGAGAAAGGGAGAAATGTCGAGGGGCTGTGACAACTTTAATTTTTTGTGGGTTCTTATTCGTGGGGGCCTTGACGCCTGATTGTGATTATCTGATCTTCAGTTATATCTCTCTAATATCTGATATGATTCCGCTATATTTTTATTTATTTTTCAGTTATATCTCTTTAATGCACTGAGTAGTAAGACTTAGAGTTGTAGAGTTTCAGAGCAATTCTTTAAGTGTTCGATCTATGTCCTTTTTCTTCAGTCTTTAATGACAGTATTTTATAGCAGGTGCACTCAAAAGATCCGTTGGAGAAGACGAGGACTTTAACAGCTCTATTAGGTTGAATTGCATTAAATGCATGGGGCTGTCAATCAGAAATTTCGTCTTCACAGATATCGAGCAGGAAATGATTTCTGAGATCTTCTAAAAGTTGGGCAATCTTGATGTCAGATCTAAGAGAGTTGTTACAGACAGTAGGTGACAGTCTGCTTTCCTGCTCTCACTGTTCAGGCTGTGAAAAGTCTTCCTGCTTTTCGGAAAGCTACTTTCGGTGGGTTTGAGGTGTCAGGGAATGTCTCAATTTAAATTCAAACATGGATAGGGATGAATTTAAATTGATCCATTAATCTTTCCTGGACAGGACACGTCATGATTGACCAGATGTATACAAGGTCTGCCGTTTGTAAGTTGAAGCAGGTCTTCCGGTGAAGCTTTTGAAGAGGTCTTCCACTGAACCTGTAAAGTCCTATAAAAACTATACTTTAGCAAAGTTTTATACACAGTTGCCACGCTAATCGATACGCAGCTCGATTAGCAACTGAAGTATAAAACTAGTGTAATGTGTGAACAGATATAAATCTAATACAAATAAGAATCAACACAACCACTAATTCGCTTGACCACCCGAAGCACAAGATCTTCGAAATAATTGCATTTCATACGCCCCATAAATAACGGGAGACCCAAGTACTTCATAGTCCAAGAACGATGAGAACACCCAGACCACTGAACAATCCGCTGAATAGCCCGATAAGAGCAATGCTTTGGGGCATAGAAGCCACTCTTGCTCAAGTTCACAAACTGGTCAGAACTCTGCTCATAATCAGTTATAACTTTGTGCAACCCAAGAATGGACGATTTTTGACCATTACAAAATTACAACATATCATCAGCATATAAAAGATGAGAAATCACCAAGCCACCCCTACCGTGAGAAAAAGGTTGAATCTGACCCAACCTCATTGCCCTATTAATGTTAAATGAGAGAACCTCCTGAGCAAGAATAAAGAGCAACGGAGACAATGGATCACCTTGTCTAACCCCCTTGAAGACTTGAAGAATCCTGAAGAAACCCCATTGATCTTCAAAGTATACCAGATATTACCAATAAGATGCTGGATACGATCACAAACTGCTTTATTAAACCTGAAAGCTTGAAGAGCGCCAAAGAGGAAATCCCACTCCATTCTATCATAGGCTTTAGACATGTCGAGTTTAAAAATAACATTACCACCCCTAACTTTCTTGTCAATTGATGGACCAATTCATTTGCCAAAAGAACATTTTCCTGGATACTACGATCCCGAACAAACCCAGATTGCTCCAAAGAAACTATATTTGGCAACAAAGCAGAAAGACGAGTAGAAAAAATTTGTGAGATAATCTTACAAGAGAAGTTGCACAGACTAATTGGACGGAGATCACTAAGCACCTCTGGGTTGTCAATCTTCGGAATAAGAACCAGAGTAGTAGCAATCATACCTCTGTGAAGAGGGTGACCAGCAAAAACTCCCGAACCGCAGCAATCATATCATCTTTAATAATTGTCCAACAACCTTGGTAAAACCAACCAGTATATCCATCCGCACCCGGGGCACTATTAGGGTTAAGATTTTTAATGGAAGCCCAAATCTCTTCCTCCGAGGGCAAGCTAATAAGAGACTCGTTATCTACCTCAGTCACTAAAGAAGGGAAGTCTCGAAAAGGACTAAATCTACCATATGAGGATGAGAAGAAAACAAAGCTGAAAAGTATTCATTGGCCAGCCTACCAATCTGATCAGGATCCGTGGAGAAAGACTCGTCCTCCAAGCGAAGCCGAATATAATTGTGTCTAGACCTGTCTTTGATACTGGCATGGAAATAAGCTGAGTTACGGTCCCCATCACGAAGCCATAACTGACGTGAGTTCATTGCAGCTAGTTCCTCTTCCCATTTGAGTAATTGATCTAAATTATTCTGAGCCACATTAAGTTGAGAGGCATAATAATCATCATCAAATTGTTGAAACAAAAACTCCAAACGCAAAATATCATCCTGGCAAGCTTCGAGATTACGTTACACATGCCCAAACACATTCCAATTCCAGGTTTTTAAAGCTGGCCGTAACAATTGAAGCTTCTTAAAAAAGACATCGATAGTGGAACCTACCATAGGACATTGCCACTGCTTCTCAATGAAGGAAAAAAAAGAAGGATGATCAAGCCACATTCTTCAAAATTTAAAGGTGTTCTTCAGTTTAGACCGACTAGGAAACGCAACTAGTAACGGGGCATGGTATGAATCAACAATAGCTAAGTGAGTCACACGCAACCCAGGATACTGGACTTTAAAACTACCATTAACAACCACTCTATCCAATCGCTTCCAGATTCTATGAGAACCGGCCTGATTATTACACCAAGTGTAGATGCTGCCTTCGTAACCGGCATCATCCAGGTCAGCTTGAGAGATGAAGTCATTAAATTCCCATATTTCCCTAATATCACAAGGATTTCCGGCCAACTTTTCCCCAGACTGCGGAATAACGTTAAAATCTCCACCAACGAGCCAAGGCTCCACACATTGGTTAGAAAATGCAATCAGATCAGCCCATAGATCACGACGTTCCTCTTTTGTGCACTTAGCATAAACGAAACTGACATTGGCATTAAAAACTTGATCCACCTTTATTTGCGTCATAATGAATTGATCCGTGCCATGAATCAAAGTAACCTCTACCCTGTCATTCCATAATAACCAAATATGATGATTAACAGGATTTGTATGCAAACCAAAAGGAAAACGTAAATGCTTACATAGACGATTCAGCCGGTCCCACGCGGCCTTAGGCTCTAAAATAGCGCATAAAAAAGGATTGTGTTGCCTCTTAATCATACGAAGATAATTTCTGGTACGTCTGTTACAGACTCCCCGAGCATTCCAAATAAACATTGACATAAAAAAATTATTGAGAGAGAGTGGCCCGGGCTTTGGCTGCAGCCCTAGTTAGTCGAACATTCTGATTTGCAAAAACAACATTTTTCTTGTGTTTATGGAGATCCTTACAATACTGAAGGAAAGAAGGTCTTACCACAATATTATCCATATCCAAGTCAGTCATTGACCCTTTAATATCAGCCAGCTCTTCAACGTCTCCATTCTCAGAAACAGCACGTCGACCATATAAAGGATTACAATGAAGAACATCCTTCCATCTGTTACACCATTCAGCAACCAAACATGGATCATTATTGAGATGTTCCTTTCCCTGCTCCACCTGGGCAACATTGGCATCCTTGCTAACCGTAATAACCTCATCATCATCATCTAAATCTTCAAGCACTGCAAAGGGGTTACACACAGTGACTCCCTCATTGTGGGATCGTAACGGGTTATCGGAAGATGGCACTGGTGGATTATTTGTCCGATTGATCACGGTATTCTTCCATCCCATACTATTAATGCTAGCATTATGCTCGATATCTTTATCACATCCCTGAGAATCCTTCGCCATAGAGGTAGAAACATTATGTTGTAACAGAGGAACAACTGGAACCCAAATCTTATTGTTTACCGTCCCGACTACAGTATTGGGAGACTTAGGCGTACTATCCACAACAACATCCTTACCTTTGTTAATAGAGTCGGCGACTAACTCCACCGACCAAAGCTCCCTAATCATGTCGCTTCAAGCCGGGATGGACGAGCAAGATACGCGGCCTTTCCGACAAACCGCCTTGGTGCGACTCAAGTAGGCCACAACCCACACAATAATGAATGTTACCTTCAAAAATCAAGAGACAGCCTGTAAACCCTCCTCCTTGCTAGCACCAATCCGTAAACGAGTCGGGAGAGGTTCGCACACATCCATCTCAACACATACGCAAACATGGGGCGAGTTAAGGCTAGCGTTTTATCATCTGCTCGAAGGAATTTACCCAAGGAGTTACCAATGCATTGAAGGAAAGATGGGTTGAAATAAGTCAAGGGCAACTGATGAAGACGCACCCAAATTGCAACTGTCGTTGTATCCTTACGAAAGGTAAAATCGGGGGACCAACGAAAGGAGCGATACATGCTAGACTGGATCATGTGTGATTCCTTAGATAAAGCCAAAACCAAGTCCTCTGGGGAAGAAAGATGGACCATAACGTGGCGAGGATCCAGAAGTCCAACAATGAAAGGACCCTTAAGCTTCCACGATTGAGCTATGTCTGCCTGAATAGCAAAAACAGATGGCCGACCAGCCAAAAACTTCAGGACTATGGTGTTAGAGAACTGCTTAGCAGCAGTGTCAACCTCTAGCAGGGAAAAGATGCATCCTAGTTCACCATGAAAAGATTTCACTTGCCGTGGGGCTAAAGGAATAGCTTGAAGAACAGGTTGAGACGTGCCAACATAGGCTTTAGGGTTTCCAACAATAGTCGCATAGGACGTTGGAAGTGTAGTAGACGTGGCAGGAACTGGAGGAGAAGGCGTGGTAGTACCGGGAGGAGGAGTGGAGACCTGGGCCGTCGATGTCACCACCGGTGGAGGAGCCCCCATGTCCATGCCGCCCGGTGGCAGCATAAGAGGAAAACCTAATTAGGGTTTCACCGTGAGAGAGATCCTATGGGTCTTTTTTATCATTGAGATATGTTTATAGATTTTCTATCCGTTTTGAATAGTATTGTCGTTGAAGACTGTTGGAAAAAAATGTTGTTCGCTGGATCTCTAACTGTTGGGTAAAGACCTTGTTCTACAGATACTTGAACTGTTGCCTGTCAGACTGAGTTGATGTGTCTCTGAAAAGTAAGTCTGAAACATAGTGCACTAATGGGTGGTTTGTCCAATAAAGTAGTTTCTTTTGACTTTCCAAACCCAATTTAGAGAGAGAAGATTTTACAGCATCTGAGATGTCAGGCTTCATAAAGATCTGAATGACTTTTGAGGCTTGAACATTTTTGTTGCTTTTTAAGCATCTGCAATCTTTTCTCCTTATAGCACGTGCAGAGCCAAGTCTGCTAATAAGGTGTTCATTTATGAAGGATGAGTCTTCCAGTAGAGAAGACTGCTGGCTGTCGTGGTTGCAGTATGAACAATCAAACCAGCATATCTGTTGGTGATAAGTCTTCAAGATATTTTTGCACTTATGACAAGTCTGCTGGTGACGAGTCTTTAGAAGATTTTTCACACTCTAGCAGGTCTATTGGTGCTAGTGCATATGAATCGTTAGTTTGTGTATCATCAATGAGAAGGTAGGACTAGACCATAATATTCCTAATCTAAGACATATGTGATGTCAAACAAGTTGCCACATTAACTAATATACAGACCTTTAGCCACTTGTTATGACACACGGGAATGGGAGCAAGCAAATTAAAATATTCTGAATATGCAAAGAGATAAGTTGTTCAGTAGCAGGCATATTCCAAATGGAAGTTGAAACTTTGACAAGATTAGATAGAGATGGAATGTCAACAACAGTGATGAATAATTTTTACAAGGGATTAGGGTATAAGGACTATGCTAGCGACTATTATCTCTTTCATGGTAGTTAAATGGGTATAAGATTAGTACTAATGTCAACCGATGAGAAAGTATGCAAATGGTAGAAAGTATTGATCCTAACAATAGAATAATTTATATCTATCGTAAGCTCAAAGAGGAATATAAGAGGGCTAAAGGAAAATTGAGAGGGTTGATATCTTAGATACAGACAGTAAGAAGGAAGAAGATACAAAGGATGATAAGAGTTGAGGTTATAGTGGTAGTACATAGACATTGATGATAAACAGTGGACTATGCCTTGTGATGTACGTAGTTTAGGACTTAATGAGATTGACGATTTGACATTGAATGAGGATGAGGGAGGATCAATTAATGAGGAAGGACCACATAATGAAATAGAGATTGAAGATGCGAAAATTAATGATAAAGCAAAAGAAAAAGGAAAATGAAGTATGTAGGGATAAGAACAAAAATATGGAAATTGTGGATGACTTTAATGTTAAGTTAGAATCACAATATGATAAGGATAATTCTCATAATTTTGAAATCTTCAATAGTTAAAAGGATTTTGAGGAAGATGGACCTGGGTACTATATAGGGAGGAAAAAGACTCCCAAGTTTAATAGATTTTGAAGAAGATGACCTAGGAAGTATATGGGAAGTTTATCTTTAAGAGTATATATGTATGTCTTGGGGGTTTGAACAAAGGATTTTTAAAATGATGTATGAAGCTTGTTCCGTTGGACGATTGCTTTTTGATGGGACCAGTGAAATGGATCAATCTATATGTTAGGATTAGCAAAATTATGTCTTTGGCACTCTTGGTATTGTCAAGTTCAAATTAGGTCTTTTGCACAAGTAGTTTGTGAGGTGAAAATATAGCTCTTCTGCATAATTGTTTGTTAAGTTGAAAATATATAACTTTTTGATATATTTTTTTCCCTTAAAAAACGAGTTTAGATCTCATGTACCATACGTTTACCATCAAACTAATTCATGTTGACCCATGATACATGAAATCTTGATTCAAGCAACCTATCAAAGCATTTATTTATTTTTAAGTGTCACTAGTAAGGTTCACGTGCGTTGCACGTGGTATTAATGATTTTTTTAAAAATGATTTGCTAGTTTCTTTATTTTTCTATTTTCTTTTAATTATTGGATTTTTTTGTATTTTAATAATTACAATTTTTGAAACTTATAAATTGTGATGTTGTGATTTTAGTTTTTTTGATACTTTGTTTTCCGGTCATTTATAATGTATACCTTTAGTCATTGTATAGCAACTTATCCTATAAATTTATTTTTTTTTGTTGGTTATTCCCATTCTCTCTTTTTATTACCAAACATGAATTCATTCACTTTTATGCGCGTGTGAATTGAAAATAATCCAAACTTACTATTTTAGATAAATACATTGTTGTTGGAGACTGTGTTTATGTCATTTCTGAAATTTATGACGCCCTATAGAAAATAATATATTATGTTAGAGAAATCAAACTTTCAACCCCAAAGTATATATACTTATACTAAAAATACGAAATTTCCTCAAAGTATATATAAAGCCCCACTTTACCACTCAACCTAAGTTTTGTATCATTTTTATATCTCATTTTATAATTCTTTTTTAGTTTTCCCTTAGTTACGACGAAGGTTACCAATCTGACGTTAATGTGCACATGGTATTTCACGTGTTGGGCATTTTAGTCATTTTTTGCAATGCTTTCTCTGCTTTTATTACCCAAAGAGAAACTTCATTTTCTTATTCTCCAGCAACGCTTTTTCTGCATCTTCTCCGACAATGACCTCGTGTGTAAATTTTAAGTGTGATAAAACTCAAAAGTGTACTAATGTTTTATTAAAATTATTATATAGAAAAATAAATAAAAATATAGTGAAATCATATCAGAGATATTGGACTCAAGATCAATTAATTTCACTTAGGTGTCAAGGGCGCCACGAATAAGAACCCACCAAAAAATTAAAGGCGTACAACATAACAGACAAGCATACACCAAGCATACACCAAGAATTTCCTCTTTTCTCCCTCGTACAACATAATACACAAGCATACACCAAAAATTTCAAATCTCATATTTGAATCCATCACATACGTATACGATAATGATGAGATAAACCATAGTTCAATCCATTTTCATCGTTCATAGCTTCAACTCCAACAAATTTCTCATTAACATTGTTGATATTGTTTATGGTTTGATTGGAGCAAATTCTTGATTTTTACCATTATTCGCCACACCATGTTTATCACTACGATTACCAAACATGGCATCTCATCACCAAATTTGACATGGAATATGGAAATGCTAAAAAATTACATTGTGGACCAAAGTGGATTTGGTGGATACTTTAGGGGAAAATTTGTACTTTTGACTAATTTCGATGGGGCCAAAATATGATTAGCTCCCAAAATTACAATCAAATCTCACATTGCACCCAACCTAAGAAGTGTCTCACTTTCATAACTTATTAGCTATTTGTCAAACTTTGCCCCCTCCCGTCTATGGGCATTAAAAATAGTAACGGAAAATGGTATGTGTATGTCAAATTAAGATTATTTTGGTCATTTTGCTTGACGCATAAAATGGGAATTGACTATGAATTTAGTATTTAATTAACAATTTAGTATTTAGAATATGTTTTTAAATAAAAATAAAAATAATTATTTTAATAATTCAAAAATAATTATAGGGCCAAATTACAATTTCCCCCAAAGTATCCACAAAATCGTATAGTTTACCCCTATGTAAAGTTTGTCTCATAATGATATCGACTTTACTTCCTTCCCCTAATTTTCCACCCTACCAGCGATGGGCGTTAGCAAATTCACGTTAAATAGCACGTGGTCTTCCACATACGGGACGAAAATATCATTTCTCTTATACGGTTAAAGAGTAAATGCATTAAAAGTACAAACCCTAATCTCACACCCTCTCCTCTCTCTTCTCGGTGTAACTTCCCATCTCGGGTCCAGTAATAGCCGCAATCTCTAGTTAGCCCCACTATAGCCACCGCCATCTCGGGTGCAAGTTCTCATATCCGGCCCATACCCTTCCCACTCACGCTTATCATAATTCTAGCATCGTCCTCCTTTGATCCTCCTTTGATTCTAGCAAGATCCATCTCCGATCTCCCTCATTTTCTCCCTACAAAGTCGTGCTTAAAGTAGAAATCAAAGGCTATAGAGTATACTTACTAAAAATCCTTGAAAAACATGCAATTGATAGAAAACCCATAAACCTTATTGACAAGTTCATCAAAGAGAGAGAGAGACGGGATTAAATGAAGAGAAATAGTTATGGGTTTTATTGAAATACTCTTCAATTTTGCTGGAGAAAATAGGGCATACGGCCGATATGCATATGGTTTAAAACAAAGTATCAAAATTGAGAAGATGTTGAAGAAGCTATGACTTTAGATGATTTTGACCTCATAGAAGCGCCATGACAATCGGGTTGTTTTATTTAAAGAATTAGGAGAGATAAAGTAAAGGTAAAGTCATGTAAGAGGATGAAGGAGGATGAGAAATTGATTGATTTCGATGGTGGATGGGTTTCACCGGAGCGAGATGATGCGTGGATCCAATTTCATACATGAAATTGAAGATGAAGACGTGTAACTATGTGTAAGAGTTTTTTTTCATATCTTTCGTTTACTTTGTTTTCATTATTAAGATAAGAAAATTGACAATAAAATGGAAAAATGCATATCTATCATCTGGGTTAAGAGAGAAATTTAAGAGAAAATTTGGAGGAGTGGACAAAACCAAGTTTGGGTTATAGGTTAATTTTGTTGTGGAAAGTGAAGATCGAAAAAAATGGTTGGTCTTTTCTCTAGATTTTCTTTCAAGAAAAAAATGGAATTGTGGACCCCACTTCATTTTAACATTTGAACTTTAAGCACCCCAAAGCTTACATCAAATTCTAATATTTCCTCGAGTTAACATCGTGGAAGACCACATGTTATTTAACGTGACTTTTCTAATCGTTGTCGCGGCTAGGGTGGAAAATATGAAAAAATATAACGTCAGATATCATTATGGGACAAACCTTAGGCTGGGGTGCACTATGTGATTTGGTGGATACTTTGGGGGGAGGGATTGTAATTTGGTATAATTATAAGGAAAATACTATCCTTACAAGATTTAGTAGTTGTAAGGAAAGTTATAAAATTAGTTGTAAGGCTAGCAATGTTGTAATTATAACTTGTATCATATTTAAATTTAAAGTTAAAAAAATACATTACTCTCAAAAAATGAAATTTAGAAGTTATTTAATTTATTTTGTTATCCTTCATTTTCTTCCATCAACCTCATCTCTCATAGACCCACCACCATTACCACTTCAAATAACATCATTAACCCAAAAATCGTTATTTTTATTTTTATTTTATTTATTTGTCTAATTTCTTACTCCTTCGTTCAAATTAACACATATGCAAAAATCATCATTTATAGACCCACCACCACCAGAACATTAAATTTCACTATTTACAAACATAAATTCAATTTTTTGAATTTTTAAATTTGATGATTGAAACTCAAACCCATATGAAGATTTGAAAAATTGATGATTTGGAAATCTAATAATATAGTATTTCACACCTAAACCTCCACTGCCATGGTTACAATCGACCCGACCACTACCCCTAACCACCACCACCAGCATCCCTACAACTACCACCACCGACATCACCACTACCAAAAAATACGTTCACCTTGTCTTGCTAAAATGAAAAAATAAAATATATTTAGCTTCCATTAAATCAAACTGCTTTCTTTAAAAGTATCTCCTATAGATTCTAGTGTTATTCTCTAACAAAACGCAAAGATTTGTCAACGAAGTTCTCCATTTTTTTTAAATCTTCTTGACATTTTATCACCTTGCCTTAACACATTTTCTTAGATTACTCACAAGTAATTATTAAACATGTTACATGAGTGCCTAATATCTCGATACTCACCAACAAGTGTATTATTATAGTTACATTTTTTCATATACCTCTAATAATGTCTTTCTCAACCTATGATGTCTCACTTTCATACATAATTTTTATATTTGTTCGACTTTGTCCTCTCCCATTCATGGGTGATAAAAACAGTAATGGAAAATCATACATATTAGGATTATTTTGGTCATATTTTACTTGTGACGCAAAGTGAGATTTGATTATATTTTCATAATTTAGTTTGCCATTTGATATTTAAAATATATTTTAATTAAAATAAAAAATAATTATTTCAATAGTTATACTTTGTCTCATTTTAAATTCAAAGGCGAAAAAAATGCATTACTCAAAAAAAAATTTAAATTTAAATTTAGATTCTATTCAATTTATTATTTCATCTTTCACTTTCTTCTGTCAACCTCATTATTCATATACTCACCACCACTACCAACTCAAATTTCACCATTAGCACAAAAGTTAATTTTTGATTTGATTTTATTTCATTTTCTAATTCCTTACTCCTACCTTCAAAGGAACTCATTTGCAAAAGCCATCATTTATGGACAAGCCACCACCACAACCTTAAATTTCACTTTTTACAAACTCAAATTCAATTGTTTAATTTTTCAAATTTTCAAATTGAAACTGAAACCCATATGGATCTTTGAAAATTTGATGATTTGGAAATTTCACAATGTTGTATTTCATCTAAACCATCACTTTCATCCCTACAATCACCGTCATCACTGCCCTTAACACCACTATCCTTGCAGTCGTCAACACCGTTATCACCATCACCAAGAAACGCACTCACCTCGTCTTGATCAAATGGAGACATAAAATCTCTTTAACTTTCGTTTAGTCGAACTTCTTTCTTTAAACATCAATCATTTCTTAGTTCCAATACATTTTTTTGTGTAAATTACTAAGTAAGGAGAAAATCTAATTTTGGGATGAGACTATTTAAAAGGATGTCGATTGGTGACAACCTATTTCAATAAAAGGAGAGTTACGGTAGAAGAAAGAAAGTCGATAGCTAGAGGAGGAAATATAAAGATTCTCACATGTAACTACCTCGAGTCCGATGAAGAGGAGCAAACAAATTACGACCAAAAGAAGCTAGAGGTTTGGAACCCAATTAAGAAAATGAGTAAAATATTTTGAATCCAATTATTTGGGATCACTAACATTGGTTTTGCTTGTAATATCTATAAGTTAGGGACCATTGATAGTTTTAAAAGCTGTTGTAGTAGTTTGAAAATTTAAAGAAGTAAATAGTAGATTTTAGCATTCTTTTCTAATAAAACGCATAAATTCATCAATTGGTTATTCATTTTCTTCATCTTCTTGACATTATGACAAATTTTCTTAATCCGTTTCTCTTAGCTTATTTATGGGTAATAACTAAACACGCTACAGATTTACTTAATCGTTTGATACTTACTTACAAATCTATCATTATAGTTACAATTTTCTATATACATATAATAATGTCTTTCCCGAACATATATATTTAAGAAATAAACAAATAAAACTATATTATTTTTTAGTTTCAAATATTTTTTTAGTTTCGAATAAAATCTTAGTCTCTTGAGTAAATATAGTTTTGTCATTTTAGAATATATTGGACGATATTTGTAACGATAATGGTAGGAGGGGAAAAATGATAACAAAATCAAAATACAAGACGAAATGAATAGAATTCAATAATGTAGAACCTAACTTTAAAATAGGTACAAGTCAAGGGATCAAATTATTATTTAATTATTCATGGAATTAATTAGCCTATGACAAATTTACTTGTTCAACCTTAATTAATAGTGAGTGATTTATTATAGTTAGGGCTATTTTTGTCCAAACATTACTTTTTGTCATGGTAAATTTACTTGTTTTGTCTTTAATTAAAGGGTGGGTAGTTTATTTGGTCAAGGGTTATTTTTGTCTATCAATTAAATTGTAAGAAACAAGCTTGACTTTTATAGTAAGAGAGATTAATGTGTTAGTAAGTCGTTATTCGTTTCATGGTGCAAGAAATTGAGAGATCCACTTCCAAACAAGATAGTTGTCTCCAAACGCAAACGGAAGCTACTGGTGTACATGGACACCGCTCAGTTAAAAAAAGGGGCGAGTAAGTTTTTGATTCTTGACAATTGGACCCTTCCTAATTTTTCTTCTGGACCCCTCCCAATATTTTCCCCAAAACTAAATACTCCCTCCGAAATAATTGGCCAATTGGTCGTTGTCGCTTTTACTTGTGGTTTAATGTTAGTTTAACTTTAAAAATTTAATATGGAAAAAAGGTAAAGATAAGTCAAAATAGTTTTCAATCTTTCTCAATTAGTCTATTCATAAATCACTTTCTATTTATCTGAAATTAGAGTTTTTAAATTTGGGGGCGTTGGGTTAAAATGTAAAATTGTTGATTTGATTAATTGATTGATAATTTTGTATAAAAAGATAAATTTTGGTGCCTTTGGAACTTTGGTTGAACTTATAATGATCGAAGAATTTTGAGCAATTTAAAGGTAAATTTGTTTTTTAGAATCATGTGTTGTTTTGTTGGGCTCTTGAGAATTTTTTTAGCATATTTCTGAATTTAGGGGGTTTTGTGTTTAAAAAAAATTAGTTTAACAATTTTTTAGTCATCTCATTTAACTATTTAATAGCATAAGAATATTTTAATATAATAAATTACGATTAATTTAAGTTCTTTCGTCTCTTCAACAGGGTTATTGATTTTTACTTTTGATGAAATATAGAGAAAATTTTTAAACAAAAATTGTCAGAAATTGGAATTAGTGTAGGCCCGGCCCTGTAGGGGTGCAACGGGTGTTTCTAGTGCTGATGATGTAATTATGCGTTTTTAACATATGAAAAACATATAAAAGACAATTGTAATTCCTAAATTTGTTTACGTAATAATTAAAATTTTAGATACCGATTAACATTATTCATGAATCCGTCATCGACTATTTTCCATTATAACTTTTATTCTATAAAGAAAATAATCGATTATTCGTGTGGAAGAGGAGCTAATCACAAAACTTATCTGTCTCCTTCAAATGAGGGAACATTTGTGGTAGTACTAGGAGTGAAGGATGGTAATGGTCGATTATTTGATTTGACAAGTCTCATTTCGAAAAGTCTCGTGACTCGTTCCTTCCTAAGTCGCTGTCCATGCAATGGCCGAAGACAAAGAAGATGAGATTCATGACAGGCTTATTATAATAATGGAGTACATGATATTGACAGCCTAAACCATGGTTAGAGTGCCTAAAGGGTGATTTAGTGATAGTCACGAGGCTTCGTAGTAGAGTGTGAGGTCTTAGGTTCGATCACTTCCCATATTCCTTTAGGAGGAAAAAAAAAAAAAAACCATGGTTAGATAAAATAGACGATCAGGATATTTTTTTTTTCTTCTTATTATTAATATTATTTTGTGGTTTATCTACACATTGCGTGTATAAGGGGTGTGATCTTGAATCATGAATTACGAAACAATAATGTTACTCTTACAACTAGTGTTATTATTGATGTTATAATTTACCTTTAGAAATATAAAATTGACTTTTCAATTTTACCTTTTAGTATGTAAGTTGTAATATTAATGATAATACTGGTGGTAAGGATATCATTAATCTAAATATAAATATTAAAATGACAATGTACTTAGAAATAACTAAATATAATATACTTCCTTCGTTTCAAAATTATTGTCCATTTTAATTCGATACATCGTTTAAGAAAAAAATAACTGATTGTATTATAAATATTGGTGTAATGTTTGATTTCTTTTAATACCCTTGTATGTGTGGTCATAATTAAAGTAGGTAAAAAAAGTAAGAGAGTAAAGTAGTAAAAATGTTTTCCTAAAAAGAAAAAATATTTTAAAAATGGATAATTATTTTAGAACAGGCGAAAAATGAAACGAAGACGATAATTTAAAAGCAGATGAGTACTAGGTTTTAACACTATTTGACTTGCTCATGTATATGTTTCCTTCTTGCAGTACTTACTTGAGTCTCAATTTCACGTCGCTAGAATCTCAAATGTAATTCCCAAATGCATGGATCAACGACATTGGTTTGGAGGTACAAAGTATAATGATTCAGTTTGGTTTAAATCAAAACTACAAATTGAACCTCCTCCCAATGATTCCCTTTTTTTTTCAAAGCAAACCGAAACGAATTGAACCAAATGATCGAGAGAGGGGAAGAAACAAATCAAGAGAGAGAGAAGGAGGGGGAGGGAGTTTACCATGGCTGATTGGTGAAATGAGAGAAAGCCCGTGAGGCGGTGACAATGAGGTCTGAGATGAGAGAGAACGATGGTTTCTAAGTCGAAGATGAATGAGCAACGACTACTGAGTTGGTAGATGGAGCTAAAGGTGATAATTTGAAGCACGACACGATTGATCGACACGAAAATGACTTGAAATTATAGGGTTTTGGTTGGGACTTATCGGGTTCGGGCCGGTATAGGGCCAACACGATAAGGCACGATAAAAAATAAGTTATTATTGGGCTGGCTTGATAAACACGATAAGACAGGATAACTAAAATATTTATGTTTTTAAAATATATTTTAAAAAATTTACTAGGGATAGTTCACTTCTTTCGAACTATTTTCATGATTATTTCATACTTTTATCATTTGAACATTTATGACTTTTAAACTACTTGACTATTTATATTGATAAATTTTCAAAATATGTATTAAAAAATTAGAAGTATATATTTTATAATGTTTATTGGGTTTAACGTGCTTAATGGGCCTGACAAAATAAATCGTACGTTTTTTATTTATCGTGTCGTGTCGTGTTTTTCATGTTTTTATTATGTTGTGATCGAGTTTTTATATTAGGCACGATAAACTTATCGTATCGTGTTCGTATTCGTGCTTATCGTGTTGTGATGTTATCGTGTCAACCCGATAACGACCTATCACGACCAATTTGCCAACCCCTAGATAGAGCCTATTGCTGTCGAAATGGAAAAGAAAGAGACAAAGAAAAGGGTCTATCTGTGACTAAGTATGAAGTGTAAATGTAAATTATGATTTGGTTATTTTGATCTCTTATACTGCTTTGAAAAATGTAAAATATTAGAAATTATTATACAATATCTAACTCTATATATATATATATATATATATATATATATATATATATATATATACAGACACACACTAAAATAGTGGTTAGATTTGGCATCAAAAATAACAAACTAAACCAAACCAATCGAATTATAAATTTTTTCAAACTTAAAAAGAATCGTTCTAACCCAAACTTGAATCAAACCGACTGATTTGATTTGATTTTATAATGAGTAATTAAATCCTTACCACTAATGTTACAACTTGCATACTAAAAGGTAAAGTTAAAAAGTCAACTATGTATTTCTCAAGGCAAGTTGTAACACTAATTGTAAGGCGAGCATTATTCAAATAGTAATAGTGTTGAGATCGCGCATCTTCTAAATCCTATTGAGATTTAGAAGTTACCACGATTTATGTATCTAAATCATGTTGAAATCTAAAACTTACCACAATTTAAGCATCAATTCTCATTGATTCAATGAAAATCGAAAATTGGAATAAAATAGAATCAATTCTTATAAAATTTAAAGATAAATTCTGAATTACATTGGAATCTATATTTATAGGACTCATAAAGTTTAGGAAAACTAAGACCTTCTAAAAACTAGCCTAACCTAGGCTTCAAATCGTCTATCACACTCTCTGTCACATTCCTGTCCCATTAAATCTCACACGTTCCTTGTTATTTTAGTCGTTTCGTTTTATAAAGAACATGTGGGGTGAGATTCATTGGGATAGAGGATGTGACAGAGAGTGAGATAGATGATTTGAAGCCCCTAACCTATGTAATAACCTAATATAACTTAAATACATCAATTAAATACTTAAATTTACTTCTAAATATATAGATACTACCTTAATAAATATAAGAATAATGCTAGCCTTACAACTAATATTACCGCTGGTGTTACAACTTACTTTAAAAAAAAATACATAATTACATTTCTAAAGCTTTCGCTACATCAATTGGTATTAGAGTTAAAATTTGTTATCGATTTACCTTTTTATTCTATTTCTATTCTTATTCTTTGTTTTTTTTTTCGGTTCATTGTCACCTCCATTTCATGACAATTGTATTACTTGATATCTTCTAACCCTTCTCTAGTCACAATTAGGCCTTACAATTGGGTAGGTTAGCTTAGGTTTGGATTGGATTGAAATGGGTAATTAGTTGAAACAAGTCAAAATCCGTTAGAACCCAAATGTCAAACGGGTTGAAATGGATTGAGTTAGAATGAATCGGGTTGAAACGGGTAACTGGTTAAAGCGGGTCGACCCGTTTCAACCCAAATTTTCCAAAAAAAAAAAAACTTAAGTTTATAGCATAAAAAGTTATGAATCAAAATTGGTAACGGGTTCGACCCGTTTTAATCAAACTCAACCCAATCCGTTAATATTATTGTGTTGAAACGAATTACCTGTTTTAACCTAAAAATATTAATTGGTTAAATTGGATTAAATAATTAGTAGGATATGTTGGATAGATTAATGACTAATAAGTTACAATTGACATGTCTAATCAGAATCCCTCACTTCGCAACCCATAGTCAATTGGAGTAAATGATGAAGAGTTGATTGCAGATTCTGGAATCAAAATTCATTCCATAGATCCATTTGATCAACCCCCCCAACCATAAACATATTCTTTGTGTTTAATAAACGATTTGTCACTCCACGATTTATAAAGATGATCGGAAGGATGTCGTAACCAAAGTCAACAAAGTCCAAACTCGACAAGGATACGAAGTTTTACAAATTCTAGTGTCAAGACTAAGTGGGAGGACAAGCATGAGACATAATCTTTTCGTCGGGGACAATTTTTTTGGAAGACGAGGAGAATTATACAAGAGCAAGTCAAATTGGTATAAATACCTCGTATATTATATTTAGTTATTTCTAACTATATTGTAATATTCGTATTTATATTTATTAGGGTAATATTTTTTATAATTAAAAGTATATTTAAGTATTTAATTGATATCTTTAAGTCATATTAAGTTACTACATAGATTAGGCTAGTTTTTTGGGAAGTTTTAGCATATTTCCCAGCTTTACGACTCTTATAAATATAAGTTTTAATGTAATTATGAATTTAGCTTAAATTTTTATGAGAATTGATTCTTTATTCCAGTAATTATTTAAATGCCCCTAAGGGGTGGTTCGATGGTATGTCTCGACGATCCTTCCGTCCCCTTAGGAGGAAAAAAAAAAGTAATTATTTAAATCAACCAGAATTGATGCTAGCTAAATCGTGGTAGGTTATAGACCTCGACTTAGACTAATTCGTGGGGTTAAGACGTCATTTATGGTTGGGCAACTGATGCAATCTTTCCCATTGACTTGGTACTTAAGTGAACACTACTTCATGCACATCTTACACCTTCCTTTCCCTCCGCATACTCCATAGCAACAATATGCATACCACCAGTTTTCTCATCATTTTTGTGTGTGTGTTGATCAACATTTTGGGGTCTCGGCTTAAGTTTGCACTAGCATGCACTCCCACAGAGAGACGAGCGCTTCTCGGGTTCAAACAAGGCCTTACTGATCCTTCGGGGAGGCTTTCTTCTTGGGCAGGCAATAACTGCTGTCAATGGGCTGGCGTTGGCTGCAACAATGACTCGGGGCATGTCATCGAGCTCAATCTCAGAAACACGTTTCCAACCACTAGCTATGGGATGGCTTCCATGGAAGATGGCGACTTCACGGCTTACAAAAGGTCATGTTTGGGAGGGGAAATGAATCAATCTTTGATTGATCTTATATATTTGGAATATTTGGACTTAAGCTTGAATGATTTTGAAGGCAATCAAATCCCTGAATCCTTTGGTATGCTAAAGAACTTGAGGTATCTCGATCTTTCTTTCTCATCTTTCGGGGGAGAAATCACGCCATCTCTTGGTAAACTGTCGAACCTGAATCATCTTGACCTCTATTCAGATTCAATAAACAGTCCAGGTATGTACGAATTACACGTTCAAAACTTAGAATGGCTCTCTGGTCTCCATTCCTTGAAATTTTTAAATATGGGGAACGTGAACCTCAACAATATAGGAGCAGAATGGCTGCAAGCAGTCAACATGCTTCCTTCCCTGCTGGAGTTGCACTTGTCTAGGTGCAATCTTGAAAGCCTTCCACTCGAAATTCCATATGTCAACTTCACCTCTCTTTCAGTCCTTGATCTCTCTCGAAATTCTTTTAACTCATCAATACCCAACTGGATATTCACCCTTACAAGCCTCACAGACCTTGATCTTAGCACAAATTATTTTGGTGGTGTCATTCCTGAAAAACTTGCGAGTTTGGTGTCCCTTGAATATCTTCGTTTATTTGACAATTCACATATTGAAGGTCACATACCAGGATTCATCGGGAAACTTTGTAAGTTAAGGACTTTAGACTTCTCTGGGAATAATTTCACGGGCGAGACTGATGAATTTTTTAGTGGCTTCTCAGGTTGTCTTCAGAATAGCTTAGTTTCACTGGATTTAAGTCGAAACAAATTGGAGGGGGAATTGCCAGATTCGTTAGGAATACTTAAGTGTCTGCAACAGCTTAAACTCGCAAATAACTCTTTTTGGGGTTCATTTCCAGCATCTATAGGAAGCTTGTCATCCTTGCAGGAACTAGATGTGTCACTGAACAAGATGAACGGAACAATTCCTGAAAGTTTTGGACAACTATTCAAGCTCACCAACCTCAATCTCCAAGCCAATCCCTTGGCAGCTGTTATAACAGAAAGCCACTTGATGAATCTCACAAGGCTGCGGAGTGTAACAATTACAACTGAAACAAACATGTCAACGGTTTTCAATGTCAGAAACGAATGGGTTCCTCCTTTCAGGCTCATATATCTTGAACTCGAGAGCTGTCTAGTTGGCCCACGATTTCCTGAGTGGCTCCGTGTTCAGAATGAGCTCACGTCCATAACCCTGAAAAATACTGGAATTGAGGACGTCATACCAGAGGTATGGTTCTCTACACTAGCCCCCCAAATCACCTACCTGGATCTCTCCAACAATCAAATCAAAGGGAATCTACCAGCAGAGCTGAAATTTCCAAAATTGAACACCATTGATTTGAGTTATAACCGCTTTGAGGGTTCACTTCCCCTTTGGTCCACAAATACAGCCAACCTCTATCTTCAGGAAAACTTATTCTCAGGGTCCATTCCTTCGAATTTCGATGAGCTGATGCCACTGATGCAGTACTTGGTTCTGAGCAAGAATCAATTCAGTGGTACGATCCCATCAACCATTTGTGCACTGAGAAGCTTGAAAGTGCTTTCTCTCCGGGACAATCAAATATCTGGAGAGCTTCCTCATTGTTGGAATGAATCACAACGGTTGCGGGTCTTGGACGTTGCAAACAATAATTTATCAGGAAATATCCCCAGCTCAATCGGACTCCTAACCTCACTTAATATATTCATGTTGAGCAACAATAGTCTAGTTGGAGAAATACCTCCTTCGTTGCAGAACTGTTCGTTAAGGAGCATCGATCTTGGTGAAAACAAATTATCAGGACAGCTACCCCGTTGGATAGGAGAGAATCGCACGACATTTTGGATGATACGGCTGAGATCAAATTCTTTCACTGGAACCATCCCTAAGCAATGGTGCCATCTCCAAGATCTTCACATTCTTGATCTCGCCCACAACAATCTCTTTGGGGTTATTCCTAGTTGTTTTGGGAATCTAACTTCATTGATTTATAACCACAGTCCGATTACGTACCGTGAATTCTTTGCCACACAACAGTACTATTGTGAGGAGCATGTGGTCATAGTGTCTAAAGGACAGGAACTGGAATATAGCCGCATTCTTCAATTTGTCAATAGCATTGATCTTTCAGGGAATAGCCTCACGGGTGGGATCCCTCCAGGAATACCCAACCTCATTGCATTGGGTACCTTAAACTTATCAATGAATCATCTGACAGGAAGCATTCCAGAAGATATTGGAAAAATTCGGTGGTTGGAGACACTTGATCTGTCAAACAACAATCTTTCTGGACCTATCCCACAAAGCATTTCGTGGTTAACATCGTTGAGTCACTTAAACCTCTCTCATAACAGCTTGGTAGGGAGGATTCCATCTGGAAATCAGCTTCAAACCCTCAATGATTCGTCCATTTATGCCGGAAATCCTTCTCTGTGTGGAGCACCTATTGCAACCAAGTGTCCAGGTGATGATGAGATATGCAGCAAGGAATGTCCTGCGAACAAAGGAGGTAAAGAAGACAACATCAATGAGGATCAACTGGATATTCTATGGTTCTTAGCTAGTATAGGGTCTGGATATTTCGTTGGCCTTACTGGCGTTTGCTGCACTTTATGGATGAGGGAGTCGTGGAGAAAGGCTCTTTTTCAATTTTTCAGGATAGCATAGCTGTTACGACAAACAATGGTATGTACTATGTAGTGTCTGGTTAATATTGTAACCTGCTGGCCGGTGTTTCTAGGTGATTGGTCTATCCATACACCAATGTTTGCTCCCCACACCCCATATTTTGCATTGAGGTATTATACCTTGTGCCGTAAATTGCTGAAAATGGGGTGTGGATAGCAAATTTTGAGGTGTATTTCTCTTGTTAGCTTGCATAAAGAACCTATAACTCATGCTGCATTTAGCCTAGTTATTGTTCATCACAACGCACACCGTGTGAGACTCTCGTCTTTCGTGCCTATGATCACGGCACACACGATGTGAGCCTCTCGTCTCTCGTACCTACTCAATGTGAGACTTTCGTCTCTCTCGTGCCTATAATCACAGAGCACACGATGCAAATGGTGTGAACCTCTCATCTTCCGTGCCAACAATTACGAGTAGCCTCCCCCTAACACCATGCAATGCCATTCTATGTGATTCCGCGAGGCAGCTGTCATACACAAACATTATATAAGAAATATGTTTGCCCCTTTATCTCATGACTCGTTTCGGAAGAGTTTTTGGCCTAGACTAGAGACGGCAGCTTCCCTTTTTCTTTTTTTCTTTTTCTTTAGAGGAAGTAGGGGCGGCATCCTACGAGATTTAATTTATTAATAAGAAACTAAAAGAACGAACATAAGGGAGACAACCAACCTTACCTGATATAGGGAAGACAAAGTGGCTTTACCTCTAAAAGACAAAAAATGAGATACAATAGGGCTTAGAGCCAAAGTTCTTAAAAAAATCCCAAAAAATACTCTACAAGTCCAAATGAAGCGCTTGGTGGATGGGAGAGAGCAACTCATATTTAACACTCTGAATAATGAACTGGGGATTTGAAATGGAGTTATCACAGATAGCTTGATTTCTATGCTTCCACAATTCCTATAAGATGATACAAGGGCACAAGAATGTCAATCGGACGAGCCACCAAGAAAAACAAGCTTGTTGAATAGACTAAAGGTGATTGTTAATGCGGCAAGCTGAGCTGAAGTAAGACCATAATGCAGCTGATAAGTTGCTGTGAAGAAAGCCGTTGCGAAAATGGCACATAATTTCCATTAGAGCAACACGCGCAT
Source organism: Codonopsis lanceolata (assembly GCA_013146195.2). NCBI lineage: Eukaryota > Viridiplantae > Streptophyta > Magnoliopsida > Asterales > Campanulaceae > Codonopsis > Codonopsis lanceolata. The sequence continues at coordinate 124,201,400 of CM028378.1, forward strand.
CGCGATGCCAGACTAAGCTTTTACACTATAAACCTTCATCAAGGAGCAATTTTGCAAGAAAAAGGCGCCATAAAAATACACTAACTTTGTCATCTCACTGCATATACAATGTCGCACCATCATGTTTATATTTCAAGCTTGAAAATACATACTCTGTTCCTAATATATATATATCCTTTTTAGGTCCTTCCAAAGAAAGTGTTCACTTTCTAATCTTTTTTTAAAGTTACATTTACCATTTTACAATTTATTTGATTCACACATTAATTGATGGACTTCGCTCTCAGATCGGAATCCATCGAAAATACTAATTATAAGTCAATTATTATTTTTTACTTAGTGTGTCGAATGACGATCAGAGACCATTGTTTTTGGAACGGAGGGAGTATTATATAGATCTTTCTCAGCTCGATCAAGAGCAGGAATGAAGCATGTTGGGATATAGACACGGACTTGTATACTTCATATGTTCCACTCATGAAAAAGTCAGTGCTAGAAAAATATAATAATTAAGAGATATATACCTAGCATTAAAGTTGATCATAATTAAAATATTACTTGAGCGTAGTCAATATGTTAATATCGAATGTAGAGGGTAATGTTGATATATTATGAAGATTGTAGACATGATTTATGAAAGTAAACTCTTAATTTAAGTCATTTCAAAATGGTATAGTGAACTGAATATATTGGATATAGGTATATTCAAACCTGATTCGAAACCTTATATCGTCAATCTGATTCAATCTTATAACCCGAGGGATCAAATGTATATCAATCCATATCCGAATTCGTTACCAGTATATATATCAGTCCATATCCAAATTAGTTTTAACATAATGAATAGGGAGTTCGTTGTCATTGTGGAAGAATGATTGTCATGCAAACATCGTACATAGATCAAAATCAATGAAGAAGGTTTTTAGGTTGTGAAAGATATAGAGCAAGTAATTTATTTCATGTGATTAATTAACTAATTAATTTTGCTACAAAATAAAATATGTTCTAATTATTTTATTTTGATTTTTCAAAATCATTTTTTTTGTTTTTCAAATAAATTTTGACATACATTTTCTTATTTTTTGAAAATACACATAATTTGTTGTATATAAAAAATTACGCATTTTATGGTTTTGAAAAAAAAAAATTAATACACATCACATAATCATTTTGTTTGACCAAAAAAATATATCAAAACTCGATAATCATTTGAAAATGTGAAATACTCCCTCCGTCCCTAAATTATTATCCTGGTTGATCTGGCGCACAGATTAAAAAAAAATAATTGACTTGATTATTTATATTGGTTTAATGTGTAGTTTCCTTTAAAGCCCATGTGTATGTGGCCCATAATTAAAGTAAGGTGAAAAAGTAAGGGTAAAGTGGTAAAAGTGACGTTCTAAAAAAGTAAGTTTCAAAGTTGACAATTATTTTGGGACGGATGAAAAAGGAAAGGAGGACGATAATTTAGGGACGGAGGGAGTATTATCGATTGATCGACTCCATTGTGACTTTTTTGTGCCTTTTTTCCTTTATTTTTTTTAGCAAACTTTTTTGTGCCTTAAGAAGTATTCTTTTTACTCTTTAAAATATTTAATTTTTTCAACTAATGTAGAGTTCAATCTCTTCAATACGGTAGTTCAGTATACATGCATATATTTTCAAAACATATATATGTAGTCTAAAATCGTAGTACCTTTTTTTTTCTATTAGAAAAACACAGTTTCATTGCATTTTGTGGATCCATACCTTAGGAGCCTAGGCAGATTCGATCAAATAGTATAACCACATAAAAATTTGAGAGGGAAAACGATACCAATCTTTGTCACCGTCGAAAAGTTGGTAGGGCTCAAGCACACGTCAGATTCTGTCCAAAAAAAAAAATTTGATAAATTATTTTTCCCAAAAAAAATTTCACTACTGTCTCTGTTCTTTTTTCAACCACTAAAATCTATTTCTGAAATATTGTCATAAAATGTCAGATCATCTTTTTTCACAACCCCAGCCAACACTTTTGAATTCAAAAATCAGGACTATTGCACAACGAAACGAGGATTAATATACTTAATATTTGCATTCTAAGTTTGTAGAAATTATATTTAGATTTATATATTTTGTACATATTTTAGACTTTTAGTCCCAAAATGTAGACATTTAATTTAAATGTTTAGTCATTATCTTTAAAATATTTAATTTAATGTATGTAATGGGTAAGATTCATTAAATCACTAACTATATGTAACTTCTTCTTTCGATAAATAAAGTTATTTTTCACAGTTATTAAAATTAACTGTATTTAAAAAAAAAAACCAATCACACGTAATTTCAAAATCCTGGATTCACCTCTGCTTCCCCATTCAGGTCGCCCGTTTGGAAACATGCCACCTGTAAGGGTAAAATAGGCATAACCTATTTTGGTCTTGTTTCACCTTTCTTGGTCAAAATATGATTTTTGTTAAGTTTGTGTTAATTTAGGACTTAGTATATTTTATTAGATTTAGTTTAGTTATTTTTGGTAGCATAATATTTTTGTAGATTTCAAGCGCACATATTTGGTAACAAAATCTTAGCATAAATCCTAGTCTAACCATGATTCTTGACCACTTTCATATTTGGTAATCAAATCCTATCCTAGTCTAACCATGATTGCTGACCACTTTTATATTTGGTAACAAAATCTCATTAGTTTGGTAAGTTGTTGATTTTTTCCTTAAGTTCTAATCATTTTCCTTGTAGTAGACGGACTATTTTTGGGTGTGTGTACGAGACGCATACTATATATTCAGGAGCTGGGATTCGGGGTTCTTGTAGAGCTCTAGAAAGTGAACAAAAACCATAGAGGCTGTGAGTAGATCCGAGCAGTTCTGGAGTCGCTGACCGGTTCAGCGATCCGAATGTGTTATCCAATGCGCCTACATTGGCAAGAACATCGAAGTGTCAAACCGTTTTTGTCTTCCTGTTTTGTTTTAAAGGAAGCTGATTTTGTTTCTTCCCACGTTTTGTTTAACTTGTTTATGTGGGGTTTTTGTTCTCCAAGATTCATTATCTTGTGAGAATATTTTTGTGTGATTTCACATAGTTTTTGTAAAACAATTCATCGTTTTTAGTGAAATCTTTTTGGCCATGAGGCTAGATCTACAAGTATAAGCTTGTAGATTGTTTGGTAAACTTTTGTGATTAATTTCGTGTTTTAGTATTAAGTCTTCCGCTGTTTTTGTTATTTTTCTGTCTATTGTGACTTCCATTGTAGTCTTTTCACAAGCTACATTGGAAACTGCATTAGGCAATTTTGAGAATCCTAGCTACTTACGTTCTTTCAATTGGTATCAGAGCCTCCTCTTGACATCACTAAGAGTAGATTCTGGTTGTAGCCATGATGGATTCTCAATATGAGAATTTTGTTTGTTCTAATACTTTGAATAAGAAGGGTTTGTACAATGACTTTCGTTGCTTTAACTCTTCTGTCTCTAAAGATGGTGCAGAATCAGAATCAGATCTGATGGATGCATATAAGGAGTTGTACAATGATTGGGAAAAAAGAGTTTGTCAAGTTAAGTTACTTAAAAAAGCAAATGACTTGCTAAAGAAGGCTAATGAAGAACAAAAGGAGTGTATTACAAGGCTGGAGATTCTGTTGACCAAGAAGGATGCTGAGATCGAAGGTTTAAAAGAGCAGCTCATTCAAGCCAATGAAACCATGGCAAAATGGAACTCAAGCCAACAAAAAATGGATGAGATGCTCAATTCAGGTAAGTCTTGTAAATCAGGTATTGGTTTTGTACCAAAGATGTTTGTGAGAGAGGGTGAAGGTACTTCTGAACCTAAACAGCCCACTGTAGACACCCCAATTTCATACCCCTGGTATGTGACTGACATAAAATATCAAGAACTGTTAAAACTTAACAAATGTCAAGTTACATGAGTCGAAAATGCGAAAGGAAAAGCAGGATGCGCGAAACAGTGAACTGCAGGGGGGAAAGTGCAAAAAACGAAAGTGGAATAGTTGCCTTGGTGCCGCACCAAGCATTACAAAGTTGGCACCGAGACTTTCACTATTCATCTCTCTCAGATAGAAATTGTACAAGCTTCGAAGCACATGGTACAAGCGGCTGATGCAGGAGGAAGAAATTGAAGAATTCCCAGCGTGTCCTCATCCTTCAGTATAAATAGAAGCCTCCGGCTTCTCATTTCGGTGCTCATTTTCCGCGATTAAAATCGCAACGAAGCTCTGCTGCTTCGTTCTTCCGTCGATATTAGTACGAGAGGTGCGAGATAGGTGAGTTGAAGCCCCCATAATCTCCAAACCCCGTCCAAACTCTGCCAAAATAAAAACTCATAAGTTATAAGTGATCCCTAGCCTAGTTGTTAGGTATCCACCTTATTTCCCCGACCAAAAATTCTCAAAGTAAGTCGTTACTCTGCCCGAGTAACGAGCTGAAAATCATAAAAACTAAGTCGTCCTTCCGCCCGACCAAACAGGCCAAAACTACCATATATAAGCCGCCACTCTACCCAAATCAAAACAACAACCACACAACAACAACAAAAGACTCCCTCTCCCTGAAGGACAGAGCGAGCACACCGCCGCTCTAAAAGGTAAAACCTTTAAGGGCGCCGTTTATTTTATTTATTTACTTTTCTGTCTTTTATTTATTTTTAAAATTGTTATTTAAATCCGGCGCAATGTAGTCAATATAAGTCGTTGTGCTGCCCGGATTAGAATAGGAAATACTATGTAAAAGAGCCGTTATAATGGTCAAATATTCTTAAATATGTTTGTAATTATTGTAAGGAAATGGCTGTGAGTCCATAAATAATGTAGCCACGAATGTATTTGTTTAAATTTCCTGTCTTTTTAATACCTTATTTATTTGCGAGATAAATATAACTATAAGCATACTTCAGCCAAAAACCATTTTCGAGACCGAAAGGGCGAGTTGGGTGCCTAGCACCTTCCCAACTCGTAACTTAGCCTCCGAACCCGTTTTCTTCTTCTCTGGTTTATTTTTCTTTTCTTTGGTTTTGCTTTATTTGCCTTAAAATAAAGATGGCGACTCTAAAACTCTCGGATTCAGTGGGGCCTCGAACATTCCCTCTTTGCACTTTCCCGTTCTCCCCTAAAAAATGGAGATATGAGAATGGAGGGGTGATGCATTCCCATATCCTGGTATCCCCTAAATAAGGGATAACTTGATGCGGGAAACCCAAAGCTCCCATAGTAATCTGAATGGGCCATAAGGCTATTTTTAATAAAATCCATAGTGGGGGCGTCGCAATATCCTTTTTTGCACTTTTCCGTTTTCCCCTAAAAAAGAGAAAATGAGAATGAAAGGGTAATGCATTCCCATATCCTGGTATCCCCTAAAAAAGGGATAACTTGATGCGGGAAACCATAAGTTCCCATATTGGATACAAAATCCACTCAAGGCAACCGAGGCACATTCCAACGTGCTAACATAGACAGCACTCCTCTCGCACTTTTGATTTCGTCTTCCCCTAAACAAAGGAGGGGGGAACGAGAGCAGTGGTGTCCCGCATCCACACGTACGCGCACCCCTATCCAAGGGCGCGCGGGTCGCAACCCGGGAACCTCACAGTGGCGACTCTGCTGGGGAGTTGTTTTATTTTAAATAAAATGGAGGGCTAGACTCGTAAAATAAAACTTTTTTGTTTTTATTTGTTTCTGGCTGCAGTATGCTTGTTATATTAATTTACGCATTTGAATAAAGTGTTCCTATACGGCCGTGGCTATATTTGTGGATATGATCCTCCATCTTGCAGCAGTTTCGTTCCGATAACTGTTACAGGTATGTTTAAGAATATAAAAAAAATTTCAAAAAAAATATATATAAAAAAAATTTCGAAAATTCAAAAAAAAAATAAAATTATATATATATATATTATTTGTCACAATAAATTTCGGGCAGCAGAACAAAAGAGCTGGGGCTTTACTTCCGGCTCTATATTATTATTTATTTCAGTTCATTTTCTTTTTTCACTTTATTCTGTACATTTATACATATTTGCATTCATTCAGTCATTTTATTTTGGGGGCATATGACCAAATTTGTAATTAATAGGGATAGATAGTTTCCCCACTTTTCTTTCTATTTCTTAATGTGGTGTGCTTGCTTGCTTGCGTTCAAACTAAAAAGCCGAGAAAATCCACACAAACAGCAAGACATGCCATATATGTTTTTTTTTTTATATATCTGTAAATAAATAAAGATTTTACTGCTTTCTAGATACCACACACAAGCACGTGCATATAGCTATATTCCGAACTGTTACCCTACACCATGGCCAGCCTACCCCCTGCATGAGCCAACGTTAGAATGCATATAGATTCTCAGGACACTTCATTGACCGACCGGTTTTTACATTTTTGAATCGTGAATCAACCCCTGTCAAAAAAAAATACAAAAAATAAAAAAAAATATACAAAAAAAAATGCGCAAGTTTAGAAAAAAAATGAATGATAAAAATAACTGCGCAACAAAAAAAAATGATAATAAGCAGGGGCTGATTTATTATTCTTTGATGCTCGACCTAGACCATTTCGAATAGTGGATCCTGGAAAGAGTATAGGCCCTTCGCCTGGGACCAGTCCAGTCCTAGGGAGTCGAAAGGCGGTGAAATACGTTGGTCCTATACTGGAGAAAGAATCCACTTGTTCGAGGAAAAGTCCTGAGGCTGTCAAAATAAAGCAGTGCTTATCCGATCAATTGTAGGGAACAAACAAATAATAATAAAATATACTAATAAAGGCCGTACTCCAAACCGAAAGCCTTGACCCGACCTCCGATACCTCCATAACCCATTTTCCTCAGAAACCTGGCCCGAACTTGGAAAGGCAAAGATAGTACTGGCCGGTTGATACGGGAAAGTAGTGCGTAAATCGAAACGAAGGTATCGATGTCGAGATCGAGACAAAGAGCGAGAATCGAGAGAGAAAACAAATCCGGCGGTATGGCAACAGATGAAGCGATCGATATGGGTGCAGTTCGGGGCTCCGGATATGCTCCGAATCCGGCAATGCGGCGATGGCTAGACCGAGAATGCGGATGCACGACATGAACGCTTGCTAAGCCAAATAGCAAATCTTATACAAGGTCAAAAGCCCAGTGGTGAGGTGAACTCTTCCCCTACTGTCCCCCAGGAAACATCAACATCCCACGTGCCTCCAAATCCAACTCCTCAGCCAAACACTAACCCACCAAATACTGCCACTACCCCAAATCCCAATCATCCACCAAGTCCCTACTACCCAAATATCAGCCTTTACCCGTCCTATACTCCATATCCTTCCCCAAACACCAAAATTTCCCAAAGTCCAAATGACCTCCCTGTTCCCATAACCAACCCACTCCAGAACAGCCCACATATAGACTCACAAAATTATAACCCGCCAGGCCAAGTTACCACTTATTTACCTTATAATGATCCTGGCCACCCAGCCGAAACCATCTAAAATCCACCGACTCAAAATCCACCAACCCAAAATCCATATCCTACCCAAGTACCACCAGCCCAATATCCATATCCAGCCCAAAACCCTTACCAGACACCGCAGCCAGAAAATAACCCAGCCTTCCCTAATCCAGCCAGTATACACCAAAAACCAACTCCCCCAGCCACCAAAATAGAGGCCGACGTGGAAAATATAAAAGCCATGCTACTCAAGCTTCTCAACAAAGGGGAATTTTCTACTGCGACGCGACATTACAACTGCGGCGGTATTGCCTTTCAAATTCAAAATGCCCGACATAGAAAAATTTGATGGGATGGATGCCCTATATCCCACTTAAAATCTTTATTCCACGGCATGCGGTCAAGGGAGCTAGCTTTGAGGCTATGGCTTCCAATTTTCACCTCACCCTAATAGGGCCGCCAAACAATGGCTAATGTTGTCGATAGTAGCACAATTAATACGTGGGACGAGATAGGCGTTCTGAAAGGTACAAAGACAACACCGATCCCGAAAATAGAAGGGACCTTGAGTCGTACACCGAGGAAAAGGAAACTTGTCTTTGAGTTCGCGATCGGTGGAAAAAAAGTTGGCCCAAACTTTTGACAGACCTGATCCAGCCGAGTCATGCCGAATGTTCATCAAAAACCTCCAGCACATTTACCTGGAACACATACGGTACCTTCCCTACACCAATTTTAAAGAAATAGTAGAGATAGGCGCTCGTATTGATGATGATATACGGACTGGCCAATTACAAGTCAATACGCCTCCTAGCTCTTTCCGTTATTCTAAAGGGAAGACAGCATGACCACCGCACCAATGTCAATGTGGTAGGAAATGCGTCGACTACTTTTCCTACCCAAAATTATGGCACTGCTCCATGGTCTTATGGTGCGGACAGTGTCAAACCGATCGGAGGAAATAATGGCCCGGCAAATTTCGAAATCGAACCGTAATTATGATGAACTGCAAGCCTCCCAGTCCATAATCCTGCAGGGGCTAATGGCACAAGGAGTGCTAAAGCCTATGGAAAATTATAAGCCACTGGACCCCCGCCGGGACACGGAATCACGCCCGATCTTGTGAATATCATCGCCGCAGGTGGTCACCTCACCGATAAATGTTATCGCTCAAAAATGCTATTCAGGATCTTATAGATGATAAGGTTATTGAAAAGCCCACTCCCAGACCAAATATAATCAATAACCCTCTACCTCAAATCAACATGATTGAGGTTGATGACAGCTTCCTGGGCATGATAGGCAGAGGTACTGATCACGAGAAGCTCCCTGTTGAGTTTGAGTCCATTTCTAATAAACCTCTGCAGAACTAGTATACTACGACCGGCCCACTTTTGACGCCCGCAGATCTGGTGGACTATTTCGGATATATTACCCCTATTCCTTTCCCTAGCCTTACGGATTGGTCATCTACCGATCCGCTCCCTAAAATTGAGGATCTCAAACCCCAGGTCCTCAATAATGTAATAAACCATGTACGGTATGCTTTTAATAATTATCTAAACGTCTTTGCTTATTTCTTAGTTGCACCTGTATTAAAACACGCATTAAAAAAATTATAATAATGAGTCATTTAATAGGACCCAAAAGATAAAATAAAAAAAAATATTTGCTTGAGCTTGTAAAGTCAGCAGAGCGCCAGGGACAACATCATCAACAACAACTGAAGACTGATCCATCTGGGGCTGGACAATGAAATCAAAAGAAGTCAGAATCGACAACTACTTGCAAGGCTCTGAAAGAATAACACTCATGGATCTCCTCAAAAGAGTTTGTGGACATGCTTACCTGGTCCTATGAAGATATGTCAAGGGTAGACCCAGCCATAGTCGAACACCGAATCCCCATAATCCGGATGCTCGGCCAATCAGACAAAAGCTCCACCGCATCAAGCCAGAATGGTCACTACAAGTTGAAGAAAAAAAATGGAAAGCATGAAACAGCCGCACGTCAACTTCATTCGGGTAAAAAAAAATAATACAAAAAAATAAAAAAGAAGAGAAGAAGTAGTAAAAAAACAAAAAAAAAAAAAGAAAGGAAAATTAGAGCAGAATAGAAAAAAATACCCGATCTGGCTGTCCAATGTAGTGACCATTCCCAAGCCCAACAATTTCTATCAACGACATGCTGAATTATAGTCAAATCAAAGGCAGCAGAAGACCAAGAAAAGACCCCATTCACCACCCCTTGGGGGACCTACTGCTATCATGTCATGCCGTCTGGGCTAAAAAATGATGGGGGCTACTTATCAAAGGCTGCTACCCCTCTCTTCCACGATGTGCCGTATATTGTCAAAAGGATCCGGTCAGGAGATGTCGTACTCCTCACAAGCCAGGACAGAAAAGACCTTGTTCAGCCCTGCAATATCAACGAGCTCAAAAGGTATTATGCTCGAACCAACCTATTTGGCAAGTGCTTCCCTCTCCAGCCCGCTAGGCTGAAAACCCGAAAGGGCGGCCTAGGCAAAAGTTAGGGCATACAAAAAAATATATAATAAAAAAATGATGAATGAAAAAAAGGGAGAAATAAGGGCTCGCTAGGCTGAAAACCCGAAAGGGCGGCCTAGGCAAAAATTAGAGCAAATAAAAAAATAAAAATAAAAAACAATAATAAAGGCTCGCTAGGTTGAAAACCGAAAGGGCGGCCTAGGCAAAAGTTAGAGCCAAATAAAAAATATATATCATGAGAATAAGGAGAGGGAAGGCACTCTTTGAAACCTAGACATCTTACCTCCAGTCTTCGGCATGCAAGGGGGCTCGTCTGACAAAAGAAAAAGAAAAACAACGACAGAAGCTCGCAATAAAACACTAAAATATAAAATTTTCAGGTTCTAAGGTGCAACTTAGGAATAATTGCTAAAGAAATTTAGGTTATGCATTAATTACCTGTACATATCTATTATTGCCTGTACCCCCCTTGTTTCCCCCAAAACTATCCCTTCATTTGCAGCTTAAGCCCCGGGGCAGTCCATCAGTGCCTGCGGCGTCCGCCCGGCCGGTCCCATGTACTTCTTCTGCAAGGCACAGGAAAAGCTCAGTCTCATCAGGATGAGAAACACCAGAAGTGTCCTCGTCCTATCCATCATCTGCGTTGTCATTGTCCTGAAGCAGCCAGAAAACTTGGATCCCGATCATTCACTGCTGCCCTGTCTGATTACGAAGAAAAATGCAGGAGTTGTGAGAATAGTCTTATACCATGTATAGCCCTGCAACAATTATATGGCCAAGAACAGGAAGTGACTGCCTTTTCCTTTCCCCACATATACTCGTAAAAAAAAAAAAAAAGGGAAGCATGTTCGAGCCCGAAGGTATATTCCTTTAAAATCCATTTTGGGGATACAGCGTGCCATTACCCGTTAGGTCGGTATAGCTTTGCTTTGTGCGTGCGTCTTGAGTCTGCATGTGTTTATTTATTTTGCATCATATAAAATTAGATTGCATTGTAAATATTTGTACAGTTTTTAAATAAAAAAAAACAAATAACAAAAAACAAAAAACAACAAAAACAAAAAAAAAAAAAAACAACAAACACAAAACAAAATTTTTTTTATGTATTGTTTTGCATCTAGATAAATGTTTTTGCACTATAGGCATTATAAAAATGCATTTTGCATTTTAAAGATATATACTACATTTTTCATTGTTGCATGCATGATAAAATAGGAAAATATCCATGCATCATGTTAATAGGCATCCTATAATTTTTAGGCATCACATTTGCATCAAATAAAGTAGAACATGCATCCAACATTTGCATTTATTATCCAATAAGCTGCATTAGGGGTGCGCTAAAAAGAAAATAAAATGCCACCAATCAGAAAAATAAATATTCTTATGGCATTCACTATGTCCCTGCAGCATAAGCATGCATCATTTAGCATCATTTGCATTTATAATATAAATCATGCATAATAAGGTCAAATAGTGACCACTAGTTTAATCATACATCGTAAAAATAAATTTCATGTATCATTACATAATTGCATCATTTAGGCATAAATAGGACATGCATCATTAATAAAGTCAAGAATGCTTCAAAAGTGCCAAAATCTAGAAGATCAGAAGTATTTCCAGGCGGACCAAACAAAAAAAAAACAAACAAAAAAAAAAAAAAAAAAACGAGAAAAACAAAAAAGAGGTAATAAGCATGCAAATAAAGAAAGTAGCAGGCATGCAGAAAAAAAAACAAACAAAAAAAAACAAAAAAAAAAAAAATCAAAAAACAAAAAAAATCAGGAGAGGGAAAAATGCATGTGCAAGAAGGAAAAATTTTCAGGTACATGCAACAAGAACAAATGTGGCGGCAGAAGAAGAAACTTTCGGCTAAAGCTAGAAGATGGAGCGAAAAGAAAACAATAGCAAAGAAAAGATGATTCCAGCTGATACCAAGAGATGCTGCAGCAAGAAAAAGGAAGCTTCCGACCAAGGTTAGAAGGAGCAGTAAAAAAAATGCAACAGCATCAAGAAAAATTTTCCAGCTAAAGCCGAAAACAAAGCGGGACAAGGGAAAAGATTTTCCAGCGAAGGCTGGAACAGTGACAAAAAGAAAAATCCCCAGCAAAGTGCAACAACGAACAACGTAAAGCAGCAAGCGACAACAAAGCAACATCAGCAGCAATTTGCTGCATGGACACGACAAAGGTAAAGGAAAGGAAGGTATTTTCCTTTTTAACAGTGCACTTGTATGATGTTTGGAAACTTTCCTTTAAGGGTACACAGCCCCGAATTGATAGGGAAAGGTTTTGTTCTCCGTTGAAGGCTGAGTTCCTGAGGAGGCAATGCATTCCATGCATTGTGGCTGTGTGGGAAACTTTCCTTTAAGGGGTACACAACCCCAGATTTATAGGGAAAGGTCTTGTTCTCCAGTAGAGGCTGAGTTCATAGGAAACAATTCACTCCGCATAGCCACATGACGAACTACGTTTGGTTTGATTCCTTGTTTAAGGATACGTAGGCAGTCTATCACGGTAGACGCGACCATTACAGCACATATTTACCCTTGTCGTACTCATTTGATAAAGCTTTGCCACACTTGCTCATTTAGTATTGCCACACTTGCACCACAACACTTATACCGCCACATTTAGTCCCTAGCTGAGTGAACTACATTTCGGTCTGATTCCTTGTTTAAGGATACGTAGGCCGCCTATCACGGTAGGCACGACCGTTATACGAGTGATAGTTTAGGTTTTGGCCTGAACTACGTTTGGTTTGATTTCCTTTAATGGGGAATACGTAGGCAGCCTACATTAGTAGGTCCGACCATCAGAGCACATTAAATTCATATCTGCTTAAAACTGCGATAATTTTTTATAACCGACTAAAAATGTCTAGGTTATAGAGTTTGGATAGCATGTTAACTGTGCATTATAACTGCTACCAACTGCATTCTCCCGTTCTTAATTGAACGAAATTGGAGAGTCTCTTGTTTATCAACGATGTTTGTCTACTCAGTAAGCCTTGGGTTACCCGTAGACTCCATCGTTGAGGGGCTCTGTAGACACCCCAATTTCGTACCCATGGTATGTGACTGACATAAAATATCAAGAACTGTTAAAACTTAACAAATGTCAAGTTACAGGAGTTGAAAATGCGAAAGGAAAAAGCGAGGATCGCGAAAGCTGAAAGGGGAAAGTGCAAAAAACGAAAGTGGAATAGTTGCATTGGTGCCGCACCAAGCATTACAAAGTTGGCACCGAGACTTTCACTATTCATCTCTCTCAGATAGAAATTGTACAAGCTTCGAAGCACATGGTACAAGCGGCTGATGCAGGAGGAAGAAATTGAAGAATTCCAGCGTGTCCTCATCCTTTAGTATAAATAGAAGCCTCCGGCTTCTCATTTCGGTGCTCATTTTCCGCGATTAAAATCGCAACGAAGCTCTGCTGCTTCGTTCTTCCGTCGATATTAGTACGAGAGGTGCGGGATAGGTGAGTTGAAGCCCCCAGAATCTCCAAACCCCGTCCAAACTCTGCCAAAATAAAAACTCATAGGTTATAAGTGATCCCTAGCCTAGTTGTTAGGTATCCACCTTATTTCCCCGACCAAAAAATCCCAAAGTAAGCCGTTACTATGGCCGAGTAACGAGCTGAAAACCATAAAAACTAAGTCGTCATTCCGCCCGACCAAACAGGCCAAAACTACCATATATAAGCCGTCACTCTGCCCAAATCAAAACAACAACCACACAACAACAACAAAAGATTCCCTCTCCCTGAAGGACAGAGCGAGCACACCACCGTTCTAAAAGGTAAAACCTTTAAGGGCGCCGTTTTTTTTATTTATTTACTTTTCTGTCTTTTATTTATTTTTAAAATTGTTGTTTAAATCTGGCGCAATGTAGTCAATATACGTCGTTGTGCTGCCCGGATTAGAATAGGAAATACTATGTAAAAGAGCCGTTATAATGGCCAAATATTCTTAAATATGTTTGTAATTATTGTAAGGAAATGGTTGTGAGTCCGTAAATAATGTAGCCACGAATGTATTTGTTTAAATTTCCTGTCTTTTTAATACCTTATTTATTTGCGAGATAAATATAACTATAAGCATAGTTCAGCCAAAAACCATTTTCGAGACCGAAAGGGCGAGTTGGGTGCCTAGCACCTTCCCAACTCGTAACTTAGCCTCCGAACCCGTTTTCTTCTTCTCTGGTTTATTTTTCTTTTCTTTGGTTTTGCTTTATTTGCCTTAAAATAAAGATGGCGACTCTAAAACTCTCGGATTCAGTGGGGCCTCGAACATTCCCTCTTTGCACTTTCCCGTTCTCCCCTAAAAAATGGAGATATGGGAATGGAGGGGTGATGCATTCCCATATCCTGGTATCCCCTAAAAAAGGGATAACTTGATGCGGGAAACTCAAAGCTCCCATAGTAATCTGAATGGGCCATAAGGCTATTATTAATAAAATCCATAGTGGGGGCGTCGCAATATCCTTTTTTGCACTTTTCCGTTTTCCCCTAAAAAAGGGAAAATGGGAATGAAAGGGTAATGCATTCCCATATCCTGGTATCCCCTAAAAAAGGGATAACTTGATGCGGGAAACCATAAGTTCCCATATTGGATACAAAATCCACTCAAGGCAACCGAGGCACATTCCAACGTGCTAACATAGACAGCAGTACTCCTCTCGCACTTTTGATTTCGTCTTCCCCTAAACAAGGGAGGGTGGAACGAGAGCAGTGGTGTCCCGCATCCGCATGTACGCGCACCCCTATCCAAGGGCGTGCGGGGCGCGGGTCGCAACCCGGGAACCTCACACCCACGCAAAATTTTCAAAATCCAAATTTCTTTGAAAAACCGAAATCAAGAAAGAAAAATTTTGTGTGTCATTTTTCCATAAGCCTGGACATATACAACCTTTTTGTTTTCTGAAAAAGGCTATATATGAGGATGATGTTAGGCAGACTTTCTTGGTAAAAAATTAGATGCAACATCGAATGAAACAACCAATGCAGATACATTGGAAGTCACATTGGAAGTCTCATTCGAAGTCGCATCAAAAATTTCATCCTCAGAAAAATCAAACTAAAGTTTTTAAACAGATGTGGGTTCCTAAGGGTAGTAATGACAAAGGAAAGTCCAAATACTGTGAACCCTTTGAAATATGTCTTGGTGCTAAGCGGTTCTATGAAGAATCTTCTCCAAAATATTCGAGAACCAAAGATCGGCATCGGCCGAACACATCGACAGAACACCGCATATTCTGGAGTTTCAGCCAATGTGATTCACAATGTGTCACCCAATGTGTTTCCGAATGTAGCTGCATTGGGAAACACATTAGACAGAAACTTGGCAGATTCAGAAACAGGTCCTGAACTTTCAGAAACATGTCCTGAACATTCAGAAATTCAGTCCAATTTGAATGATTGCAGCCATGACATTCTCAGCCGCATACAGAAAAACCATCCAATCTCTCAAGTGATAGGTAATATTCATGATGGCATATACACAAGGAGAAGAAGTAAGGTTGAATCTCACAAATTAGCATGCTTATCAAAATATTTTTGTGAGAAGCCTTAAAACTTTTGTGGATGCTCCAAATGATCAAAGATTATGTGCTACACATTGATGTGTTAACCTTGTTTTTTGATAACACCTATGCATTTTGCTTAGTACAAAAATCTAGTTCATCATTCTCGTACAAAACACATTGATATAAGACACCATTTTTTTAGAGACTTGGTTAAATATGGAAATTGTTTGCATTGTATATGTTGGGATTGAAAATCATCTTGCTGATATATTTGCCAAGTGTCTTGTTTTTGAGAGATTTTTCAATCTTTGGAAATCTCTTGTGTTTTTGTGTGTCATATGATTTTACACTTGTTAATTATAAAAAAAAATAAAAAATTAGGCATGCTTGCATTTTGTCTTTAGAGGGCACTCTAGATCATTGTTTCACATGTATGTGCCTCTTGTGGTTGCTTGGGAATTTCATTCAAAATATGTTGTAATTTTTTGTTATAATTCTCTCTCTCTCCCAGCTCTTGAGTATGTTTAAAGTCCACAAAGGAAAGAGCTACCTTTTGAAATTTTTGGGATGCTGCAATTTATCAAAGTACTATGGAACTTAGGTTCTCATGGGTTGATCTTGAGAAAATTGACTCCCTTTAATTGAAAAAGTGTGAAAGCTACCTAACGGAAAAGAGCTATCTATGAACAAGGTTGTGGCACCTTTCTTTTGGGACTATGAATTCTCGGATTTCATGTGTTGATCAAATGCAAAATTGCTTCCCTTGGTAAATAGTGTGAAAGGTTCCTAGTGGCATGTGTTGAATAGCTTGAAATAAAGTAGAGCTATATTCCTAGGGAAAAAGTACCTATGGATATTTGTTGTGAAAAAATTACGATCTTGGGAGAGAAATCTGGTTGAGAAAAAAAGAAGAAGCTAAATTGGAAATAAAATCACAATTTTGGCGAATGCATCTCCCAATGCAGCAACATTAGGAACTACATCCTTTGATCTGGTCTTTATCACTTGTGTGTGATTGCATTTTTTTTATTTTTTTTGCCTAGCTTTTAGTCATCATGTTTTTAGGCATAACATTTTAGGTCATGCATTGTTGGCAATGATATCAACTTGGTGAAATTTTGTCCTAATATAAACTGTGCAGATCAATTTCCAAAAATCTCCATGTTGAAAAATATTTAGTTGGTGTCTAATTTTTGTGTGAAACTAAGAGGTTTTAAATATGGATATGATGTGCTCAGTTATTGCTAATGGTGTGATCAAATCTTGGTGAACACTTCATTGTGTTTTTCAAAATCTTGGATTTTTTAGAATTCCAAAAAGATTGTTTATCCCTCTTCCTTTTCCGGTCAAAAAGGGGGAGAGAGATCAAGTGTTTATGGTGATGGTGATGAATCCTATTATTTCTGATTTTATACCTTGTACAAATTCAGGGGGAGATGAGATTTTCTAACCTATGCAGGTTAGATGGTTTGATTGGTGTTGTATAAACACTTGACTTTTGATTTGACCAGAAAGGCTCAACAAAGGGGGAGATTGTAAGGGTAAAATAGGCATGACCTATTTTGGTCTTGTTTCACATTTCTTGGTCAAAATATGATTTTTGTTAAGTTTGTGTTAATTTAGGACTTAGTATATTTTATTAGATTTAGTTTAGTTATTTTTGGTAGCATAATCTTTTTGTAGATTTCAAGCGCACATATTTGGTAATAAAATCTTAGCATAAATCTTAGTCTAACCATGATTCTTGACCACTTTCATATTTGGTAATCAAATCCCATCCTAGTCTAACCATGATTGCTGACCACTGTCCCCCGAGGCATAGCCGAGTGGTAAAAGGAGGGGGACATAAGATGCTGGAGGCATGCAGCGTGGGTTCGATACTTGGTGGAAGCACTTTGCTTTCTTCTGAGGTTGGACCTTGTATGTGTTATCGCTTGCAATCGTTCAAACCCTGTATCATTTCGGGCACATCTCGCGATTTTCCTGGTAGTAGCAATGAGGGACCGGAACTACTACCCCAGGATTCAACCTGGTTAAAAAAAAAAAAATGATTGCTGACCACTTTCATATTTGGTAACAAAATCCCATTAGTTTGGTAAGTTGTTGATTTTTTCCTTAAGTTCTAATCCTTTTCCTTGTAGTAGACGGACTGTTTTTGGGTGTGTGTAGGAGACGCATACTATATATTCAGGAGCTGGGATTCGGGGTTCTAACAGAGCTCCAGAAAGAGAACAAAAACCATAGAGGGTGTGAGCAGATCCGAGGAGTTTCTAAAGCAGTTTTGAAGTCCCGAAGTTCAGCAGTCCGAATGTGTTATCCATTGCAGCAACATTGGCAGACACATCAGAAGTTCTGAAACTGTTTTGTGCTTCTTGTTTTGTTTAAAGGAAGTTGTTTTTGTTTCTTCCCACGTTTTGTTTAACCTATTTATGTGGGGTTTTTGTTCTCCAAGATTCATTATCTTGTGAGAATATTTTTGTGTGATTTCATATAATTTTTGTAAAAGAATTCATCGTTTTTAGTGAAATCTTTTTGGCCATGAGGCTAGATCTACAAGTATAAGCTTGTAGATTGTTTGGTAAACTTTTGTGATTAATTTTGTGTTTTAGTATTAAGTCTTCCGCTGTTTTTGATATTTTTCTGTCTATTGTGAATTCAATTGTAGCTTTTTCACAAGCTACATTAAATCTTTGAGAATCCTAGCTACTCGCGTTCTTTCACCACCGCATTAGTATCTGTTCTTGGTTGAAACTTAACCGAGGACAAGACAACTTTCTCAAATGGGATGTGTGGTGATGGTAATGGTTAGGTTGGTGGATACAGGTTGGTTGTGGAGGGATTGTTGTTGGTGGAAATGGAGGTTTTTCTGAAGTTATGAAAGGTAAGATAGTTAACAAGTAGGACTCGATTGTCAAAGTTACACAGCCTCTAAACATGGTGTCAGTTGATTAAAAATATTTTATTTTCTAGCAAAATTAATTAGTTAATTAGTCACAAAAAATAAATTACTTACTCTACATCTTTCAGAACCTAACAACCTACGTCCTAGATTTTAATATGTGATGCCACATGACAGTCATCCTTTCACAATGACAACAAATTCTTCTATTCATTCTGTTAAAACAAAGATATAAAAGATAGTCCAATGAAAATTGTGAATTGTTGGATGAATTAGCATATATCCATAGTCTACAAACTGTAAGCGTTCATTTTGAAATTTTAACAATTATATGAGGTTTATATTTCATTCAAATTTGTAAAAAACTGATCAAAGATTGGGTTGTTTTTGAAATTTCAAAATAAGACAATGTTTATAACAAAAATTGGTTTTGACAGGAAAAATGACGTGGACATGAGCTATATCGCCCAACCCACGTAGGCAACAACTAAAATGTCCAATCACATTCCCGTCACAAAAACTAATCAGTTTCTGACGAAAGGTTTTAATTGGAAAAAAAAAAGTTTGATTGAAGTTTTACATGTAAAAAAAAAAACAACACATGGTTCAAAATGAAAAAAACTAAAATAGGTCATAATTTTTTATGCAATTAACCCAAAAAGATTTCACTACAACAATCACTCTCTATAAGACCTCTATAAATTAATTAAATAATCGCAAAAATAAAAATGAATTTACCCACAAAAATCCCCCAATGGATTAAGAAAAATACTACAATAAAGAATAAATGTAAAAAAAAACATTAAATACCAAATTCCTGCACCTTCTTTCGAATCTATAAGGACTTCCATTCATAATAATCCCTTTGTTGGCTAAAACCTTTTCGCCTTTTCGGACAAGTGTTGTGTTTTCGTACCGTTGATGCATGCAGATATCAAGTTATTGTAATTTAAACTAGTTTTACACCCGTGCGTTAAACGCACGCCATATATCTTTTTCTATCAAATTATACATAAGTAACATGAAGTAAAAAAATAAAATTAACCATAAAGATTGTGAGTTCGATATGTACATAAATTGGACAAATTATTATAACGCAGCGATTAAGAAAAAATAAAATTATTAATAGAGAATATAATAAATAAATAAAATCTTTTATAAAATTAATTTTTTTTTTAAATACAACATTTGTCATTAAATATGTGCGATTACTACTACTATCACTATGATTAAATATGTACAATTACTACTACTATCACTATCACATAACAAAACTCATATAATATATATTAATCAATGTATAACAAATTAAAATGACGATAAACCAAAGAAAAGCAACTCAAATTACATACTTCATACGGTCATCCTTCCCTTGAAATGACCTAAATGTCTCAAACTCAAAAACTCTTTCATTAATAGTGTCACCCAAATGATGTGACACTGATAATATATGTACTTAATTATTACTCCCTCCGTCCCTAAATTATCGTCTTCCTTTCCTTTTTCGTCCGTCCCAAAATAATTGTCCACTTTGAAACTTACCTTTTTAGAACATCACTTTTACCACTTTACCCTTACTTTTTCAATCTACTTTAATTATGAGCCACATATACATGGACATTAAAGGAAACTACACATTAAACCAATATAAATAATCAAGTCAATTACTTTTTCTTAAACTGTGCGTCGGGTCAACCAAAACGTTATTTAGGGACGGAGGGAGTACAACTATATCTACAAATATTTAAGCTCAATTCAATAGACAATAAAATAGACATTTAGACTATGATTACTTTCAATTCATTTTACTTGGATTCATTTTACTTGTTACTCGCCTATATACATAATCACACCATTCTACAGTTATCGTACATGTTTCCAGAGCAATTAAACTACGATTTACTTGTCCAAAGTCATCTTCCAATGTCAATGAGCGAAAATGGAATCCGGTAATGATGGTGTTGTCACCTCTCACCAGAACCTTGTTGATCTTTAAAAGTCCACTTATCCAGTATGTCATAACTGATGCTACTACTATTGCCAGTGAAATTACGTGGTTATAGACAACAAAAAGCGGTCACAGAACATTTATATTTAAGGAGAAAACACATTTATGGTTGAGTAAACAATGTTTGTTGAGTATCAAATTAGACATTACAAACTTTAAGGATCCATAGTTGTTCATCAAATTATATTTCACTATGTACTTGTTCTTTAGCTCCTATGGATAGAATTTGTCTTGACAAAACTCACAAGTAAATTAATATTCAAAGAGGAAGCATATTTATGGCTGAGTAAGCAATGTTTGTTAACTTTTTAGATTGCTAGTCTTGTTTCCCTTGCATATTGGTAAAAAGAGAAAAGACATTCCTTCTTAGATTGATAGTATTTAATTTCTTAACAACTTCTTATATTTTTTTTATTTACTTATCAATACTTATATATGTGTTCATATGTAAATAGTATCCTTATTTTGTAAGTAGTTACAGTGGTTATCTAGCAATCTTGAGATAAACAAATTACATTTGTCATTATATATATCTTCCTATTTTTGGCAAGTGCATTTTGAAGGAATCTTGCTATATTTGGATGTGCTAATCACATTTGTCATTATATATATAAAGAAAATGTAACAAAACAAAGTGTTCCAATTTCCAATGGATTGTTAATTAAATGTTTAGTATAAAAACTAAGAAAAATGTAATAAAACAAAGTGTTTCAACTTCCGATGCATATTTGTGTTTTCATTTATGGAAAACATTTAGGCGAAAAAATCACGCTTGTTATTATATATATATATATTGTGACGACCCGACCCGGACTCCAATGCGAAATCCCAAGGTCGTGCCATCAAGACAAGCTAAACGATGGACAAGCACCTGCTAAGCATCATGGTACGAGTCAAGAGTTGAGCCATAAAGCTCAAACAGGAATGTAAAGCCATAACGGCGATACGGAATAATAAAAAACCAACGTCTGCGGAAGCGAATCATAAGTGGGACCAAAGCCTATAATCATAAACTAAGGAATACAAGGCTGAGAGACGACTATCTCTCGACAAATCTACGACTCGCGTGACGCAACATTGCGCACGGATAACAAACCATCGGCAACCTAAGGCCGGCGAAGCAACAAGAACCCAACCTGATAAACAACAACTCTACGGCTATAACATGCCGGAGGAATAAATCAACTAAAAGAATAAGAGATTCAAATACTAACAACTAAACCAAGGACTCACGACTAAAATTGTCGGAGATAGAGATAACCATAACACAATACTAGAATAAGCGAGCTAAACCTTGCTCGGGAAGATGACATAATAACTTCTAAATAAATACAACAGCTCGACCGAACCAGTCGGCTCCCAAAATAAAACAATAATAAGATACTAACATAACTACCCAAGTAAAGTTTACATAACTTTACATCCGTATCTCACGAGATAATAAATACAATAATATTAATAACCCCAAGCTATTGCCCGGAAGACCACCTGTTATCGAACATGCACCCGTAGCTGCAACGCGCACTAACGAGCTCACTGCACAAACTAAGGAAAACAAACACACGAAATGAGTCATAATGACCCAGTAAGTTACTACATGCAATTGTATGGCATAGCATGGCGTGGCATGGCATAATGCACAAACATGTATAAAATCATGGCATCTTAATCGTATACCAACAATAAACTTGTATTAAGTCACCAAGTAACATAAACTTCATAAACCACAAAGCACGTTATCTTTCATATAAGTGCTTATAGTAAGCCACATAAGGGATAGAGAAGTTACCCAAATAGTGCCGTTGTGTTGCTCCTGCAATACACAATGTTATACTGTATCGTGCAACATCGATGCTCTGTGATGTCATCGACTTTCATCGAGAACCACTCGATTTAGATAGCAGCCAATGTCGCACGTATTGTTACGGCCAAAGGGGCTACTTCCCCATTGCGGCCAACAATGGAGGTGTGTGAGGTCCAGTGCGGCGATCCATAGCGAATACGAATCTTACGATTCGTATAGGCGATGTATCGTCCTACCCTGACAGAAAAACCAAATCCAAATAATGCCAGCTGGACTTTTATGCAATGCACAAGTAGATATTTACTCGCATGCTTAAACAAGAACCAAGACCGATCATAGCGGACATATCAAATCAAGTAGGACATAAAGCTCTACACACCAATTTAACAATGCACATATTTGCACATACTTAACAAATCCAACCAACTTATAAGTTTAGTCAAGAACCACATATTGAGGTACTCATAATCCTCAAGTTATCACCCAATCAAAAGTAGCATATAAGCTCAAGAAATCAGAACATGAGGTCTACCGTAGTCCTCTACTCGATATCAAACCAAAGACTATTATTTAGTCTAAGAACAATTATAAATCAAGACTTAGCATTTTAGTCTATACATAAGGGCATACCGGACTCAACCATAGTCCTAACCGTCGTACATAATCGACATCCTCAAAACCATTCTCATGAATGACAAGACTACACCGTAGTCTAAGACCCGCAAGTTTTCCATGTAAAACGCTCATCTGAATTTCCTAAAAGAAATCTCATTCAAATAATCATTTCTTAAGGATACACGAGATCATTGATTGGTCTCTAATGCTCCGTGCTCTACGAGCACGCTCTAAATAAATCCCCAATAAGCCTCTATATCGTGGGTGTCACAAATGGGACGCAATTCGAGATACTCGGGTACTCACAATCAAAACCAACCAAACCCAAACATCGTAGGATTTCAACCTAAGGCTCACTAACATCTTATTGAACCTATAACGACTCCATTGAGTCTTAATATCGCACTTCATTAAATACGTATTTCATAAATCCCAAATTTAACACATCATTCAAGTTTATAGAAATTCTCCCAAAAATAATCCGGGCTTGTTTCCCAAGCTTTAAAATCCAAGAACTCAACATAATCATAGTCAAACGAAACCCAAATGTCGTAGGACTTCCACTCGAGTTTATTAACACATTATTGAACTTATTAAGACTCCGTTGAGTCTAAATGCTAAGTTTCATCATTTACGCACTTCATCAATTTCAACAATAATACCCACTTTATTTAACAACAATATATCCAATAATTCGGGCTTGATTCTCAAGCCCTAAAATTCACAACAAACCCAACATAAATCATAACCCATTTCATAAATCACATAATTTCAATTAAGTGATCCTACTCATGTTATCTAGTGAGTTCACTCTTCCAAAGCCCCAATCATAGGCATACTTCCACAATAAATCCAAGTAACATATGGACATGATTTCTAGCATACTCATAATCCTAGAAACACAAGATGAAGAACAATCATATACTTAAACAATCATAGAAGTCATCTTACAAATGCTCCTAACAAGTTATACTTCCAAAAATCCCCAAATTGGGCATACAAAGCATATCAAGTGTTCATTGTCCACAAATAGCATATAAGTTGTTTTCCTTAGGGCCAATGAACCAAAATCAAAAGGAAGTAACTTACCTAGCTCGGATGAAAACTCCAAAGAACGCAAATCCGATCGGTGAACTTGTTCTACTCGTCGAGGGCTTCAAGATTCCGAAGTTTGAAGGCAATCGGACGGTTGGATCGTCTTGGATCGAAGAGAGAAGAAGGCTAGGGCTTGAATCTCCCATGGAGTCTCTCTCTCTCTCATACGTCTGATTTTAGAAGGAGAAATGAAGAGGTTTGGCTGAATTTGTGAAGAGGTTAGGCTATTTATACTTCCCAAGTAATGAGGGCAAAACAGGGAATTCCTTGGTACAATTAGTAGAGATTAGGATTAATAAATCACTAATCTAACCTTAATTAACTTCCAACTAATGTTAGGACATGATTAGGGTTAAGTATGGGTGGTTAGGAAGGGTTTAGAGGGGGTTTAATGAGGGTAGGATAGGTATTTTTCGTCAAAACACAAAACAGGCGAAAATCCCGTAGGTAGCTCCCAGTAGTTGAGGCGGGCGCCTCACTAAAACCCAGGCGGGCACCTGGAATGCTGGGGCCTGGTTTGATTTGGCAATGCTCTCAGCTCTTGAGGCGGGCTAGTGCTCAAAATTCGATGCGGCCGCCTCGTTTAACCCTTGAACTAGGTCTAAACATGTCCTAAATGGTCCCAAACTTATGGGCAACCATTCTAAGGTCTAACCCAACTCAAAACAAGTCGGAAACACACCCGAACAACTCCCGAAACAGCTCTGAGCGAAACCGGGAAGAGGTGCAACAACGTGCAACCGGAACAACGAATGAACTTGCAATCGAACGAGCAATGAAAGGAGACTTTTAAGGCAAGTCTAAGGGCTAATGAAGAAGCTTAAATACTTCAAGAAAGTTGAATAACAACTAGGGAAATAAGAGTCCCAAAGGAGAGACGATTACGCGACTCGATTCCCGAACTACGCGATAGAGACGAGCACTATCTCCAAAGCTTCCAAATCATCGATAGACTTAAGGAACACCTCCAACTTGAAGTCTAATACATCTAAACATGTTAATAAACAATCATATAGAGGTCTAGGACCAAACCGAGGTCACGAACACAAAACGCAAGCAAACCCTCAATCGCGTCGCATTCCGACTATCGTCGAGTCACGACTTGTGACTTTTAGCAAGTCAACAACTATATGACATCTCTTAATAGTGCTTTGGTCTTAACGTGGTCTCTCATACATATCTAGACCCTCTCGCAAACCAAAATTACAATCGACAAAGAAAGAAGTGCAAGTATGGGACGCAAACCGAGCTAACGAAGGAGCGGGGTGTTACATATATATATATATATCTGTGTGTGTGTGTGTGTGTGCGATTACTGCTATTATCACTATAATTAAATATGTACAATTATTACTACTATCACTATCACATAACAAAACTCATATAATCTATATTAATCAATGTATAACAAATTAAAATGACGATAAACCAAATAAAAGCAACTCAAATTACAAGCTTCATACGGTCATCCCTCCCCTAAAATGACCTAAATGTCCCCAACTCAAAAACCATTTCATTAATAGTGTCACCCAAATGATGTGACACTGATAATATATGTACTTAATTATTACAACTATATCTACAAATATTTAAGCCCAATTCAATAGACAATAAAATAGACATTTAGACTATAATTACTCTCAATTCATTGTACCTCTTACAGAGTATGATATACTCGACTACTCGCTCATATACATAATCACACCCTTTTACAGTCATCGTACATGTTCCCAGAGCAATTAAACTACGATTTACTTGTCCATAGTCATCTTCCAATGTCAATGAGCGGAAATGAAATCCGGTAATGATGGTGTTGTCACCTCTCACCAGAACCTTGTTGATATTTAAAAGTCCACTAATCCAGTATGTCATAACTGATGCAATTACTATTGCCAGTGAAGTTACGTGGTTATAGACAACAAAAGCGGTCACAGAGCATTTATATTCAAGGAGAAAACACATTTATGACTGAGTAAACAATGTTTGTTGAGTATCAAATTAGACATGATAAACTTTAAGGATCCATAGTTATTTACCAAATTATATTTCACTATGTATTTGTTCTTTAGCTCTTATGGATAAAATTTGTCTTAACAAAACTCACAAGTAAATTAATATTCAAAGAGGAAGCACATTTATGGTTGAGTAAACAATGTTTGTTGAGTTTTTAGATTGCTAGTCTTGTTTCCCTTGTATATTGGTAAAAAGAGAAAAGACATTCCTTCTTAGATTGATAGTATTTAATTTCTTAACAACTTCTTATGTTTTTTTTATTTACTTATCAATATTTATATATGTGATCATATGTAAATATTAACATTATTTTGTAATCGCAAAAATAAAAATGAATTTACCCACAAAAATCCCCCAATAGATTAAGAAAAATACTACAATAAAGAATAAATGTAAAAAAAAAAGACATTAAATACCAAATTCCTGCACCTTCTTACTACATTTTGCATTATTGCATATACATGATAGAATAAAGAATGCTCATGCATCATGTTAATAAGCATCCTGTAATTTTTAGGCATCACATTCGCATCAAATAAAGTAGTAATGCATCCAGCATTTGCATTTATTATCAAATAAGCTACATTAGGGGTGCGTTAAAGAAAAGAAAAGAAAATGCCACCAATCAGGAAAATAAATAATCTTATGGCATTTACTATGTCCCTGCAGCATAAGCATGCATGAAAAATAAATTTTAGGGCATGAAATATACATGTTTTGTCTCATATTTATCCGAGAATATGCCCAAAAATGCGTTCAGAAAAAAAATTGAATTGTATTACGAAAAGTCCATTTCGTGAACACATAGCATGCAAAATATGTTTTTAGCCTAGAACATGCATCATATAACTCCATTTGCATCTATAGTATAAATCATGTATAGTAAGGTCAAACAGTGACCACTAGTTCAATCATGCATCACAAGAATAAATTGAATAAATTTCATGCATCATTACCTAATTGCATCATTTAGGCATAAATAGGACATGCATAAGCATTATTAATAAAGTCAGGAATGCTTCAAAAAGTGCCAAGTAGTGCCAAAATCTAGCAGATCTGAAGTATATCCAGGCAGATCCAAAAAAAAAAATAGAGGAATATTGAAAAAAAATAGAGGAATATGAAAAAACAAAAAAAGAAAAAAGAGAGAATAAACATATAATAAGCATGCAAATAAAGAGAAATGGCAAGCATGCAGAATAAAGAAGAAGAAAAACAAAAGAGAAAACAAAAAAACAAAAAATCGGGAGAGGAGAAAATGCATGTACAAGAAAAGAAAAGGGAAATTTATAAGTGCATGCATGCAACAAGAAAAAATGTGGCGGCAGAAGAAGAAACTTTCGGCTGAAGCTAGGAAATGGAACGAAAAGAAAACATCAGCAAAGAAAAGATGATTTCAGCTGATACCAAGAGATGATGTAGCAAGGAAAAAGAAGCTTCTAACCAAGGTTAGAAGGAGCAGTAAAGAAAAATGCAGCAACATCAAGAAAAATTTTCCATCTAAAGCCGAAAACATAGCGGGACAGGGGAAAAGATTTTCGAGCAAAGGCTGGAACGGTGACAAAAGAAAAATCCCCAAAGAAAGTGCAAAAAAAACAAAGCGGCAAAGAGGACAAAGCAACGATGCGACAATTTCTTTGCATGGACACGACAACGGTAAAGGAAAGGAAGGTATTTTCCTTTTTTTGCAGTGCATTTGTTTAATGTTTGGAAACTTTCCCTTAAGGGGCACGCAGACCCGGATTAAGAGGGAAAGGTCTTGTTCTCCGGTGAAGGCTGAGTTCCTAAGGAGGCAATACATTCCATCCATTGGCTGTGTTGGAAACTTTCCTTTAAAGGGCACGCAACCCCGGATTACTAGGGAAAGGTCTTGTTCTCTACTAAAGGCTGAGTTCCTAAAGAGACAATTCATTCCGCACAGCCGCGTGACGAACTACGTTTGGTCTGATTCCTTGGCTAAGGATACGTAGGCAGTCTATCACGGTAGACACGACCATTATAGCACGTTATTTACCCTTGCCGCACTTATTTGATAAAGCTTTGCCGCACTTGCTCATTTAGTATTGCCGCACTTGCACCGCAACATTTAGTCCCCAGCTGAGTGAACTACGTTTCGGTTTGATTCCTTGTTTAAAGATACGTAGGCAGCCTATTTCGGTAGGCACGAGCGTTCCACGAGTGATAGTTTGGGTTTTGGCCTGAACTACGTTTTGGTCTGATTTCCTTTATTAAGGGATACGTAGGCAGCCTACACTAGTAGGTCCGACCATTAGAGCACTTCATTTCATATCTGCTTAAGAATTACGATAACCTGTTATAACCGATTAAATATGTCTAGGTTATGGTGTTTGGCTTGTGTTATAAACTGTTGCATTATAACTACTACCTGTTGCATCTCATCCCCATTTTATAATTGAACGAAATTGGAGAGTCTATTGTTTATCAACGATGTTCGTCTACTCAGTAAGCCTTGGATTACCCGTAGACTCCATCGTTGAGGGGCTCTGTAGACACCCCAATTTCGTACCTCAGGTATGTGACATGACATAAAATATCAAGAACTGTTGAAATATTAACAAATGTCAAGATACGGGGTTGAAAATGCAAAAGGACAAAGTAGGATGCATGAATAGTGAACTGCATAGGAAGAAAGTGTCAAAATATGAAACTGGAATAGTAAGCTGGCACCGCCACAAGGGGTAGTTGGCGCCGCGCCAAGAAATGTTGTATGTCGCGACAAGGTCTTCAACAGTGCCCGCTTCGTTAACGCATTGTACAAATTGTTGAGCGCGCGGTACAAGCTGATGAAGCACGAATCCAACTATAAATAGAGGTGCCCGGCTCCCCATTTCGAAGAAGAATTTCGCTGAAGGCCTCTCGCCCAGAGTTATTCTACGTAATTTTTACGCCGAGTGCGATCGTCCAATCCCCTCTCTCATAAAGTCTCAAAACCCTGTCCAAACTCCGCCAAAACACAAATCCAACCGATTAAAGTGATCCCTAGCCCTTTAGTTAGGTATCCACTATATTTTCCTGATCCAAAAATCCCAAAGTAAGCTGTTACTCTGCCCGAGTAATAAGCTGAAATACACAAAATATAAGCTGTTATTCCGCCCAACCAAAAAAGCCAAAACTACCATATACAAGCCGTCACTCTGCCCAAATCACATCAGCAACAGCAATAAAAGTCTCCCTCTCCCGAGAAGGACAGAGCGAGCACACCCTGCTCTAAAAGGTAATAGAATTTAAGGGCGTTTTTATTTGTTTATTTATTTATTTGTCTATTTATTATTTATAAAAGTTGTATTTAAAATTCGGCCCAATGTAGTCAATATAAGTTGTTGTGCTGCCCGGATTAGAATAGAAAATAGTATGTAAAAGAGTCGTTATAATGGCCAAATATTTTTAAATGCATTTGTAATTATTGTAAGGAAATGGCTGCAAGTCCGTAAATAATGTAGCCACGGATATATTTGTTTTATTTTCCCGTCTTTTAATGCTCTATTTATTTGTTAAATAAATATAACAATAAGCATACTTCAGCCAAAAACTATTTTGAGACCGAAAGGGAGAGTTGGGTGCCTAGCACCTTCCCAACTCGTAACTTAGCTTCTGAACCCGTTTTTTTATCTCTGGTTTTTTTTTTGTTCTGTTTTTTTCTTTATTTTTGCCTTAAAATAAAGATGGCGACTCTAAAACTTTTTGGATCCAGTGGGGCCTCGCAACACTCCTTCTTTGCACTTTTTCCGTTTTCCCCTAAAAAAGGGAGAATGGGAATGGAAGGGTGATGTATTCCTATATCCCGGTATCCCCTAAAAAAGGGATAACTTGATGCGGGAAACCCAAAGCTCCTATAGTGATCTGAAACGGGCCATAAGGCTATTTTTTTAATAAAAATCCACTAAAGGCAACCGATGCGTATTCCAACGCGCTATCATAGACAGCACTCCTCTCGCACTTTTGATTTCGTCTTCCCCTAAACAAGGGAGGGTGGAACGAGAGCAGTGGTGTCCCGCATCCGCACGTACGCGCACCCCTATCCAAGGGCGCGTGGGGCGCGGGCGCACGACCCGGGAGCCTATAGGAGGGTCTTCATTAGAATCATACATATGGATGGGAGAATTAGGGTTTGCATTGTGTGGGGCTTGTATTCCACTAGAAGAGCCATCAGGAAAACTAGGGGGATCTTGTTTAACCCGACTTTGATCATCCTTGGGCGAAGTATTCAAGATTGGTTGATCTTGCATGGGAATCTTATCCTGCAAAGAGTTGCTTGGCTCTTTAACTTTCCAAGTGACAGCTTTCTCTTTCAGAACTGGATTTAAGGAAGCTTTAGAAGGAATGTCATTCACTTTAGCTTTTTCTTTTTCCTTTTGGGCCAATTCAGTCTCGGGTATTGCAGTTTTAGAGGGAATAGAAGATGAGGTTTTCATCGTATTCAGTTTGTTGGCTTTGCAAGTGGAATCATCATGACCTTGGCGACGGCAACAATTGCAATACATAGGCAATCTTTCAGCCTCTATAATCTGCCAGAAACCAACTGTGGAATCACTATCAATCCACATACGGCTAGGGATAGATTTAGTCAAATCAACCTCAACACAAATCCTAGCAACGCTAGGTCTCGACGGGTTAGCCGTGGGGTTGTCTATGATTAAAGGAGAACCAATCATATTGCCAATGGAAAAGAGGGCAAGCTTATTAAACAGGTAGATTGGGAGATTTGGTAGGGAAAACCATATGGGGACTATAGGGCTTTCCACATCTGAACGAAAGTCGGGAGTCCATTTGAAAACTCTCATAGGATAGGCGCCAACAAACCATTGATCATTGATCCATAGCTGCTGAAAATCAGCCTCGTGATTGGTTTGGATCAAGACGTGTTTCGAATCTAGATGACCCAAGGTTACAGCACTTTTGAGACCAAAGGTAAGGAACTCCTTGCGCATGATTTCCATAGAGGGACGACCATGGGAGAACTTACCTACCAAAGTAAGTTGAAAGGGTTTTGCAAAGGCAGAAACTTGCTCTAGCGAAAGGCGAAGAGCGGGCTCTCCCTTATAGGATGAGGGAGGAATAAACGAAAGAGAAGGATTTAGAGAAGAGGTGGCGGCAGTATTAGAGAATAAGGAGGCGAATCATTTTTTGTGAGATCGAGATGGGGGTGACGGAGGGGAAGTAGCACCGGCCGTCGTCTCAGTCGTGGCCGAAGCCATGCAAGGCTGGCCAAAGATGATCAATGTGGCAGGGAGAGAATACTTTTAGAGAGAGAAATTTTTTAGGGTTTTTTTTGTGGTTTTTCTCATCTCAGACCTCATTGTCACCGCCTCACGGGCATTCTCTCATTTTACCGGTCAGCCATGGTAAACTCCCTCCCCCCTCCTTCTCTCTCTCTCTTGATTTGTTTCTTCCCTTCTCTCGAGCATTTGGTTCAATTCGTTTCGGTTTGCTTTGGAAAAAAAAAAGGAATCATTGGTAGGGGGTTCAATTTGTAGTTTTGACTTAAACCAAACTGAATTATTTACACTTTGTACCTCCAAACCATTGTCCTCGATCCATGCATTTGGGAATTACATTTGAGATTCTAGCGACAGAAATTGAGACTCAAGTAAATACTGCAACAAGGAAACAGATACAGGAGCAAGTCAAATGGTGTTTAAACCTTTTTTTTTTTGATAATTAAATAATATATATCAAGCATCAAAAGAGGTGATGCGTCCTTTGTACACTAGAAGTATACCAATCAAAAGATTAGCCAATATCTATGCTATTTACAAAATCTACAATAGCAATGTTGGAGCTAGAAGAAGAGTGATCAGCCTCGGAACACCAAAAATGAAGGGTGCAAATCAACAAATTCTTCAATTCCGGGACTGACATTTTCACGTTATCGAAAGCCCTATGGTTTCTTTCCTTCCATAGAATCCAACACACTCCCAAAAGAGCTGTCCCCCATATACGACCACTCCTATTCGAATACCCCATATTCCAACCTCTGACATGGTCAATGATCAAATATGGCATGACCCAAGACATTTTGAACATACCCAGCCCAAAATTACAAAGCTCTAAAGCCACTTGGCAGTGTAGAAGTAAATGATATACACTTTCCTCGCCAACCTTACACATATAACACCTATTGACAAGAACCATGTTACGTTTCCGCAAATTATCCTCGGTTAGGATAGCTTCGTGAGTTGCTTCCCACATGAAAAAACCACTCTCTTAGGGGCTTTGGATCTCCAAACTGCTCTCCAAGGAAAAGAAGTTCTACCACAATTGAAAAGCTTGAGATAATACGAGCTAACTGAAAAAAAAAGAGCCCCCTACACCTTTCCAATCCACCTTATCCATCAACCTGTCTGTATCATGCTCTTGAAGCATCCCTAAAAGCTGCACAACTGACTCTATCTCCCAATCATGAAAATTCCTTCTGAACATGGGATTCCAAATAGGATTACCCTCCACCAAAGATAATATAGAGCTAACTCTACGATCCTTATCCGTGGAAAGCTCAAATAAATTCTGAAACACCTCCCTCAAACAAGTATCCCCACACCATCTATCTTTCCAAAACCTCACCGAGGCCCCATTGCCAACCTCAAAAGCAATGAATCTTTCAAAAGAATTCCACCCTTTCCTTATACCTCGCCAGACTCCCACCCCATAAGACGAATTGACCTCGTTAGGGAACCAACAATGACCCTCTTCTCCATATTTGCAAACCACCACTTGCCTCCAAAAAGCCTCCTTATCTGTGAGATATCGCCACAACCATTTTCCCAGCAAAGCCTCATTAAATAATTTGAGTTTTCTGATGTTCAGACCTCCCTCCTGAACCCTCGAACACACCTTTTCCCAATTCACTAAATGAAACTTATGCTCATCTGTTTGCCCCTCCCACAAAAAATCTCTTTCCAGCTTTTCTAATCTTTGCCTAATTGTGGCAAGAATCACAAAGAGCGATAAGAAGTAGGTTGGTAAATTAGCAAGAGTGTTCTTGATCAATACTAATCTCCCCCCCTTGGAAAGAAGTTGACACTTCCACCCTGCCAATCTCTGCTCGAAATGCACGACCTCTGGATTCCATAACGCCCTGCTCTTTGATTGTGGACCTATGGGAAGCCCAAGATAGGAGGCAGGAAGAAAAGCAGACTTACAACCAAAGAATACAGCTAGAGCCCCAACATTTTCCACCCCCCCCCAACAGGAATAATTTCACTCTTAGAAATGTTAATGCGAAGGCCGGAAACTGCTTGAAAAAATAATAAAACTAAACGAAGATTCCCCAACTGAGCCTTATACGCACAAAAAAACTAAGGTATCATCTGCAAAGAGAGAGATGGGAAATCGACACCTCCTCTCCCTCTCCTCCCCACCTTAAAGCCACTTATAAGACACACTTTGCCTGCCTCTCTAACATCCTACTAAGAGCCTCCATTACCACGATAAACAAAAACGGGGACAAAGGGTCTCCTTGACGCAAGCCTCTCGAGCTAAAGAAAAATCCCGATGATTCTCCATTCACCAAGACAGAGAAGCGAACCGTAGAAATACAGAAACGGATCCATTGAATCCACTTGAAACCAAAACCCATTCTTTCCAACATGTATAACAAAAAGTCGATTCACATTATCATAAGCTTTCTCTATATCCAACTTACACAACAACCACAGGACCTCGCTTTTCAACCTATCATCCACGGCTTCATTGGCAATTAAAGACGCGTCCAAAATATGTCTATCCTTCACAAAAGCGTCTTTGCGACACCGAGATAATACTCCCCATTATCCTCTTCATTCTTTGGGCTAGCACTTTGGATATCAACTTGTAAATGCCACCAACCAAGCTTATCGATTAGAAAATCTTTCAAATCGGTAGCACTACTCTTTTCGAATCAAGACTATGAATGCATCATTAAGGCTTTTCTCAAATCTCAAACTAGAATGAAAGAACTGAAACACCTCCATGATGTCCCCTTTAATCACCTCCCAGCAATGTTGAAAAAATGCCATAGAAAACCCATCGGGGCCTGGGGCTTTATCTCCCTCCATCTTACGTAGGACTGCTACCACTTCCTCGATCGAAAAGGGACGCTCCAAGGCTTCCGAATCCACAACACTAATACTGTCAAAGCCCACACCATCCAAATTTGGTCTCCAGCCCCCACTTTCTTCAAATTGATGCCTAAAAAAATTCATGATGCCCACCCTAATATCTGCCTCATCCTCTAACGCACTCCTTCAATCTAGACAGAATCGATTTTTTTCTTTGCTCCGTACGTATCTTTGCCATCGTGTGAAAGAATTTGGTATTATTATCTCCCTCCTTTAACCACCGAACCCGCGATTTTTGGCGCCAACGATCTCTTCACGAATAAGAAGACTCTTCAATTCTGATTTAAGCGCATCCTAAGGGATTCCTCTTCCTCATTCGTGTACCGGCCCACTTTCTCATCCGATCGCAAATCACATCTGAAATTGATTTGATTTTAATCTCCACCTTACCGAAGATCTCTCTATTCCAAACTTTTAATCCTCCTTGAGCAACTTCAGTTTCCTAGCTAATCTGAAACTTGGATCACCTGCCACCGAATAAGAATCCCATCTATCCTTAACCCAATCCAGAAACCCAAGCTCCTTTAACCACATATTCTCAAACCGAAAAGGAATTCTCCCTTTAGAATCACCATCACACTCAAGAAGCAACGGCACATGATCTGAAGATAGTCTCGGAAGGCAGGACTAAACAGAACTAACAAAGCAACACTCCCAATCTCCAGAAATTAAGAATCTATCAATTCTCGAAAATTAATGACGCTCCCCATTTCTAAACCACGTAAAATCCCCCCTACCAAAGCAAGATCCACTAACTCCATCTCATTGACGAAATCATTGAACTTCATCATTTCTCTGGAATAGATTTGAGCACTAGAACGTTTCGTCTTCGTTTTTAAATTAAAACCTAGTACTCATCTGTTTTTAAATTATCGTCTTCGTTTCTTTTTTCGTCTATTCTAAAATAATTGTCCTCTTTTAAAACTTTTCTTTTTAGAAAAACATTTTTACTACTTTACCCTCTTATTTTTTCTAACTACTTTAATTATGACCACATATACAAGGGTATTAAAGGAAATCAAACATTACACCAATATTTATAGTACAGTCAATTATTTTTTAATTAAACGATGTGTCGGATCAAAATAGACAATAATTTAGAAACGAAGGGAGAATATTATACATTTCCTCATAATTTGAATTGTAACGCCCCAAACTCGGGTCCCACTACCTGGGCTCACATCTGGCCACATCACTACAAATTCAAACTTAAAATAAATACTAAATTAAAACGACATCCAACTAATATTACAAAAGTCTCCAATTTAAATATAGTCATCCAAAATAAATTTCGGAAACAAAGTCTTCTAAAATTTTCTCTGTCTTCATTAACTTCTAACACATATAATTATGACCTAAAAACCTTGATTCTTCGCCGGTATCCTCTACCTCAAACTTAGTCTTAACTTCGACCTGGAAGAAGAGGGTTGTGAAGGGTGAGCGAACAAAGCTCAGTAAGATCATACGTCGCCCCTCCGGTTTCTAAGGAGGGGTGACTCAAAGAATAATCGTGTTGTAAGTTAAAAACAAAATTTAGAAATTTGATAATTTGCAAAAATCAAAGATAAGTATCGATCGACAAGAATATAAATTCTAAAACAAAAATGGAGAGTTCAAACAAAACGATTAGGATCAAATAAGTTTGTCATTACTGACTGTCCCATACCAGCCAGTAATAACCGAATATCTAAATATTTATTTAGATCACATAAGGGTCTATTGACCAAGAACCAAATCCCCCGAAGGGTACACAAATCCCCCGTAAGGTACACGAATCCCCCAAAGGGTACACAAATTAAGGTATATCCGGATAACCGCACTCATAGGCCAAGTGGTGCAATTTCAATTATTTCAAATGTTGTCACGAAAATCCCCGTGACGGGTTGTTCATACTTAGTGATCATAAATAATTTCAAAACATAAATAGTACTGTTAATGTACTATTATCAAAACATAAATAATATCAAAATTCGTCATTTTCAATACCAAAGAGTATACTGACAAAGTTTACAAATACAAAGAAATTTCTCAATAACAAAGGTATTTCATGAAAATCAGAGTAGACATGAAATCTGCGAAAACGAGGATACAACGAAGATATTCAATAACGCTAACGAAGGAGTCAAAGCAACTACCGACATGAGGTCGGGCATGGCAAATGAAAGAACGAATAATTTCAAGAATTTGCGGAAGCCTAACATTAAAAGTATTTTTATACTTTTTCAAAGAACCTAAAAGAAACGTAATCCCTTACCTTGTTAAGATGTGCTCACAACAAAAGTCTCGAACCGCAAATTGAAGCCATATATAATTCGTCTTGTCCAAATCTAATTAAAATATAACACAATCACTAAACTAACAAAAAATGTACTAACCAAAACCTATTAATTTAAATAACAACGAATTTAGTAATACTTTATTAAATAATTTATTGTTATTATTATTATTTTATTTTATTTATTATTGTGATTATTTAATTTTAACTCAAACACACACATAATCACACACACACACACTAAACATACAATTGTAAAAGTCAAAAGAAAATCTATATACCTATATATGTAATCAATGATCTAAAAGATAATCAAGTCATTAAGTCTCTGATTCAGTACGATTTGGACTTTTAATTTTTTTTTTATCCTCCATTAATCATACAAAGAGTAAAACAAACTGTGATAAACCGAGTATGTGCACAGTAAGACATATATCATCATCCCCTTTATATATATATATATATATATATATATATATATATATATATATATATATATATATATATATGTATGTATTAAATATAATCACTAAACAAACTAATCTGTATCATACCTCCAAACCAGACAGTCTCTCGGTGAAGATCTTGGTGAGCCGCCGGAAACTTTCTTCTCCAGCAGTAACTTGCCGCCTACTCCTATTATTATTAGTGTTATTATTATTATTTTATCCTAAAGCTTTCTTTTATACTCCACTTGTTGGGGTTTACTTAACTCTAACCGAAAAGCCTAATATTAAATGGACTCAAATTAATTAAGTTACACTAATAAAGGACTAGAATTAAAGTCTTAGTCAAAATGGGCCTAGCCCAAACCCAAATTAATTAGTTACCAAATAAGTCCAAAACAAAAATTTATTTTTAGTCAATATAACTTAATATTTTAAAAATTGAAATAATCGGGGTATTATATGAATATTTAAGTGCAACCTTAATACGGAGGTTTAGGGTTTTTCTCTCTTTAAGTGGCTGAACCCTCCTGTTTTGTTTGGTCCTGGCCGTTCCGGCCATGGCTGCCACCGAGGTTATCCCTCCGGCTCCATCTTCTCCCTCGGCAAAGAAATCCTTTGCTTCTCTTTTCACCTCTTCTTCTTCCCCTTCAATGGACAACCTGCCTCTTATTCCCCCTTCCTTGTACAAGGGGGAACCTGCTCTTCGACTCTCTGCAGAGATGGTAGCCGCTCTTTCTAAACCCTTCCAATTCTCACTTGTAGGGAAATTTTCCCATGGGCGGCCATCCATGGATGTTATGCGCAAGGAGTTCCTTACCTTTGGCCTCAAAGTGGCTGTAACCCTTGGCCATCTTGACCATAAACATGTCCTGATCCAAACTCATCACGAGGCTGATTTTCAGCGCCTATGGATCAAAGACCAATGGTATGTGGGTGCTTTTCCTATGCGCGTCTTCAAGTGGACTCCAGATTTCAGACCTGAGGTTGAAAGCCCTATCGTTCCTGTTTGGTTCTCTTTACCCGGGTTGCCTATTTATTGTTTAACAAACAAACTTTATTCTCTTTAGCCAATATGATAGGAACTCCTTTAATCATAGATTCCCCCATTGCCAACTTGTCTAGACCTAGCGTGGCTCGTATATTTATTGAGGTCAATCTTACCAAAACCATACCTAGCCGTATCTGGATCGGGAGTGGTTCTTCCACGGGGTTTTGGCAATCCATTGAGGCTGAAAGGCTTCCCCTATATTGCTCTTACTGCCATCGCCAGGGGCATGAAGGCGACTCTTGTAAGTTATTCCATAAACAGATAAATAAAGGTAAAACTGATGAACCAAGCGATCCTGATATTCCTCAGCATCCCAGCACTACTTCGGCCAAGGCTCATGGAGAAACTATTACCAAAACCATCTGGAAAGCTAAAGATAATAATCCCTTAAAAACCAATATTGTGGACATCCCGGGTCCTAGCAAAACCAACCCCATTATTGCTGAAGGGAGACCAGATTTGGATGCAAGTATGAGCCCCAATTGTCCTATTTTGAATGCTAATGCTTCTTCTGACCAGCCTCCGGTGTCTGAGGATAGGAGTGACCAAAACCCTACCTCTAATCCTATTAATGTTGGGCCAACAGTTGATAAACCCAATGTTGAAGAAGTGATTGAACCCCCTCCTCAATACCAAAACAAAGATCTTATTCATTGTGCTTTCAATGAAGAACACAACGCAACGGATTGTACTGATAAGGAAATTCCTGCACAGAACTTGTCGGCTGACAATGTGAGCATTTTATCACCAAACCGTTTTGTGGTGCTTCAGACTTTTGAAGAGGATACTGGAGATACTGATAATCCCCAGATTGATGCTCTCAATCTGGAAACCTTGGGTCAAAAGAAAAAGAAAGAGATCCCAGCTTCTTTCATAACGACTCGCTCTCGTAAGCGAGATAAGGTCCACAAAGGTTCCAGCCCCCCTCCTTTCAATGATAATTAAGACCCTATTATGGAACATTCGGGGAGTGGGTAATGATACCACCGTCTCCCACCTAAAAAAATTGGTTAAACTTCATAATATTTCTCTTCTCTCTATTTGTGAGCCTATGATAGATAAAGATAAACTCCCACTTATTGCTCGTAAACTGAAATTTCGTTTCTTTTGTAGTAATATGGTTAATTCTATTTGGGTTCTTGCCAAGTCTTCTTTTAATTGCCAGCTTGTTAAAGACTCTACGCAACATCTCACGATCAACATTCAGCACTTCTCCTGGGCACACTTAGTGAATGTCTCTTCAATTTATGCTAAATGTTCTGCAGTGGAAAGACTGGATCTGTGGACTGAACTTATTGACATGGGTGTCGACTTCATCAATTCTCCCTGGTTGGTGTTGGGGGATTTTAACATTATTTTAGCTCCAAGTGAAAAAATTGGTGGTAATGGCTGGGATAGGCAAGGGCCCTATTACTTTCAGGCCTACATGAATGCCACAAGAGTTCATGATTTGGGGTACATTGGCAGCTAGTTCACTTGGAGTAACAATCGAGACGGTCCTGCTACTATTTACCAAAGGCTTGATAGGGCTTTATGCAACTTGGTCTGGTCTACTACCTTCTCCTCCAGAGTGGTGGAACACCTTAACAGGACTTGCTGTGATCATTCCCCCCTTCTGATCTCGATATCTGATGCTACAAAAACCGGGCAGCACCACTTTAGATTTTTAAATGTCTGGACCTCCCATCACACTTTTTTGGATGCTATTCGGAGGGCCTGGGACATCCCGTGTAATGGGAGACCGATGGTTTATTTTGCTAATAATTTGAAAGCAGTTCGGCGGGCTTTAAAGGAGTGGAATAAAACAACGTTGGGCAATATATTCCAGGATATTAAGGAAGTTGAAGACTACATTCTTGAAAAGGAACTTCTTTATGAATCCAACCCTTCTGATTCTAATCAGGCGGATCTTCATCAGGCTTCTGCTAACCTGAAATACAAACTCAAGACTGAGGAAGACTTCTGGAAGCAAAAATCTCATCTTCGTTGGCTCAAGGATAATAATGGCAACACTAAATTATTTCACTCCTCGGTTCAACAAGCTCGAAGAAACCTTTTCATCCATGAAATTAAAGACATACATGGAAATCTTCTAAAAGAGGAGGAGGCAATTAAGAAGGATGTCATTGAATATTATAGTGACCAGCTTACAACCTGTACGAGATCTGATGAGGATCTCTTATCGCACATCCCTTCTCTTATCACCCAGGATCAAAACAATTTGCTTACATCTCCCCCAACTGTTGAGGAAATCCATGAGGTTGTCTTCTCTCTCAATGGGGACAATGTTGATGGGTTTTCGAGTAAGTTCTACACTGCTTGTTGGGACATTATTTCTTTGGACCTTCATCTAGCTGTTACATAATTTTTTTCTGGGTTTGAGCTTCCTAAATCCTGGACAAGTACCCTGCTGCTCACTATCCCGAAATCTAACCATATCGACTCGTTTAAGGACCTCCGTCCTATTAGCCTCTGTAACTTTTGTAGCAACGTGATCACGAAACTACTCTTTACTCGTCTTGCTATTATCCTGCCTGATATTATATCTCCTAATTAGAGTGCCTTTACTAAAAAGAGGCTCATTCAGGATAATCTTCTCTTAGTGCATGAGTTGTCTCATCATTTGAAGAAAAAGATCAACGGTTCCAATGTCATTGTTAAATTGGATATGGCCAAAGCTTTTGATCGCGTTTCTTGGATTTATCTGACTAAGGTTCTTAGGAAGTTTGGATTTGGCGAAGGATTTATAGACCTGATTTGGCGGGTTATCTCCAATAATTGGTTTTCTGTCTTAATTAATGGAGTTTCGACTGGCTTCTTTCCCTCTTCTCGGGGTATGCATCAAGGGGATCCGCTATCGCCTAGCCTCTTTATTATCGCTGCAGAAGTTCTTAGTCGGGCTCTGAATAATTTGCATCTCTCGAACCCCCACTTTGCCTTTCATACTTCCGCGGGCTGCCCTATCATATCACACCTTGCTTTTGCTGATGATGTCGTCATCTTCTGTAATGGTAACAAACAGTCCTTAATTAAACTTCGTCAATTGCTTACTTCTCACGAAAACTGCTCTGGTGAATTGATTAATACTGGCAAGAGTTGCTTTATGGTTTCTAGTCAAATTAATCACTCTCGTATTCTGACCATTCGGGGTCATCTCGGCTTTAATCACAAAGCTCTTCCTATTACCTATTTAGGCTGTCCGCTTTATGAAGGCCGCAAAAAGAAATCTTTATTTGATCAATTACTTGAGAAGTTGCAAGTTAAGATTACTTCCTGGATTGGGGCATTTCTGAATCAAGCGGGCAAAGTGACTCTTATTAATTATGTTCTTCATTCTATTGTGATGTATCAGATTGCGATTCTTGACCCTCATGTTTTAGTCATTAATCAGATTAACATAATGCTTGCCAACTTTTTCTAGGGTTCGATAGAAGGCAAGGCTAAATCTCATTGGACTGCATGGGATTTGTGCTGTAGACCAGTTATTGAAGGGGGTATTGGTATCCGGGCTGTCAAAGATGTGATCCAAGCTTTCTCCTTGAAATTGTGGTGGCGATTCTGCTCTTCTAACAACCTCTGGTCTCAATTTCTGAAATCCCGTTACTGCTCAGGTTTTCACCCTTCGGTTGCTTCTCCTCGGGGCTCCTACACTTGGAGACGTATGTGTTCGGTGAGACGAGATGCTGAGTAGTATATTACGTGGATTGTGGGTAGGGGCTCTTGCTCGATTTGGAGAGACAACTGGTTGCCTAATGGTCTTCTTTCCCAGCCTGCTGGAAGTTAATTTTCTTTAGTCAAGGACCTGTTTGATAGCTCAGGTATTATCAGTAACGCTGCTCATGATTTGTTGGGCTTCTCCAACGTGGAACTGATTCTTCGTGAAGGTATTACCCTTTCTGATGATCCTGATTGTGCTTGTTGGAGTCTCTCCCCAAAGGAAATTTCTCCCTTGCATCTGCCTAAAATGTTGTTCGCGAGAAATGGCCTATCTTGGAATCGGCCAGGTTTATTTGGAGTAAGCCTATTCCCCAGCACATTAGCATATTTATGTGGCGTCTCTGGCAGCATAAGTTAGCAATTGATGAAAGCGTTATTAAGAAGGGATTTCAAATGGTTTCCCGCTGTTCCTGTTGTGTGACTGGTCACTTTGAATCTTATTCCCACGTATTCCTCTCCAGCCCGGTTGATGCAGCTGTTTGGTCTGAATTCAATATGCTTGGGAATGTTCAATGTTCATTGGCTGATATTAATCAGGTTTGTTTTCCCTGGTGGCTCAAGCGGGATAATTCCACCATCCATGTTATCACTCCATCTATCATCCTTTGGGAACTTTGGAAATTCAGAAACAAGGCTTTACATGAGGGGTCTAGGTGTTCAGCCAAAATTATTATTGACAGAATCAAGTTCTTGATCTTCACAATTCTTAAGGACTCTGATCAGTCTTCTCGTAATCCTTCTAATTGGAACTCCATGTTCACTTCTAGAATTGGGCGTTCAATTAGTAGAACTATCAGATTGGTAAGCTGGATCAAACCTTCTGTTGGATGGGTGAAACTTAATACTGATGGGGCAAGCCGTTGCAATCCTGGTCCCAGCTCGGGGGGAGGCATTATCTGCAATAATCTGGGCTGTATGATTTTTGCTTTCTCTTCGTATTATGGGCCCTCTACCAGTTTTCTAGCTGAATGTAAAACGCTCCTTCATGGCCTCTCTTGGTTACATAATCATGGATTCTCTAAGGCAATTGTGGAAATTGATTCTAAATGTCTCTTTGACTGTATTGTGGGAA
The DNA here is from genome assembly GCA_013146195.2 of Codonopsis lanceolata. NCBI lineage: Eukaryota > Viridiplantae > Streptophyta > Magnoliopsida > Asterales > Campanulaceae > Codonopsis > Codonopsis lanceolata. The sequence goes on from CM028378.1 coordinate 124,243,977, forward strand.
ATTTTCAGCCTCCTTGGAAAAGTAGATACTTAATCCGTAAAATTAACTCCCTCACTCAATCTATGGAGCTTTCCTTTCATCATATCTTTCGAGAAGCTAGTTCTGTCGCTGATGCTCTGGCTAACCTGGGTGGTGATCAAGGTGTGGATGATAGTTTTTCTGTCCCTGCTGCTCTTCCCCCTAGAATCTGAGGTCTAATCAATTTGGACAGCATTGAAACCCCTTATATTCGTATCTCTTAGTTAGTCTTTCATGCTGTTTTTTCATTCCGAGGTCCGGCTCCTTCGTCCTCCCATCTATAAGGACAAGGCTGGTTGTCCCCCTCAAGTTTGTACTCATTTTTTAATTAATAAAATCTAGCAGGGTGCCATCCCTGTTTCCTTAAAAAAAAAAGGGGGGGGAGTATATTATATTTAGTTAGGCAATGCTAGGGTCACTCTTATTTTACACCAAAATATAGGTACTCTATGATGTGGCATACTCTCATTGGTTGGACATTTTGTGGGTCCCAGCACTCCAGCCAATGAGAGTGTGTCACATCACAGAGTACCCATACTTTGGTGCAAAATGAGAGTGACTCAAGCATTACCCATTTAGTTATTTCTAAGTACATTGTTATTTTAGCATTTATATTTCGAGTAATGATATTCTTAACACTAGTATTACAACTTGCATACTAAGAGGTAAAGTTGAAAAATCAACTATGTATTTCTCAAGGTAAGTTGTAACATCAGTGGTAACACTAGTTGTAAGGCTAGCATTATTCATTAATATTTGAATAATGCTAGCCTTACAACTAGTGTTACCACTAGTGTTACAACTTGTCTTGAGAAATACATAGTTGACTTTTCAACTTTGTCTTTTAGTATGCAAGTTGTAACACTAGTGGTAATACCGGTAAGTATATCATTACTCTATATTAATAGTGTTGAGATCGCACATCTTCTAAATCCTATTGAGATTTAGAACTTACCACGATTTATGTATCTAAATCATGTTGAAATCTAAAACTTACCACAATTTAAGCATCAATTCTCGTTGATTCAATGGAAATCGAAAATTGGAATAAAATAGAATCAATTCTTATAAAATTTAAAGCTAAATTATGAATTACATTGAAATCTATATTTATAGGACTCATAAAGTTTGGGAAAACTAAAACCTTCTAAAAACTAGTCAAACATATGTAATAACCTAATATGACTTAAATACATCAGTTAAATACTTAAATCTACTTCTAAATATATAGATACTACCTTAATAAATATAAGAATAATGTTAGCCTTACAACTAGTATTATCACTGGTGTTACAATTTGCCTTGAAAATACATAGTTACATTTCTAAAGCTTTCGCTACATCAGTTGGTATTAGAGTTAAAATCTGGTATCGATTTACCCTTTTATTCTATTTCTATTCTTATTCTTTTTTTTTTTTTTCCGTTCATTGTCACCTCCATTTCATGACAATTATATATTTATATTACACTTGATATCTTCCCGCCCTTCTCTAGTCACAATCCCTCACTCCCCAACCCATAGTCAATTGGAGTAAATGATGAAGAATTGATTCCAGATTCTGGAATCAAAATTCATTACATAGATCCATTTGATCAACCACCCCCACCCCACCCCAACCCCCAACCCCCAACCATAAACCTATTCTTTGTATTTAATAAACGATTTGTCACTCCACGATTTATAAAGATGATCGAAAGAATGTAGTCAACAAAGTCAACAAAGTCAAAACTCTACAAGGATACGAAATTTTACAAATTCTAGTGTCAAAAACAAGTGGGAGGACAAACATAAAACATAATCTTTTCGCCCTAATTCAAATTCGGGTACAAAATTTTTTCAAAGACGAGGAGAATTATACAGGAGCAAGTCAAATTGGTATAAATACCTCGTATATTATATTTAGTTATTTCTAACTATATTGTAATATTCGAATTTATATTTATTAGAGTAATATTTTTTATAATTAAAAGTATATTTAAGTATTTAATTGTGTATTTAAATCATATTATGTTACTACATAGCTTAGGCTAGTTTTTTTTTGGAAGTTTAAGTATATTTCTCAAGCTTTATAACTCCAATAAATATAAGTTTCAATGTAATTCCGAATTTAGTTTAAATTTTTATAAGAATTGATTCTTTATTCTAGTTTTCAGTAATTATTTAAATCAATCAGAATTGATGCTAGCTAAATCGTGGTAGGTTATAGACCTCGACTTAGACTAATTCGTGGGGTTAAGACGTCATTTATGGTTGGGCAACTGATGCAATCTTTCCCATTGACTTGGTACTTAAGTGAACACTACTTCATGCACATCTTACACCTTCCTTTCCCTCCGCATACTCCATAGCAACAATATGCATACCACCAGTTTTCTCATCATTTTTGTGTGTGTGTTGATCAACATTTTGGGGTCTCGGCTTAAGTTTGCACTAGCATGCACTCCCACAGAGAGACGAGCGCTTCTCGGGTTCAAACAAGGCCTTACTGATCCTTCGGGGAGGCTTTCTTCTTGGGCAGGCAATAACTGCTGTCAATGGGCTGGCGTTGGCTGCAACAATGACTCGGGGCATGTCATCGAGCTCAATCTCAGAAACACGTTTCCAACCACTAGCTATGGGATGGCTTCCATGGAAGATGGCAACTTCACGGCTTACAAAAGGTCATGTTTGGGAGGGGAAATGAATCAATCTTTGATTGATCTTATATATTTGGAATATTTGGACTTAAGCTTGAATGATTTTGAAGGCAATCAAATCCCTGAATCCTTTGGTATGCTAAAGAACTTGAGGTATCTCGATCTTTCTTTCTCATCTTTCGGGGGAGAAATCACGCCATCTCTTGGTAAACTGTCGAACCTGAATCATCTTGACCTCTATTCAGATTCAATAAACAGTCCAGGTATGTACGAATTACACGTTCAAAACTTAGAATGGCTCTCTGGTCTCCATTCCTTGAAATTTTTAAATATGGGGAATGTGAACCTCAACAATATAGGAGCAGAATGGCTGCAAGCAGTCAACATGCTTCCTTCCCTGCTGGAGTTGCACTTGTCTAGGTGCAATCTTGAAAGCCTTCCACTCGAAATTCCATATGTCAACTTCACCTCTCTTTCAGTCCTTGATCTCTCTCGAAATTCTTTTAACTCATCAATACCCAACTGGATATTCACCCTTACAAGCCTCACAGACCTTGATCTTAGCACAAATTATTTTGGTGGTGTCATTCCTGAAAAACTTGCGAGTTTGGTGTCCCTTGAATATCTTCGTTTATTTGACAATTCACATATTGAAGGTCACATACCAGGATTCATTGGGAAACTTTGTAAGTTAAGGACTTTAGACTTCTCTGGGAATAATTTCACGGGCGAGACTGATGAATTTTTTAGTGGCTTCTCAGGTTGTCTTCAGAATAGCTTAGTTTCACTGGATTTAAGTCGAAACAAATTGGAGGGGGAATTGCCAGATTCGTTAGGAATACTTAAGTGTCTGCAACAGCTTAAACTCGCAAATAACTCTTTTTGGGGTTCATTTCCAGCATCTATAGGAAGCTTGTCATCCTTGCAGGAACTGGATGTGTCACTGAACAAGATGAACGGAACAATTCCTGAAAGTTTTGGACAACTATTCAAGCTCACCAACCTCAATCTCCAAGCCAATCCCTTGGCAGCTGTTATAACAGAAAGCCACTTGATGAATCTCACAAGGCTGCGGAGTGTAACAATTACAACTGAAACAAACATGTCAACGGTTTTCAATGTCAGAAACGAATGGGTTCCTCCTTTCAGGCTCATATATCTTGAACTCGAGAGCTGTCTAGTTGGCCCACGATTTCCTGAGTGGCTCCGTGTTCAGAATGAGCTCACGTCCATAACCCTGAAAAATACTGGAATTGAGGACGTCATACCAGAGGTATGGTTCTCTACACTAGCCCCCCAAATCACCTACCTGGATCTCTCCAACAATCAAATCAAAGGGAAGCTACCAGCAGAGCTGAAATTTCCAAAATTGAACACCATTGACTTGAGTTATAACCGCTTTGACGGTTCACTTCCCCTTTGGTCCACTAATACAGCCAACCTCTATCTTCAGGAAAACTTATTCTCAGGGTCCATTCCTTCGAATTTCGATGAGCTGATGCCACTGATGCAGTACTTGGTTCTGAGCAAGAATCAATTCAGTGGTACGATCCCATCAACCATTTGTGCACTGAGAAGCTTGAAAGTGCTTTCTCTCCGGGACAATCAAATATCTGGAGAGCTTCCTCATTGTTGGAATGAATCACAACGGTTGCGGGTCTTGGACGTTGCAAACAATAATTTATCAGGAAATATCCCCAGCTCAATCGGACTCCTAACCTCACTTAATATATTCATGTTGAGCAACAATAGTCTAGTTGGAGAAATACCTCCTTCGTTGCAGAACTGTTCGTTAAGGAGCATCGATCTTGGTGAAAACAAATTATCAGGACAGCTACCCCGCTGGATAGGAGAGAATCGCACGACATTTTGGATGATACGGCTGAGATCAAATTCTTTCACTGGAACCATCCCTAAGCAATGGTGCCATCTCCCAGATCTTCACATTCTTGATCTCGCCCACAACAATCTCTTTGGGGTTATTCCTAGTTGTTTTGGGAATCTAACTTCATTGATTTATAACCACAGTCCGATTACGTACCGTGAATTCTTTGCCACACAACAGTACTATTGTGAGGAGCATGTGGTCATAGTGTCTAAAGGACAGGAACTGGAATATAGCCGCATTCTTCAATTTGTCAATAGCATTGATCTTTCAGGGAATAGCCTCACGGGTGGGATCCCTCCAGGAATACCCAACCTCATTGCATTAGGTACCTTAAACTTATCAATGAATCATCTGACAGGAAGCATTCCAGGAGATATTGGAAAAATTCGGTGGTTGGAGACACTTGATCTGTCAAACAACAATCTTTCTGGACCTATCCCACAAAGCATTTCACGGTTAACATCGTTGAGTCACTTAAACCTCTCTCATAACAGCTTGGTAGGGAGGATTCCATCTGGAAATCAGCTTCAAACGCTCAATGATTCGTCCATTTATGCCGGAAATCCTTCTCTGTGTGGAGCACCTATTGCAACCAAGTGTCCAGGTGATGATGAGATATGCAGCAAGGAATGTCCTGCGAACAAAGGAGGTAAAGAAGACAACAGCAATGAGGATCAACTGGATATTATATGGTTCTTAGCTAGTATAGGGTCTGGATATTTCGTTGGCCTTATTGGCGTTTGCTGCACTTTATGGATGAGGGAGTCGTGGAGAAAAGCTCTTTTTCAATTTTTCAGGATAGCATAGCTGTTACGACAAACAATGGTATGTACTATGTAGTGTCTGGTTAAGATTGTAACCTGCTGGCCGGTCTTTCTAGGTGATTGGGCTATCCATACACCAATGTTTGCTCCCCACACCCCATATTTTGCATTAAGGTGTTATACCTTGTGCTGCAAATTGCTGGAAATGGGGTGCGGAGAGCAAATTTTGAGGTCTGTTTCTCTTGTTAGCTTACATAAAGAACTCATAACTCATGCTGCGTTTAGCCTAGTTATTGTTCATCACAACACACACCGTGTGAGACTCTCGTGTCTTTCGTGCCTATGATCACGGCACACACGATGTGAGCCTCTCGTCTCTCGTACCTACTCAATGTGAGACTTTTATCTCTCGTGCCTATAATCACAGAGCACACGATGCACATGGTGTGAGCCTCTCGTCTTCCGTGCCAACAATTACAAGTAGCCTCCCCCTAACACCATGCAATGCCATTATATGTGATTCCGCGAAGCAGCTGTCATACACAAACATAATATAAGAAATATGTTTGCCCCTTTATCTCATGACTGCTCTTTCAACAGGCATTGAACATCATTGTTTCTAAAGAGTTTTTGGGCTAGACTAGAGACGGCAGCTTCCCTTTTTCTTTTTTTCTTTTTCTTTAGAGGAAGTAGGGGCGGCATCCTACGAGATTTAATTTATTAATAAGAAACTAAAAGAACAAACATGAGGTGACTTGACAATCAATAGTATGATCGGATCAGGGAATAATGTGACCTGGCCCAAAATTTTAACTACTCCCTCCGTCCCAAAATATATAACGTTTTCGAGCTTTTCACACAAATCAGAGAAACATATTGTAAAGATTAAACTGTCATTATCCAAACATTAATGAGGTGTCTTAATATTCTTACCGAAAAACTCAAACACGAGTTACGGGGTCAATAAATACATGTAAAATTGGGGAAAAAAAGGGAAAATGTTCCTTGAAATTTTCAAAGTGTCATTTATTTTGAAACAAAAAAACTCTTTCAAAACGTCACATATTTTGGGACGGAAGGAGTATTATATAAAAAAAAATTAGAAATTAAAATTTGTTCTTTACGCATTTTCATACGTTGAAAACACGTAATTAATCATCATCACTAATATTTATTAACATGTCTTTTTCAATATAACATACTAGTACAAGAGAATCATTTAAAAATTGATCGGATATTTGATTTTGTAAATTTGTCTTGACAATATTTTTTAAAAAGAATGTGGGAGGGGTCCAATGAAAACTTTTGGAGGGGTCCAATTATCAAATATCACAAAACTACTCCCAATTTTTTTTTTTTAAGCGGTGTCCATGGACACCTCAAACTCCTATGTGGATCCGCCACTAACAACTAACCTTACCCGATATAGGGAAGATAAAGTGGCTTTACCTCGAAAAGACAAAAAATGAGATACAATAGGGCTTAGAGCCAAAGTTTTAAAAAAAAAATCCCAAAAAATACTCTACAAGTCCAAATAAAGCGCTTGGTGGATGGGAGAGAGCAACTCATATTTAACACTCTGAATAATGAACTGGGGATTTGAAATGGAGTTATCACAGATAGCTTGATTTTTCTATGCTTCCACAATTCCTATAAGATGATACAAGGCACAAGAATGTCAATCGGACGAGCCACCAAGAAAAACAAGCTTGTTGAATAGACTAAAGGTGATTTTTAATGCGGCAAGCTGAGCTGAAGTAAGACCATAATGCAGCTGATAAGTTGCTGTGAAGAAAGCCGTTGCGAAAATGGCACATAATTTCCATTAGAGCAACACGCGCATCGCGATGCCAGACTAAAGCTTTTACACTATAAACCTTCATCAAGGAGCAATTTTGCAAGAAAAAGGCGCCATAAAAATACACTAACTTTGTCATCTCACTGCATATACAATGTCGCACCATCATGTTTATATTTCAAGCTTGAAAATACACACTCTGTTCCCAATATATATATATATATCCTTTTTAGGCCGTTCCGAAGAAAGTGTTCACTTTCTAATCTTTTTTTAAGTTACATTTACCATTTTATAATTTATTTAATTCACACATTAATTGATGGACTTCGCTCTCAGATTGGAATCCATCGAAAATACTAATTATGAGTCAATTATCTTTTTTTACTTAGTGTGTCAAATGACGATCAGAGACCACTGTTTTTGGGAACGAAGGGAGTATTATATAGATCTTTCTCAGCTCGATCAAGAGCAGGAATGAAGCATGTTGGGATTTAGACACGGACTTGTATACTTCATATGTTCCACCGATCAAAAAGTCAATGTTTGAAAAATATAATGATTAAGAGATATATAACTAGCATTAAAGTTGATCATAATTAAAATATTACTTGAGTATAGTCAATATGTTTTGAGGTGGTCTCCTGTAAGACGGTCTTACCGTAAGACGGAGCCCCATTTAGAAATTCGCGGTTCATAATAAATAAATAATACGTTATTAATAATCATAAAAACGAAATTGGCTAAGTTGGTCAGTTGTAGTGCGCTTAAGGCTTAGCGAATTGAGCATGGGTTTGGGGTTCAAAACCCTTCAGCGTGTTTTTCAGTTTTATTGTTATGTGTCATTTTGCTCCGGTGCCCCTGCACTTTCAAGGTTTGTTCTTATGTTTCCCACGCCTTATTATTTAATCCTTTGTCAGCCCCGTTAACATCAATTGTCTTGAGATACTTGACGGATCTTAATAGAATTTAACGAAATACTAAATGACACGTTTAAAGTCAAACGTGACACATTTTAAGGTTGAAAGTGACACAATAAAGAGAAATTTATTATAATTCTCATTAAAATTCAAAGGAATACTCTTAATGTGTAACTTTTTAGTATTAAAGTGTCACTTTTTATTATTAAATGTGTAACTTTTTAGTATTAAAAGTGACACTCTTAATACTAAAAAGTAACACTATTAATACTAAAAAGTGACACTCTTAATACTAAAAAGTGATACTTTTAATACTAAAAAGTGACACATTTAATACTTGACGGACCTTAATGGACTTTAACGAAATGTTAAATGACACGTTTAAAGCCAAACGTGACACCTTAAAAAGACAAAAATGACACATTTTAAGGTTGAAAGTGACACTATGAAGGGAAATTTATTATAATTCTCATTAAAATTCAAAGTAATACTCTTAATGCTAAAAAGTGACACTCTTAATACTAAAAAGTAATACTCTTAATACTAAAAAGTGACACTCTTAATACTAAAAAGTGACAATAAAGAGAAATTTATTATAATTCTCATTAAAATTCAAAGGAATACTCTTAATGTGTAACTTTTAGTAAAAGTGTCACTTTAAGTATTAAATGTAACTTTTAGTATTAAAAGTGACACTCTTAATACTAAAAAGTAGCACTATTAATACTAAAAGTGACACTCTTAATACTAAAAAGTGATACATTTAATACTAAAAGTGACACATTTAATACTTGACGGACCTTAATGGATTTTAACGAAATGCTAAATGACACGTTTAAAGACAAAAGTGACACATTTTAAGGTTGAAAGTGACTATAAAGTGAAATTTATTATAATTCTCATTAAAATTCAAAGTAATACTCTTAATGCTAAAAAGTGACACTTTTAATACTAAAAAGTAACACTCTTAAATACTAAAAAGTGACACTCTTAATACTAAAAAGTGACACTCTTAATACTAAAAAGTGACACTCTTAATACTAAAAAGTAACATATTTAATACTAAAAAATGTTTTTTAAAATTAAATGTATTACTTTTTAGCATTGAAAATATCAAGTTTTAGTATTGAATGAGTCACTTTTTAATATTTAATGTGTCACTTTTTAGTATTAAGAGTGTCTCTTTTTAGTATAAAATGTATCACTTTTTAGTATTAAGAGTGTCACTTTTTATTTTGATAAGAATTATAATAAATTTTCATTTATAGTGTCACTTTTAACATTAAAATATGTCACGTTAGTTTTAAATGTGTCATTTAGCATTTCATTCAAGTTCGTTAGGATATGTCAAGTATCCCAAGGCAATTGATGCTAACGGAGCTGACAAAGGATTAAATTGCAAGGCGTGGGAATTCGGCGGTAAACATTGAAAGTGGAGGGGCATCGAAACAAATAGAGGAAATAAGCATTAAAACAAAATGTTGTAGCTGGGGGGTATCGAACCGCCAACCTGCTTGGACAGAATCTCTCACTTCCACCTATAATCAACTCTCTAACCTGTTTTTGTGATATTTATTAACAGATTTTGTTATTAAGCCCCGAATTTGTAAATGGGGCTTCGTCTTACGGATTGGGATCCGTAAGACGGTTTTACACAAGTTTTTGTCATATGTTTTTATCGAATGTAGAGGGTAATGTTGATATATTATGAAGATTGTAGACATGATTTATGAAATTAAACTCTTATAATTTAAGTCATCTTAAAATAGTATAGTGAACTGAATATATCGGATATATGTATATTCAAACCCGATCTGAAACCTTATATCGTCAATCTGATTCAATCGTATAACACGACAGATCAAATGTATATCAATCCATATTCGAATTCGTTACCATTATATCAATCCATATCTGAATTAGTTTTAAATAGAGGAGTTCGTTATCATTGTGAAAGAATGATTGTCATGCGAATATCATATACATATCAAAATCCATGAAAATGTTTTTAGGTTGTGAAAGATATAGAGTAAGTAATTTATTTTATGTGATTAATGAACTAATTAATTTTGTTAGAATATAAAATATGTTCTAATTATTTTGTTTTGACTTTTCAAAATCTTTTTTTTGTTTTTCAAATAAATTTTTTGACATACATTTTCTTATTTTTTTTGAAAATACACATAATTTGCAGTATATAAAAAATTACCCATATTATGGTTTTTGAAAAAAAAAATTAATACACATCACATTCATTTTGTTTGACCAAAAAATATCAAAACACGACAATTATTTAAAAATGTGTAGTATTATCGATTGATTGGCTCCATTGTGAATTTTTTGTGCCTTTTTATCCTTCATTTTTTTTAGTAAACTTTTTTGTGTCTTAAGAAGTATTCTTTTTACTCTTTAAAATATTTAATTTTTTCAACCAATGTAGAGTTCAATCTCTTCTATATGGTAGTTCAGTATACATGCATAAAATTTTAAAACATATATATGTAGTCTGAAATCATAGTACCTTCTTTTTATTCTATTAGAAAAACACAATTGCATTGCATTTTGTGAATCCAGACCTTTAGAACCTAGGCTGATTCGATCAAATACTATAAACACATGGAAATTTGAGTGGGAAAACAATACCAATCTTTGTTACCGTCGAAAAGTTGGTGTATACGAATATTAGCAGGCGAACTGTACGGAAGTTGAATGTATGATGGTACGAAGACAATCCCTTCTACAGTTACACATCACCAATAAGCCCTTCTCCGTAAGGGAATATCTAAGGGCATGGCGGGTATGGCTCAGGCATGCCAGATTCTGTCCAAAAAAAAAAAAAAAATTTGATAAATTATTTTTCCCAAAAAAAAATTCTCTATTGTCCCCGTTCTTGTTTCAACCACTAAAATCTATTTTTGAAATATTGTCCTAAAATGTCAGATCATCTTTTTTGACAACTCGACCAACACTTTTGAGTTCAAAAATCAGGACTATTGCACAACGAAATGGGGATTAATATACTTAATATTTACATTCTATGTTTGTAGAAATTATATTTAGATCTGTATATTTTGTACACATTTTAGACTTTTAGTCTCAAAATGTAGACATTTAATTTAAACATTTAGTCGTTATCTTTAAAATATTTAATTTAATATGTATAATGGGTAAAATTCATTAAATCCCTAACTATATGTAACTTATTCTTTCGATAAATGAAGTTATTTTTCACGGTTATTAAAGTTAACTATATTTTAAAAAAAAACCCAAGCCAACGTAATTTCAAAATCCTGGATCCGCCCCTGCTTCTCCGTTTAGGTCGGCCGTTTGGAAACATGCCACCGCATTAGTATTTGTTCCTGTAGGAACTTGGCCAGCAACGGGACAACTTTCTCAAATGAGATGTGTGGTGATGGTAGTGGATATGTTGGTGGATACGGAATTGGTTGTCTAGGGATTGTTGGTGGTGGAGATGGAGGTTTTTCCGAGGTTGTGAAAGGTAAGATAGTTAACAAGTAGGACTCGATTGTCAAAGCTACAGAGCCTCTAAATGTGGTGTCAATTGATTAAAACGTATTTTATTTTCTACTAAAATTAATTAGTTAATAAGTCACAAAAGATAAATTACGTACTCTATGTCTTTCAGAACCTAACAACCTACTTTCTGGATTTTAATATGTAATGTCGCATGACAGTTATCCTTTCATAATGGCAACAAACTTCTCTATTCATTTTGTTAAAACAAATATATAAAAGATAATCCAATGAAAATTATGAATTGTTGGATGAATTAGTATATATCTCAAACTGTCAAGATTCATTTTGAAATTTTAACAATTATATGTGGTTTGTATTTCATTCAAATTTGTAAAAATCTGATCAAAGATTAGGTTGTTTTTTGAAATTTCAAAAAACGACAAGGTTTTTAAAAAAAATTGTTTTTGACAGGAAAAATGACGTGGACATGATCTCTCCCGCCCAATCCACGTAGACAACCACTAGAATGTTCAAGCACCTTCCCGTTACAAAAACTAATCAGTTTCTGACATAAGGTTTTAAGAAAAGAAAATAGAACAATTAATAGAAAGAGTTTCAAAAAGAATAATAATGACTAAAATGTATCCTCACATTTAAGTAGAATATGAAAAATTTACATTTTTATCCACAACGTGAACAAATTTGGTTCTTACATCATATCCACACACCCAACATCCACATTTACATTGAAGATATTTTTTCTTTAAAAAAATATATAAGTCCTAGTTGGCATCTAAATTCTTTCGCATCTACATTAACATTATAGATGCTCTAACAATGTCTGCTAACAACCGATTAGAAGCTCAATTACAACCAGGAGGGATAACATAGGCCTAAAAGCATTACCAATGCAACTGTGTATTTGATTCTACATGGTCGTGGGTAATTAACACCATCAATCATATGCGTTATTTTTTCTCTCTTCATCACATTCAATCAAAATAAATCTCTTCAATCCAAATATGTATTTAATCTTATGTAGCATGGATCTCATCAATAAAATAATATTTAACAAAAAAATAAAAGAATAGAGAATAACCAATAAAAAGAGTTTTTAAAAAGAATGATGATGATTATGAAGTTTCCACGCCCTAAAATAGAATGTAAAAAAAATTGACATTGTTATTTACAATGCAAACAAATTTGGTTGTCACTCCATATCTACGCTTATCATCCATATTTACATTGGAGATGTTTGTTTTTTCAAAAAAATGTAAATCTGATGTGGCAAATTCCTCAGCTTGGGCCGGCTATTCTTTGGGTAGGATATCTGGACTTTGATCTGCTTCCTTGAACCTGGCTGAGAACAGAGAAAACTTAAGTGGAAGTGCAATGCATGGCCTCGCGAAACCCCTCCGGTGTGAGAGTAAGTATCAAGTGCAAGACAGAATACCAAAGCTCAAGGAAGAGGATGAATGTATGTGTGAGCGTGTACCTTGTTATGAGCTTTGTTGATGAGTATTTATTGGCCCCTTTGTGGTTGAATACGACCAGGATTCGGTTTCCTTAGTTACCTTGTTCATCAAGGGGAGAATCCCTAGATTTTAGGCGTGATAAGCGGTTGGTCGCGAGATATCAGGAACAGATAAGGCAAGTGGCCTGCCTACATATGGTAACCTTTGACTATGTCTTGGAAGACAAGCTATTGGAGTTCCCTGCTCGATAAAGGTCTGTGCGGGCAGAGCTCTGTCCGCCTATTTGATAGATGTTGAATTGGGCGAGCATAGGTCCCGGACAGGGCCCCTGGTCGGACAAGCAAGGCCTATTCCCGGCCAGGTTTGGAAGGGAGTTTTTATGCTCGCTGCTTGATGCTTTCATTACTTTGCTCGTTGGGCCTGTGGGCCTTAAAAGTATTATGCTCGTGACTAGCACATGAGAGTAGCCCGTGTCTTGCTCGTGACCGGGTTTGAGCCGGGTATATCAAAATCCTAAGTGATATTTAAATTATTTCATATCCACATTAGTATTGAAGATGCTTTGATATAAGGGAGTGTCACTTTTTACTATTAACAATGTCACTATATAGTATATAACATGTGTCAATTTTGGTCCTAAAAGTGTCACTTTACATTTCTAATAAAGATTATCATTTTTTCCTAAAAATGTTATTTTTTGGGTTTAAATGTGTCACTTTCAAATTTAAACATGTTACTTTTATTTTAAAAAAGTGTCATTTTTTATAAATAAAAATCACTACATTTGGCATCAAAGTATCGCTTTATAGCATTAAAAGTGTTATTTTTTAATATTAAATGTTTTACTTTATACCCTAGAAGTGTTATTTTGCCTTATAAATAAAAAATCATTGTTATTAACCTTAAAATGTCATTTTTAATATTAAATATGTCACTTTTTATCATTAAACGTGTCACTTTTGATCCTATAAATATCACATTACATTTTAACAAAAATAATAATATTTTTTTTCTATTGATAGTGTCACTTTTAAACTTAAAAGGTGTTGTTTTTGCCTCTTAAATGTGTTATTTAGTGTTTTGTCAAAATTCGTTAAGATACATCAAGCATCTTAACTCTTAAGGCAAATGAAGTTAACCGGAGGCTAACGGATCTGACAGCTGATTAAATTACAAAGGTTAGGATCCTTCAAGCATAATAAGACAAATAAAATTAACAAAGAACTAATGGAACTGACTAATGATTAAATTGCAAAGATTAAGAAGGAAAAAAAATTACAACAACTATTAAAAAACCAGGGGCAATGGAGCAATAAAGATATCATAGCTAGCCATCAAAATAATATTCCCTCCATCATTTAATTATCGTCATCTTTTTCTTTTTTATCCGTCTCAAAAATAATTATCTAGTTTAGAACTTATCTTTTTAAAAAATTAATTTTACCACTTTATCCTTACATTTTCATCATATTTTAATTATGAATCACATACACATGAATTTAAAAAAAACTACCTATTAAATCAATATAAATAATAAAATTAATTATTTTATTTAATTCATGTATCAGATCAATTATAACAATAATTTAGGACCGGCTGTAACACATTTTCGTAGCTCAAGGGATTCAAGCACATGACCTTAGCAAGGTTTTAAAGCTTCCGCCATTTAACAGCTCGTCTAAGTCATTTTTATGATTATTAGTAACATATTTTTATTTTTTATAACCGTAAATTCCAAAATAAAACTTAACTTACCAAATTCCGTCCTAAGTAAGTACCAAGGCAATTATGAAGATCAAACGAGATCTTCAATTTGCTTTTGGACAGCAACAGTAGATCTCACCAATCTACAAACCTCTTCTCTTCCAACCTGCTAAACAGTGTTAGACCAAACACAGAAAACGGAGATGAAGAGAAACAGTGCCTTTAAAGGTTCCGGCTCAGATTCCTTCTCCGAGCAAGTCCACCGGATAGTCCTCCGTTCAAACCACAGCACACAGATCACAAGGCACATCACACTCAAACCCGAGCCCCAATCTCCGGTAACCCACAAAGGATGAACCCACCGGACTTCACCACTCACTCTCTCACCCAAAACCACCAAACAAGAACCACAAAGGAACTCGGTACTCAAATCAACGGCTCGCAGAAGGATTCTCCTTCAAGAACACAACCCAACCAAATGTATCTCTTACACACTCACCAAGAGAAGAGAGAGAAGAGAGAAACTTGATCAGTTTGACGATCCGAGAGAGAGAGAATTGGAACGGCTGACCACTTTGAAATCCCCAAGCGCTGTATCTCTTAAAATGAAATGGCTGAAGGCAGTATATGAAGGGGGAGAAGAAAGTGGGAACGGTTTCACAAAGAAAACCTGGGGACATCCTGGGCTGCCTTGGACATGGGCCAATTGTATAAAGAGTTGCGCTTTATAAAGTGGTAAAAGTGATGTTCTAAAAAGGTGATCACGTCATAAAGATGGGGTGACTAAGCTGGTAGTTCACGTAATGGACTGGAGTTGACGTGTCCGGAGGTTGATGATCACGTCGGTATATATGGGTACCGGAGGTACCAAGTTTAATAGGATATCTGGGCTTCGTGCTTGCTCTTTGATTGCTGGACACCTGAAAGGAGAACTACCGTTAGGGTGCTGAGGGTTTCCCAGCTACAGCCCTTCGGTGTGAGAGTCAGTAATCAGGGTGTTTAAATATGTGCCGGAGCTAGGCGTTCCCTTTAGTTTCCGGTAAGTGTTTGAGTAGTAGTCTCTCTTGGTGTCTATTGTATGTAAATGCTCTTGGTTAGTATTAGAGTGCAAAGTAAAATCTTATTTTTCTTTTAGGGAAATGTTTCCTTTTATAGTAGCTTATATTTGGGATCATGAGTGGCCTGGGGGTCCCTGATGGTGGGACTTGTTCCCTGGTCGGCTTGCTAGCAGTTCCTGAGTGGTCAACAGGTTGCGTGTGATGTGCCGATTGTGGGCGGTTTAATGAGCCGATAAGATATGGCGGCTTGCATGGCTTGTCCGGCTCTTGTGAGAAAGACACCTGGATGCTATGTACAGACTATGGGTCAGGTTTATCTTACCACAAAGGAGTTGTCAGCCGAGCATAAGAGGTCATCGCCCGTGTGGTCGAGTGTTGTTCATATGTTCAGAAGTTCGGAACGGTTTAGGATACATCAAGGGCGGAGGTCGGTGGGCTCATGATTGCCGATGATGGTCGTCGATGATGATCGACTGGTTGATGGTCCTCGGTCTCTGGTGGGACCTGCCCAAGTCTGACTGGAGTCCATGTGGTCATCCTACGTAGGGGGCCCAGGTCGGGTCCCTTCAAAAGGTAAGTTTCAAAGTAGACAATTATTTTGGGACGGACGAAAAAAGAAAGGCTGACGATAATTTAGGGACGGAGTGAGTATTTTATATTAGTCCTAGAAAGGCGGTAGGATTGTATATATGGCAGTCTTCAAGTCCAATTAGTATTATCAGAACAAGCCCAATGGGGGTTCTAATTGAAATATAACCCAAATCTTGGGTTCCAGTGACAATTTTAAAAAAATCTTCCACAAATCATTGGTTGATTTTGAGGAAAAAAAATCATTAGAAGATACCAAATGGCTTCAATTCCAAGACATGAGCCTCCTTTCCCATTCCCCCATTTCCATGTGTCAAATTAATATTGGTCATCATTTTATTTTATTTTTTTTCCCTCAGAATTAAAGTACATATTTTTACCTACAAATAGAGACTTGGTTTGTTTCATTTGGAAATCATAAAATATTTCTATGATTTTTTTAAGTTTCTAGTCATTATTAATTGAGATAAATATGGTGAGGTATGTAAATGTGTTGGATTTTGTGCTACCATTGGAAAGATTTTTTGATTTTAAATTAAATATGTATCTAATTGATTATTTAATTGTTTTTTAATGGGTTATGTTTGATTTTTTGTTTGATTTGGGCATCACCATTGTACATGCTCTAATACGTGTTATTGTATTAAGGGTTGAGTAACCCATATATATATATATATATATATATATATATATATATATATATATATATATATATATATATATATATATATATATATTGATTATGTGATGTGAAACATAGAGAGTGGTGGACGGCTTCTTATTCTATGTCTCATGTGTCTTTAGTTCTCTCTTTCTTCTTCTCTTCTTTTCTATTTCATTCTCTGTTGCACGGTTTCTTTCATGGTATCAAAGCCTTAAAAGCCATGGCGGATGAATCTATTGCCTCTTCCAAAACCAAAGTTGTTATCTCGACCTCTCAAGATAGTATGGTACAGACTTCTAACCCTCTCCCTCTCTTCTTTAATATACAATCATATATGTCTCACTGCCACCTAACTGGAGAAAACTATCAAAACTGGAGCTCTCTTTTTAAATCGGTTTTGAAAATTCATAACTTCACACATACCATCACTAGAAAAGATCCCCTGTCCGAAACCCTTGAAGATGACACCCTCAATCCTCTTTTTTCCCTATTTCCACAAGCGGTCGGGTTAGTAGCTAGTTGTATTAAAGCTACTGTGACCGCAGATGTTCAACCCCATATAAACCCCTTCGAGACTGCCTTCGAAGCATGAGAATTACTTGTTAAACGTTTCGGAATAACATCCCATATCCATATCCAAAAACTTCAAGACAAGCTTCATGATCTCAAGTTGAAACCCGACATAACTATCGACCAATACATCCTCCACGGTAAAACTTTGGTTAATTATCTAGCTAAAGCTGGAGTGGTTATTTCCGATGCCGATTTTCATCGCAAAATTCTTAGCGGCCTTGGCCCCTCCTATAAAGAATTATAACAATGCAAAACTCTAAACCCGCAGCCACTGCTGACGATCTATATGATCTTCTACTTCAAGAGGAAGACCTCCTAAAGAAATTCTCTTCCCTTTCGATAGACCCCACCACTACCCTTACTGCCTCTAAATCCCCAATCCAAACCACTAACTAACCTTCCACCTCCTCTTCCTTTCCACAGCCTCCAAACTCTTCTCCACACAATCAGTCTTATTCCCCTGTGCCCAATACTGGAAATTATAATCAAAACCGCAATGGAGGATATCATTGAGGCCGCAGTCGAAATGGAGGGCGCAATAATTGGCGCGGTCGTGGTCGTGGTCACCAAGGTCAAAGTCTTCTTCTCATTCCCACTTACCCATCCTTTCCTCACTACCAAACGCCCCCACTCACACCCTTCCCAGCTAACCAGTTTACTCCTTTTGATCAAACCCCAACATATCAATTATGCAATAAACAAGGACATCTAGCTCCCCAGTGTCAGAACCGAAATAACTTTACTTACACTGCCTATCCTTCTCCCCTCCTCTTACCCGTCCCCAGCCATTCCCTATGATTCATCTGCCATGGTTCCCGTCTCTTTTGTCTTGGATTCCGGCACGACAAATCACATGACTTCTTCCTCCGACGTCATGTCTCACTGTTGTTTCTAACTATATCTTGATTTGCATTTGTTCATTCATTACATTAGGTTCTACACTTAGTGGCTAAATGGGCTGCGTACCAATTAGCGTGGCAACTAAGTATACAACTTTGCCTTAGAATAGTTTTATAGACTTCATAGGTTCAGCGGAAGACTCCGACTGAAGGCTTCACCGAAAGACTTCAAGCAGCCTCCAACAGCAAACCTCATCTGCTCTCGGACTGCATGATGTGTCCAAACTTTTCAACACATCAAGCTTTGGTGGATTATTTTAATTCTGTCTAATTCAGTTTGAATTTGAATTTATCTCCAGATTAGTGCTTGACTTCTCAGACACGTCCCTTCAGTTTTTCCGAAAAAGCTTGAAGATTTTCGCCTCCTGAAAAGTGATAGAGTAGGTGAACAGACTGGCACAAAAAGATCTGCATCAACCATTAATCCTTAGCTTCTTATTGTTGATCTTTCTACTATTCTTCTGCACATTGAATACTCTGTTTTTCAGATATTCAATTTCCCAACCCCAAACACAAGTCAAATATTTTGTACACGATCCATTAGACAATTCTATAATAAAACTTGTGAAAAACATAGTGCACATTTAAATCAAAGGTTGACTACCTTGGTGATGGACGTATCACTCTTTATTGTGCGAACCATCTCAAAATACTTGTGTTCTTTACTTATTGCTTTAAAGTATTTTCATATCTGTTAACTTACTCCTTCAGCAGCAAATTAAGTAACCAGCTAAGTCTACCGGTAGTGCTTCACCAGCAGACCTAGTCTGTCTTCCTTACAAGACTTCCGCTACTTCAATCTTTTCAATATATTGCAAGTGCTTGTTTTAGGAATCAATACGAAAAATTTTAAGTGTTTAATAAGCTATTCAACCCCCCCCCCCTTTCTAGCTTATTATTGTGACATTTGGGACTAACAATTGGTATCAGAGCTTAACTCTTCGAAAACTAGTTTTTCCAAGATTAAACTCTTGAGAGACACGATCCAATGGTACAAACACACTACATGCTACCTACGTCTAATGCGAACCACGTCCCAATATTGGACGAAGGCCATTTCGATGTATGGAAGGATAAGATAATGCGTTTTATTAATTCTATTGACAACAGGTTATGGAAGTGCGTACTCACAAGACGTCATGTACCAATGAAGGAAAATATTTTGGCAAGCATTGCTGGTAATCCTACTGAAGTACCTAAAGAAGAATCAGAATGGACTGAGGATGAAAGAAAGCTAGTGGAGCTGAACAGTAAAGCCATCAACATCATAACAAGCTCACTAGACACCAGTACTTACCAGCAAGTGATCCGGTGTACTACTACCAAAGAAATCTGGGAAGCTCTTGTCGAATACTTGGAAGGAGACCAAGATACAAAAGACAACAGGAAGTACACCTTCATCCAACAATTCGATTCTTTCAAGAAGGATCCCAAGGAAACCTTGAGACAAGCATACGATCGCTTATGCGGGGTAATAAATAGCTGTTTTTTCTCTTGGTAAAACTTATGACAAAAAAGAAATGAACATGAGATTTCTAGGCTCTCTAGATAGTCTATGGCATGTTAAGACTACCGCCATGAAGGAATCTAAAAACTTGAATGAAATGACTTTTCGTAGTCTCTATGCAAGTTTAAAGGTTTACGAGCTCGAAGTTAATCAAGCTCTAGAGCAGGACACGCAATTCAAAACCTTGTCCTTGCCAGTCATGGTACAAGAAGAAACCTCAGTTGAAAACAAACCATCTACTTCCTCCAGTGAAAACGATTTTCTTTCAGATGAACAATTTGCTATGTTTGTTAAACGTTTTAAAAAATTTGTAAAATATGGAAGGAAGGACATACACCAGCAGCCTTTTAGAAAATCTACTGAAAGCCCATCTAACAATGAGCTTGTATGTTATAACTGTAGAAAACCTTGTCATTTTGCATCTAAATGTCCTAAGCCAAAATTCGAGGCATATCGAAAGCCTTTTTATAAGAAATTTCAAAAAGGTATGCTAGCTGAAGACATTGAAGAGAAACAGGTTGATACATGGTTTGAGACAGATTCAGATGAAGATGAGGACGATTATGAGCAAGCCAATATATGCTTAATAGCTCATGAATCAAGTCCCACCTATGACTCTGAACATGAAGTCAAAATCTCACCTAGTCCCTTCGTAAAAGGTGAGATCAACTGTGAAAATTTCAGTAAGGAGGAACTGCTCAAGGATAATCAAGAAATGCTTGAGGAGTTCAACTCTTTCAGAGTAGCCTATGTAAAACTCGCAAAGAACTTTGAAAAGCTTGCTGCTGAGAAATATTTGCTGGCAGCTGAGATTAAAACTCTCAATAGTTGTCAACAAGAGAATATCAAGCTAAAAGGAGAAAACAAGTTTCTTTGTGATAAAGTTGATTGCCTAACTGAGCACATCAAAGGACTGGACCTTGAGAAAATTGCCTTGAAAAAGACAATTGACTCTTGGAATAGCTCCAAGGAAACCTTAGAAGGAATCCTCTCTAGCCAAAAGCCAAGTGGAGATAAATCAGGCTTAGGCTATAATGATGAGCCCAGCATTGCATACTCTTTTGTCACAGAGAAAGGTGAATCCTCCGAGACTGCTGATGATACTTCCTTCTCCAAACAGACCTTCGGGAACAAAGATAAACATAGACTTGGCTATACAAGCGTACCATATGTTTACCCCAAGGCTCACAAAGGGAAAGTCAAAGAGAATGTCTCTAATGAGAAGCTTGAGAAAGGAATGGAAGAGAAATCAAAGTCTACCGACAACAGCTCTGCTAAAGCAAAGTTTGCTGGCGGTAGACCTATGAAATCTCTGCTGGTACCTGTCAAGTTTGTCTATGAAATGACTAAAGCACCCAAGTTAATTGACAATAAACTTAAAGGAATTCTGGCGAATCCTCCTAAAATAGTTAACAATAGACCAGTCAAGGCTAAGTCTGTTGGTAACAAATCAAGGAAGGTTCAACAGAAACCAATTAAGTCTACTGTCAACAAGCTAGCTGAACCCAAGACTGCTGTTGGGAATAAGGAAAGTCACAAGCACATTTTTTGAGTGAAAAGTTGTAACTTAAGATATTTTTCAAAATAATTAAGAAAATGACTTTGAACCAATATGCCCTTTTTGAAAACCTTTTCCGCTTTAATAGACTAAACAATTGAAATACTAACGTGGCGAAAGCGAAGAGCTTAAGTCTTCCGTTAGATAGCAAATTAAGTCTGTCGGTTAGTAGAAGTTTAAGTCTACCGGTATGAAAGAAAAACTTGAAAATTGAAATTAAGCAGTAGGATCAATCATACCAAGATCTCTCCTTAAATAAGCAAACATGGTTTCATCCAGTGGCTTGGTGAGAATGTCAGCCAATTGATGTTCAGTTGGAACGTATTCCAGACTGATGTTACCTTTCTCCACATGATTTTTGATGAAGTGATAACAGATATCAATGTGCTTTGTCTTTGAGTGCATCACTGGATTCTTGGAGACTGAAATTATAGAAGTGTTGCCACACATGATTGTACAATTTGCAGTCTTGATGTTGTAGTCCACTAGTTGCTGTTTCATCTATAGTAGTTGAGAGCAACAGCTACTGGCAGCAATGTATTATGCCTTAGTGGTAGAGTTTGCAACTGAACCTTGTTTCTTGCATGACCATGAGACAAGTCTATTTCCAAGAAATTAACAGGTCCCACTGGTGATTCTTCTGCTCACTTTGCAAGCTGCATAATCTGCATCTAAGTACCCAACTAGATCGAAGTTGTTGCGTTTTGAATACCAGATACCCAGATTTGTAGTTGTTGAAACATATCTGATGATACGTTTGGCAGCAAGCAAATGCGATTCCTTTGTATCTGCTTGAAATCTAGCACAAACACAAACAACAAACATTATATCAGGTCTACTGGCAGTAAGGTAAAGAAGTGAACCTATGATTCCTCAATACTTGGTCACGTTCTCTTGCTTTCCCTTTTCATCTTTGTCAAGATGGCAGTCGGTAGACATTGGAGTCTCGAATCCTTTTACTGAATCAAGATCAAATTTCTTGACGAGTTCCTTTGCATATTTGGTTTGGCTGATGAAGATCCCGTCGGAAGTCTGTTGAATCTGAAGTCCTAGACAGTAGGTGAGCTCTCCCATCATGCTCATCTTGAACTTGCTTTGCATCAGCTTCTCGAATCTTTTTGCACAGGCTTTGATTGGTAGATCCAAAGATAATGTCGTCCACGTAGATTTGTACCAGAAGAAAATGACCTTTGTGCTTGAGGATGAATAGAGTTGTGTTTATTCTTCCTCTCACGAATCCTTGTTCAATTAAGAACTTGGATAGAGTTTCATACCAAGCTCTGGGAGCTTGTTTCAGGCTGTAGAGTGCTTTCTTGAGTCGGTACACTTGATCCTGTTTGTCTTAGATGACAAAACCTAGAGGTTGTTTAACATATACTGTTTCTTGAAGATCACCATTGAGAAAAACACTCTTCACATCCACCTGATAAACTTTGAAGTCCATGAACGAAGCATAGGCTAGAAAGAGTCTGATTGCCTCTAATCTAGCAATAGGAGCAAATGTTTCATCGAAGTCAATTCCTTCTTCCTGTCGGTAGCCTTGAGCAACCAATCTAGCTTTGTTTCTGGTGACGTTTCCATCTTCATCTCTCTTGTTCCTGAATACCCACTTGGTGCCGATAACTGGATAGCCAGTCGGTCTTTAAACTAAGCTCCACACTTTGCATCTTTCAAACTGGTTCAGCTCTTCTTGCATAGCTTCAATCCAGTAATGATCTTCGATAGCTTCATCAATCTTCTTTGGCTCAATTTTAGATACGAATGCGAATGCAAACATAGTCTCATTTCGTACTCTATTCCTCGTACGAACTCCTGAGTTGAGATCACCGATGATTTGAGAGATGGGGTGATCTCTTGTTTCAATAATAACTGGAGGAAGATCACTTCTGGTGAGATCTTCCCTTAACGAATCTGGAGAAGGTAGAGAAGGAGATTCGCCAAAATTGGGTTCAGAAGAGATAGGATCTTCAAAACCTTCATTTTCTGGTGAACAAGAAGGGTGAGTGATCCGCAAAGGTGTTTGGGGTAGAACAGAAGAGATGGAATCAGGGTCAACAGAAGAGTTGGAGCTGGCACCAGCAGAGTTAGCAGAACTTGAAGGGTCTGCAATTGGAGGATTCTGAGGTGGAGTAGAAGTAGAAGCTTTATCTGTACCTGTCTCAACATCATTAGAATCATCAGAGCATTTCATTTGCATATCTGATCTATCCTATAAAACCAGCTAAAATGTTTAGAGTATATGAGATTTTAATTGCTTCATCCTAAACTGTTGCATATTGCATTCCTCCCCATAATAATTTCCACGAAATTTAGGAGTCTATTTCTTATCAACAATGTTCGTTTTCTTGGTAAGTTTCGGTTTACCCGTAAACTCCATCGTTGAGGGGCTCTATAGACACCATAATTTCGCACCCCTGGTATATGAAATGGCATAAAATATCAAGACCTATTAAAAGGAGTAACGAATGTCAAGTTACAAGGTTGAAAATGCAAAATAAGAAGCAGGATGCGTAAACAATGAATTGCGGGGGCCAAAGTGCAAAAAATTGAAAGAAAAAAGGTTGCGGGCGCTGCCCATAACCCCTATGGGAGTTGCTCCCAAGTCCTCCGTGGGCTGCCCCCACAGAGCCCCTTGCACTGTAGCTTTTGGCTTTTGGTGCAACCTTTTCAGCACGTGGTACAAGCTGATAAAACTTAACTGCTAAGGAATCCCCAATCCTCGGCTATAAATAAAGCCTCCAGACTTCAGAATTTCACACACTTCACGCAGCAGTTTGTGAAAGTTCTCCCGAAATGAGGTTATTTCCTCTCCAACCCCGAAACTCTGCCAAACTGCCAAATCTCTCCCATAAACACTAAAACTCTTCGACCAAAGTGAACCCTAGCTACTAGGTTTCCACCCTATTACACCGGTTCAAAAATCCCAAAAGGAGCAGTTGTCTTGCCCGAATCCAGACGTCAAATCTAGCCGAATCAAGCAGTTGCTCTGCCCGATTCAAAATGAAATATCAATCAAAAGCAAGTAGTTGCTCTATCCAAATCCTGATGTCAAAATCAAGTAAAAGCAAGCAGTTGCTCTGCCCGATTTCAAACTCAGCAAGTACGCAAAGCAAGCAAGATTTTGTGCCGCTCAGATCCCGAGGCGAAAAGCAACTAAAAGGAGTAGCCACACTGCCCGAAATCCAACAACATCAAATGAAAAAAGACTTCTTTTTTCAGAAGGACAGGGGAAACACATCTAAAACCGCCTAGTGGGCTTAAGCCCAGGCATACCGGGTTCAAACACTCATGTTCCAGGAGGTAAGTTCTGTTCTCGTTGTTATTTATTATAATCTATAACTTAAATATAGATATGTAATTAAGTTTTCTTTCTATTTATATTTTAATATATAAATAGTTAAAATGTAAACATTTCATTAGTTTCCTTTCTTTATATATTTCAATATATAAATAGTAGATATAGATATTTAATTAATTTCTTTTCTGTCTTCACTTTAACATATAAATAATTATATTTTCTTTTACTTCTAAATTAGTTCCTTTTATGCCTTTTCTTTAAAATAGAAGTAATTATATTTTCTTTCTATTTAAATTAGTTTCTTTCTGTTTAAATTAGTTTCTTTCTTGCTCTTACTTTAAATGTAATAATAGTTACATTTCCTTTTGTTTAAATTAGTTTCTTCTTCTGTCTTTACTTTAATGTAAAGTAGTTATAATTTTTGGCAATTTATTTAGTTTCCTTCCTTCATTCACTTAAAAATAAGAAATAGTTATGGTTCTTGTTATTTAATAAATTTCTTTCCTTCTTATACATGTAATATAAATAAAGTTTGTTGTTAGTATAGATGTTTTATCCTTAAAATAGCTTATAAAAATGTTATTATTATTCTTTAAATTGTATTATTTCAGTTGTAATTTTACTTTCTTTTCTTTATTAAAAGTGAAGTAAAAAACGGGGCACTCACATCTGTCGAGTTCAACAAGCTTCCTTTCTTCATCAGTCCATTCATTTATGGACTTGGACATTTCAGTTGGTCCGTCTGCTACTTCGGCAAGTAGGTTTTGCTTCATTGGTATGTGAGGACTTGTTTGAACACATTGCCACAAACGGTTGTCAATTGAATTCATATATCTCATAACCATGTCTTTCCATACATCGAAGTGGCCTTCGTCCAATATTGGGACGTGACTTGTATTCGAGGTAGGCAACATATAGTGAGCCATAGGATCTATTCTCAAGAGGTTAGTCTAAAAAAAACAAGTTCAAAGAATTAGGCTATGATACCAATTGTTGGTCCCAAATAGGCTCAATCTAGGCTAGAAATGGGGGGGTTGAATAGCCTAGTTGTAATTTTAAAAATACTTTAAAATATTTTTGAAGTGTTTTCTCCTTTTAAAAATAACTATCTCTTAAGAAGAGTTAGGGCAGCGGAATCAAAGAAGATAAAACAATTGGAAGGCTGCTACTCTAAATAAGGCTCAGCAGCAGACTTAAGTAGTTAAAAACGGTAGCAGTTGTAATTTAAACAAGGTAAGTAGAGACAAATCAATCAAGACAGTACGCAAGGATATAGAAGTGGTTCGTACTATGAAAAGTACTACGTCCACTGCCAAAGTGGTTAGCTTTGGATTTTGAAAGGTGCATTTGTTTATCCACTAGATGAGAAGGTTAGATCTCTAACAGATTGTGTACAAAATAGTTTTCAAACAAGTGTTTAATAATGAGAGAAACAATCAATGAATAATTGCTCTCTCAAGTGCTAAAGTAAAGAACGGTTAATATCAAACTAGACGAAGCTGATAGCAAGTACTGGCAGATCTGTAGCTTCAGGAAGTTTGGAGAAGTGTTAATTCGTGTCCTTTGATCTCTTGAATGCTTGAGTATTGAAGATGAAGCTTGAGTATTGAATTCGTAAGAGATGTGTATTGATCAGATCTTCAAGACTTGAATATATACCAAGGAAGATCTTGAGGATTGTTGGATTGAAAGAGGAGAGGTTGTATCAAACGTTATAATGCATTGAATGCATTTTGGCGCTTTGTAAAATGAGTGTAGCAAGACAGACACGGACATCAGAGATACAGTGATGCAGGGGCAGACATTCCAAATAGAGTAATGTTGCAGCTTACATGTGTTACATCTTGAAACTCTTCTTAGCCAAAAGAGGTAATGTCTTCAGTCTTCATTATTTAGGTTGGACATATGTCTGTACAGTTTTCTGGAGTCAGATAATGGCATGGTTGACTTCTTTGGAGGGAAATCTAATGAAGATAATTTGAATATTAGTTGACTAGATATTAAAAATATCTAGATCAAATAATATATGACCCGAATCCACGTGTTTGGCTGAGCTTTGTCATGAGCTAAGCAGACTTCAAAGTCTGTTGGTGAAACGTGTTTTCAAGGCTGCTGTTAAAGCCTGCTGGTCCGCGTCTTGGAGAAACTAACACTAAACTATTCTATTACAACCTTGATTCTAAGACAGTTGTCACACTAACTGGTATGCAGACCTTTTAGCCACCGTGCAATAGAATCAGAAGATGACTCAACCAAATCTAGAACCTGTGAGGGTCAACAAAATTTATCTTTACAAACTTGTAGTGACAATCGGTGTTTAGATGTCTCTGTAATATTCTTATAGTAGGCATAGAATCAATTGTCGAACGAGTTACCGGGGGTAGACCTTGCCCGTCATTCACAGTAAGTTGCTTCAATCAACTCTTGCATCCTAGCCCCATAAAAATGTCATTGGCATTTTTTCGCCTCTGTCCGAATGGACTGCCATTAAGGAAGAACTCAAATCCATCATTTTAAGGTATCCTGAAGGGAGGTTGACCATGGAATATCAACCATGGACCGGAACCAAATGCAACGCCATGCTTAGGGCATGCACCAGACCTCACTCTAAGATCTAAGTTTGAGTTTCTTCCTTCCATTCTTTGTCTTATAAAAGCTGTCGAATGAGAAAACCAAATCACGGCTAAGTCGAATCGGCTCTCGACATTGATAGCACCAATGTGTATTAATGATTCATGACACTTGACATTGCTTCTTCTTGGTAGATCTTCTACAGTGCAGACATTAAATTTCAAGCCCAAACACCTGAAAGATGCTGCATTCAAAATCTCTGAGGTTATAGCTTCTCCTTATGGCTCGATTGCAAACTGCCCTCCTCAAACCTCACCTCCTATTTGTTACCGCATCCAAAAAGTCCACCACTTTTCACTATCACCGCTATTGCCACCACCTTCGCCAATCGACGATGAAATTGTTCCAAGATACAACGTAGAGAAGAGATTAGTCCCATCCGGACCCAACCCACTTAACAACTGAAAAAACCCACCTCCAACACTCCAATTTTCCCACACAAATTCCACCCATTTCACCTCTCTCCGATTCCAAGAACACTCCTTGTTTTTCTTGAATTTTCTTTCTCAGCTTCTTCAACGTCACTATTTTGATAAAGTCATTTAGCCTTTACGCTCAATGGGTTTGTCGGAGGGGAAAGAGATGGAGGGAGATGGGTTGTTGTTTGGTGAAGGTGGGAAGAGGGAGGAGTGATAAGAAGGTGGGTGTGGTGGGAGTATGCGTACGTGTGTGTATGTGGAGGGGGAGAGGGGGTAGGGTAGCTGTTGGTGGAGTTGGCTTTTTCCTTTATTTTTTATTTCAATTTATTTTATTTTTATTTTATATTTGGTCAATTTCAAACTCAGCAATAAAGTGACAACATATATATTCATTAGAATTAGTGAGGGTAATTTTGTCATTTCACAAAAAATTAATGTTCCTTCCAAAGATAACACCACAAGGGACTAACATGAAGCCCAAAGTTAGATTGCAGAGCCACCATATGAAATGTTCAACATCATATACCATATAAATGAGAAATTCCAAGTTCAGGGACCAAATTATACATTAATCAATTATTAAACCCTAAACACAACCAACTAAAACTAGCAATAATTGTTGAATAGATTTTCCAGAACCCTAAAAAACATAATTCTGGAAGAACCCTAGATTAGAACATAAAAAGGGCAAAATTCAAGATTTTACTGAACTATCTGGAAACTACAGAAGGTGAAAAATGAAACTAAAAGCAAAACCCACAACGAAATTAACTTACCACAGTTGAAGAATGTTGAGAATCTCAAGAACCAAGTGAAGCCAAGCCAAAATTGAAAACTTTGACTAATTGATTGAACTCCCTAGAGCCCCTAAATTCTCAATAAAGGTGAAAATACAGCAATCCCAAGACCCAAAGTGAAGCTGAAACGAAACCAAGATTTTGAAATTATGGCAAGTCCAATGGTGCTACTTACCTATAGGTATCAAAACCAAAATTTGATACCTATTGTTTACTATTTATGGATATCAGCTAATCATCTCCAACCATAGGTATCAAAATTTGTTACTCCCTCCATCCCTAAATTATCGTCCACCTTTCCTTTTCCGTCGTCCCAAAATAATTATCTAGTCTGAAACTTAAGTTTTTTGGAAGTGTTTTTGCCCACTTTAAATCATGTGATCTACCCAGTGGGACCCACCCTAAACTAATTAAATTGTCTCTCCCCCAAATTGAATGGTCACCGATCATCTCCTTCTTTATCTCTCCTCAACCCAACGTCTTCCTCTCTCTTCTCTCTCCCCAACCCAACGTCTGCCTCTCTCTCCTCTCTCCCCAATCCAACCGTCGTCTTCTCTCTTCTCTCTTCCCTCTCCCCGACAGTCATTCCTTGTTCTATCTCCCCAGATCACTTCACCACCCCTACTCCACAACCAAACACTCTTCGCCGTTGCCGCCTCCTGCCGAAACCTCCTTCTTCACTCACCGACCAATGAAAATTTTAAAGGTTTCATCTTATCTCCGATTATTTGAACTTCTATGCTTTAGTGTGCGTAATCTTCGAAAAGCATCCTTCCACGGCTCACGGATCTCGGCGGTGAACGAACCCCACGAGACTGGTTTCGTGTGGGCGATTTCGATGTGTTGATAGTTTTTATTTCAATTTGATCTTTTCTCTCCCATCTTTTCTCTCTCTACTCTCTCTCTCTCTCTTCCTACCGTTCCTTTATGTTATTTTTTCTCTTTTTTTAACTTTAATGAGGGTTGGATAGAAGTGGTGCTGCAAGGTATCCTTTTCCTGGTATTGGTGGAAGTGGTGGTTTGGGAGTTACTTTTGTTGGAACAACTGGCAGTGGCAACGGCGGTGGGGGTGGGGGTGGTGGTAATGGTGGCACATTCACAAGTATGCCCAATGGTGCAAGGAAGGAGACTGAAGGTGTTGTATTTGACGTGAAGATGGAGAAGTCACAGACTTGTCACGGCCATCTTACTTTTATTCATAGGGGCAAAAGTGGAAATTGACATAAATATCAATATTAATAATATAGTAAAATATGTTTTCTTAAACGATGTGTCGGGTCAATTTTTTATTTTTTTGATAAGTAAAGAGTATATATAAATAACAGGCGTCAAAACAGGTGACGAAGCCTTTGTACACTAGGAGTATACAAACTATTCAGCTCTAAAACTATTTACAAAATCCACAAAAGAATGCCCAAGAGATTCATCTGTCGGTGAACACCACAAAAACAATGTGTCTGGTCAATTAGGACAATAATTTAGAGACGGAGGGAGTATAATAATAATTTTGAAAAAATTATAACCAACACATCATAATATTAAAAAAAAAACTAAAATATTAATATACAATAATTTACCATCACGTATATGACATAAATATATGATCAAAATAAAATGTACTCCTTCCGTCCCTAAATAGATGTAAATAATTGTCTAAACTTACATTTTTAGAACATCATTTTACCACTTTATCCTTATTTTTTCACCCTACTTTAATTATGGGCCACATACACATGTGTTTTAAAGGAAACTTACATGAAACCAATATAAATAATTCAATTGTTTTTCTTTATATCAGGAGTATTAAATAGATGTACTAAAATATGTATTAAATTTGATATTTTCCTTTATATCACACCTAATTTTAATACCTTTTATTTGAACAATTGTAAAGTCAAATATTCTTACATAAGTATCAAAATTTTGTTTTAACCCCTACCACTGAACTTGCTTTTTGAGAAACCCCAAAATTTTATAATCAATCTAGATTTTAGGGGAATTCTCATGAGAAATTTAGAAGAAAGCTACCCGTACCAGAACGGCAAGCAGAGGCCTTCAAGGAGTTAATCAAAGACATTCACGAAAAGTTGAAAACCAATAAAGGACTTTATTGGAGGATAGGCACGCTTGGCAATAATCCAATGCACGGATACAAAGAGTGACCGAGTGAGGGTATTGCTAGTTTAGGGTTTAATAATCATAGCTAAAAACAATTCAATGTTGGAAGAGCATTTTAGTCTTTTTAACCATTTACATCCAACTTAACAAACGAAAATGGCTCGAGTAAACTTATTGAATGTCCAAACCAAGCCTAAAATTTTCACCAACAGCATACAACAAAACACATCCATTAACTTGCATTTAACATTTAATCAAGAATTTTTTTGGAATTCATTCCGCACAAGTAACACTATAGCGTTGCTCTCAAATTGGAAAACAAAATGTTAGCGTGAACAACCACGAGGACTATCAATGGCATGGTAAAAAAAAACTGCGACACTAGCATTACTGGACCAGGAAACGCAGCAGTACCAGCACTAAACAGAATTAGACATTCTTCTTTCTGATTTTTCCCTTGCCACGGTACTTCCTTTTACCTATCTGGAGTTTCTTTTTCATCTTTTTCCCCATAGGCTTTAAGGACCTTGTGCTTCGATTGCCATCAGCCATCTCCACATCTGTTTGATCAAAAGAATCAATACCACTAACTGAAAAGAAACTAAGAGATGATGATGTACACTACAAGCAAAGCAGGACCACTATTTGTTGACTTGGGAAAAGTGAATGCGGAATGATGTATAACAAGGCACAACATAGAATTTAAAGAATCAAGCATAGGAACTGAAATAGCAAACATCAATAGATAACCAAAAACAAATTCTGATTTCTCCCTTTCCCAATTTCCACTTCCGAAAAAACAGTGCCACAAAAGAGTGGGGGAAAAGTAGCACAGTCCACATTGTATTCAAGAAATAGTCTCTCATGAAGAAAGCAATGGATGAAGTGCATACAGATTGTATAGCATGCAGCTGTACCTATTCGACATGAACCAGCTCAAATATAAGCAAATGGGAGAAACTTATTTTGATTGGAAAATGTATATTACCACCTCAAATGTGGCCACTAAATGCCCGGGCGGGGGGAATAAGATTAGAATGTAGCAAAAGCTCAAAATAGCCCAAGCCATTGAAATCTCTATTCCTATCTTTTTCCCATAAGTAGACTTGGCGAACTTTCCTTTGAAAAACTAGAGAAAATTTGGATGAATGTTCCACATAAAGGTGGATAGAAGTACTAAAACCAACAGTAGGTTTATAGTAAGGCAAGTTTAACAGGCAACGGGATTAAGAGTCTTAAGACCCCAAGGGTTCAAAAATACTCTTAATGACTGAATTTAACCAATATTTACCAAATGGGGGTTAAGCTCAGCATCAAATAAAATCTTTATAAGACCAAATCACCTTAAGCCAAAGCCCATTTGTAACTTAAAATCCGGCAGCAAGGGGCACCTACATGGCTACATGTAAGCTTGGTCCTTTTCATTTTGGTTCTTACAGTCTTATTTTTGCAATAGATAGATACATAGATAGATAAAAATCATTAGTAAGCTTCCTTTTCATGAAGTTATGAAACTGGAAATCCTTGATATCGAGGAAAACTAAGCTCTACGAATGTGTAAATATATTCTCCCGTTCACGTTAATCATCAAACAAGAAAACAAAATAGGAGTACCAAATAACTAGAATAGGGAATCCCTACAGTTATTTACATATACTCCCTCCGTTCCGGGAAAATTTTCTACCATTCCATTTTTGGGATGTTTCAGAGTCAACTTTCAAAAATTAAAGAATATAGGCCATTTTATTACTAATGAGCTACTAAAAGCGTCATTTGTTTGATTTTCAAA
The DNA here is from genome assembly GCA_013146195.2 of Codonopsis lanceolata. Taxonomy (NCBI): domain Eukaryota; kingdom Viridiplantae; phylum Streptophyta; class Magnoliopsida; order Asterales; family Campanulaceae; genus Codonopsis; species Codonopsis lanceolata. Next base: position 124,276,554 of record CM028378.1, read on the forward strand.
CGGGAACTCAGAGTAATTTCCAAAATGACCAGTAAGGTTCCATCTGGATAACTTTAATTATACTTCAATAAGAATTTTAATTCCATAGAATTCAAATTCATAGGATTTCATTTCAATAAAGTTAAAATTCTACTATCTGGCCTGTACATGGAACTCGCTTATAATTCTATATTTAAATTTGAATTTTAATACCCCTCCATATGGAATCGAAATTTATTCCTTCCCATATGGAATTCATTAGTATACTAGCAATCTATAAGGAAGGAATCTAGAAGCAGAGTGGTGGAAGTACCCATATCGGCGTTGGTGGCAATAGAGGCAGAAGTGGTGGCTTCCATAGCTGCGGCGTTTTTGGTGGAACGAACGGGAAGTTTAGGGGCGGCGAGGGCGGCTTCGAGAACGGCGAGCTTGGCGGCTTCTTTCAACTCGTAGATGGGCTTCACTAACTCTCTCTTTATAGCCCTAAGTCTCTTCTCCTTCTTACATCTCAAAGATTTCGCCATCTCTGCAATCAAAATCCGTCAATGGAGAAAATCTCACCACCTCCTTGAAACGCTTTTTCACGCTCTCCTCAGTTTTGCCTTTACTTTTGCGGTTGGTTGCTCGTTTAGGGTTTAAAACTTTAAAGCACAGCAACGTCTAAAATAAACCTTTGTCAACTCATATGGGCTTGGGCTGAATATATTGGGCTGGTTAATGACATATCTAAGTAACGTACACGCTGCTTGTTATATAATAGGGCAAATTTCAAGTGGGTACAATTTTAGTAACATATTTTCATTTAGATTCATCAATTTTTTGGATATTTCATATAACTACAAATTGGGTGTCAAATGACAAAAATGCCTTTAATTAAGATAAATCTCATCCGTCCTAAAAAAACCTAAAAAATGCTGATGTCAAGGTTTGGCATCAGCACTGTTTTCATAGTTTATTCAACCAAAAAAAAAATTCAAAAATATTGATGCCAAGGCTTGGCATCAGGTTAACAATCCAGACATCAGGTTGACAAACCATGCATCAGGGCTATGTATTCAAAAATGTTTCAAAAAATATTGATGTCAAGGCTTGGCATCAGCATTGTTTTCATAGTTTATTCAGCAAAAAAAAAAAAAAAAATCAAAAATGCTGATGTCAAGACTTGGCATCAGAAATTCAAAAATGTTTCAAAAAAAAAATGCTGATGTCAAGCCTTGGCATCAGCACTATTTTCACAGTTTATTCACCCAAAAAAAATTCAAAAATACTGATGTCAAGGCTTGGCATCAGGAAGACCAAAAAAATTCAAAAATGTTGAATCCAGGCATCAGGTTGACAAACCAGGCATCAGGTTGATACCAAGGCTTGGCATCAAGACTGTTAGTCCCAAAGGGCACAATAATAAGCTAGAAGGGCGGGGGGTTGAATAACTTATTAGACACTTAAAAACTTTTCATTTAAGTTTCTAAAACAAACACTTGCAATCTATTAAAGAGATTGAAGTAGCGGAAGTCTTGTAAGGAAGACAGTTTAAGTCTGCCGGTAAAGCACTACCGGTAGACTTGACTGAATACTCAAGTCTGCTGTTTGAAGTGATAAGTAAATAGAAATGAAACAGTTTAAAGCAGTAAGCAACAGTAATGAAAGAACACAATTATTTTGAGATGGTTCGTACTATAAAGAGTGTTACGTCCACCACCAAGGCAATCAACCTTGGATTTAAATGTGCACTATGTTTTCCACTAGTTCTATTACAAAGAGTTCCAATGGATCGTGTACAAAATATTTGACTTGTGTTTGGGGGTTTGAGAATTGAATATCTGGAAAAAACAGAATATTCAATTATGTAGAAGAATAGTTAAAGAACAACAATAAGAAGCAAATGATAAGATGTTGATACAGATCTTCTTGATTGTTGTCGAGGACTTCATGATCAGTTTACGATCTCTTGAATGCACTGAGTATATAAGACTTGAAGTTGTTGGAGAATTTCAGAGCATTTTAGGGGATGATTTTTTCAGTCTTTAATGACAGTATTTATAGCTGAGGCATTCTTGAGATCCGTTGGAGAAGACAAAGTGTAACAACTCTATTAGGTTGAATGCATTAAATGCATGGAGCTGACTTTGTAGATTTCGTCTTCACTGATACTAAGCAGGGAGTTGGTGCAGAGATGTTGCAGAAGCTGGCAGGTGAGCAATCAGAGATGCAGACCTGCAATAGTTGGTACAGACTGCAAGTGTCAGTCTGTTCACCTGTTATGTCAATGTTCAGAAGGTGAAAGTCTTCTTGCTTTTCGGAAAGCAGGTCAGGCGTGTCTGAGAAGTCAAGAGATGTTTTAATTCAAATTCAAACTGATAAAAGATGAATTTAATTAATCCTCTAAGACTTGGTGATTGGACACGTCATACTAGGTCTACCGCTGGATGCTGAATGAGGTCTTCCGGTGAAGCTTTACTGAAGTCTTTCGCTGAACCTGTGAAACCTATAAAAAAACTATTCTATGGCAAAGTTCTATACACAATTGCCACGCTAATTGATACGCATCCCAATTAGCCACTAATGTATAAAACTAATGTAATGTATGAACAGATGTAAATCAAAAATACAAATGAGAAACAACAATCTCTTCCTATTTGCATCCGGTCATCATTACTTACAAGTGAGGGTTATAAAAATATATGATAGATAATAGCATGTCAAATACTATTTTAGATTTATAACGGTAGACATGCCTCTATGAAATAGAAGAACACCTCAAGTGTAAAAAAATCTAATCTAAGTGCTTACAACAGAAGACAAGTAAAGAACAATACATGTATTAGTAATAAACAGTTCAAAATAGATTTAAACTGAATGTTTAAATTCTAAGCATATAAATGAATTGAACTAGCAAGAATTTAAACAGTAGACAATTTTTGAAAGACAATAATCTTTTGTATTTCAAACAAGAAGCTTAATGTTACAGAGTTTTTAAAAACACTAAGATATATACAAAGGTTAAGGGAGAAAAAAAGATACAAAACTACCACGGTCTTTTCCCTTTGCCTTTGTCTGCTGCTTCCTTTTCTCTTCTCTACCGTTCAAGTTCTTCGACTCTTCTGGTGTACTCATCATCGGCAGAGGTAGGAGGTCTGGTGGAGCGAGAACGATAGTCTAGTTCTTCACGTAGACGGTTGTTCTCTTCCATTAGAATCTTGTTGATAGACCTCAGTTGTCTCTCCTCCGTGATGGCCAGATCACGATCACGCTCTATGTTGATCTTGTCGTGAGACGCGTTGAGAGCGATGTCGTTGAGCTCGAGAACATGCAGACGGTTGTGGCCGAGATGAAGAGTGATGTTGTGGAAGAGCTGGTAGAACAGAGTTGAGCAAAGTCTTACGCATTCCTTGCATTGAGCCTCCATGTTGATCTTGATATCAGTGGACTCGTGCTTCATCTGTCCAAACTGTGTCCACACATCGTCTTGAAACTGGCGAAGGAGGGCAGCATTTCTATCCATTGCCTTGGACGTGGCAGTTACAAGCTCAGCGGCAGCTGTGGAGATACTGGTAAGCTCTCTAGTCTGTCGTATATTGCGTCTAGGCGGGTCAAAATTTCAGAGTTGGCCGGTTGAGATAGAGAAGGGTCCAGGCAATGTGGATATGCTCACTGCCGGTAGAAGAGGTGGCATCGGTAGAGGTGACGGGTCGGAAGGGCTGCTGGAGAGGTGGAGTGGTTGAGGTGGAAGAAGTTGAGTCGCGTGAGGGAAAGGTATGGGTAGAAGAGGAGGTGGATTTTAGGGGAGAGGGAGGAGGGGTTGGGGGTATTTCGATATCTGTGTCCGAGTGATCACAGATATCAGAAGGGCTGGGTAGGGGTTTAGTGGAGAACCAGAAGGAAGGATGTGGATAGGTAGTGTCTTCTAGTCTCATTTGGGTAGGTTACGGTGGAGGGGGGGCAGGTTGAGGAAAGAGGTCTGCTACTGACGAGAGTTCAAAGAGGAACCTCGTAGAAGCAAAGGAAAGGGTAGGTGGAAACCATGGGGTTAGGATGAGAGGGATAGGTAGGCTTGGTTCTGTAGGGGTGGTCTGGTTTCGTTCGGATGGTGTAGTTGGGTTGGTTGGGTTACGTTGGGGAGAAGAAGGGGTAGATGGGTTTGGTGAATAGTTGAAGGGTGAAAGAGGAGCTGGAGAGGATGTTCTGGTAGGCTCCTCCTAGGTGTGTGGCTCCTCCTGAGGGATAGGCTCCTCCGGAGGGGTTGATTCCCTCTGAGTAGATGACTCAGTAGGAATGGGTTGTGAAGCGGTAGAGGGTTGGGTGCCAGCAGACTTCCTTTTCTGCCTTAGCAACTGAATAGGAGGTTCAGCTGCTTCATCGGCAGAGGTAGCAAGGTCTGCTGGTGGCTGGGTCGGAAGACCTTTACGTAGTCGCCTACGTTTAGGTTTAGGTGAAGGTGAGGGTTGGTCAAAAGAGGGTTTTCGTTTGGGTTTAGGGGATGACTGGGGTGATGAAGACAAGACATACCAGCAGCTGTAGAGGAGCTGCCAGCAGACTTATCACGTCTGTCGGCCTTCAGTTCCTGCCATATCCACTTTGCTTGAAGCCTTTCAGCCACTTCTTCCGCCCTTTCCTTTTTGGCTTTAGAGGCTTCCTTCTACTTCAATAGCCGCTCAGACTCTGCAGCCAGATCCTTTGCTTCGCTGAGAATATCGTGAGCAACAGTAGGGACTGGTTGGCCAAATTTTTTCGCTCCAAAATAATATCCCTTGCTAGCAGCATCATACGCGTCCATGTTGAAATGTGTGACGACCATTGGCGAAGGCTTGGGAACTTTGTCAAGAGAGATATTAAGAAGTCCTCGTTGCTTCCTTCGCTTATTCTCGTAGTCGGCATACTTCTTGAAGAAGGTGGCCGTCATCTGTTTGTCCTTGCCCACTGCAATGAGCTCATCCTCCTAAACGGAAGAGTTGATTTCCAGAGTGTCTCGTAGAAGAGCATTGATGAGCCGGACAAAAGGCCTTTTAAAGTTAGGGCTCTCCTTCACTTTTTCGACGTGGTGCCGTAGCTCGTTATAGATGATAGTGTCGTAATTGAGTTGAGTCTGTAGGAAGACGGCACTTGTGAGATTGAGCTGTTGGGCAGTGAACATGTCGTGGGCCTCGTTCTTGAATAGAAGACCCTTTTCAAGTAGGTGGTTTGTGCAGTAAACGTCCAAAGGGAAGAGGTTCCTCAGCATTTTGCCTTGAGGTTCCCTTAGAGTGTTGATTCCCCTCATTGCTTCCCAAGAATGGCCAGCCTCAGCAATGGAAATTTCATAATCTCCGCCATATCTAACACCGATGATTCTGGAAATAATTTTGGTGGAGATGGAGATTGATCATCCTCGAATCCATCCACGCATTGCAGACGGAGTCTTGGGGTCGATGACCATTCTTTGATAGAATTCCTCAGCGAGGAGGATATTGTAGTTGTCGTCGTGTAGGCAGAAGAGCGGTAGAATCCCCGACTCGTTCATATCCTCGCAGGCTTTGACTCCGGCGAATGTGCAGACAGTTTTGAGGTCAATGCACATGCCGGGTAGATACAGCTTCGGGTCCAGAGCCACAATGACGTCGTGAGGGAGTGGAAATGGAGGGTATCCTGGTAGGTTGATGTTCAGACCAGGTGGAATGACCTTCTTGGGGTCAAACTCCTTCCTGTTGTCGCTCTTTGACTTTGTAGAGGATTTCACCGACAAAAACAAATTTAGAAATTAGGGCTTTTGACCTGACAGAACAAACAATCAACGATTTCATTTTTGAGAAAATAAATTGAAATTTCAGATAAAAAAGTTGAAACCCTTGAATGTTTTAGATAGATACAACATAGAAACACTTAACAGAAGATTTCTCAGAAAAAAATGAGTATTCAAAGCACAGAGAAAACTGTTAGTTTCAAGGTTTTGAAAAACAACAACAATGGCGGAAGCCGTCAAGATATGCAAAGCGTCTTTTCGAATTCCTTAAAAATATAACTCAAAAAAAGAATTTTTAAGCGAAAATTAAAGAGGAATTTCTTAAAGAGTGTCGAAAATCTTACCATTGTTGCTTGTTTAGAAGAAGAAGCGAGGAATAATCGGGAAAGAGAGGGAGCAGTTGCAGAGAAGATAGGAGGTTTTGAGTAGAGAATGAAATATTAGAGAGAGAGAGAGGTTTCATAAAGTTTTGGAAAGGGCGGTTCAAAGTTTATTTGAAGGAAGAAAAAATCTTTTTGCGAAAAAGCTGTAACTTAAGATATTTTCAAAGTACTAAGAAAATAGACTTTTAATCCCTTTTCCCTTTTAGAAACCTTTCCCGCTTTAATATACTAAATAGTTGAAATACTAACCTGGTAAAAACGAAGAGCTTAAGACTGCCGTTAGATAGCAAATTAAGTTTGTTGGTTAGTAGAAGATTAAGTCTACCGGTATGAAAGAAAAACTTGAAAATTGAAATTAAGCAGTAGGATCAATCATACCAAGATTTCTCCTTAAATAAGCAAACCTGGTTGCATCCAGTGGCTTGGTGAGAATGTCAGCCAATTGATGTTCAGTTGGAACGTATTCCAGACTGATGTTACCTTTCTCAACATGATTTTTGAGGAAGTGATAACGAATATCAATGTGCTTTGTCTTCGAGTGCATCACTGGATTCTTGGAGATTGAAATTGCTGAAGTGTTGTCACACATGATTGGACAATTTGATGTCTTGATGTTGTAGTCCACTAGTTGCTGCTTCACCCATAGTAGTTGAGAGCAACAGCTGCTGGTAGCAATGTATTCTGCCTCAGTGGTAGAGTTTGCAACTGAACCTTGCTTCTTGCATGACCATGAGACAAGTCTATTTTCAGGAAATTGACAGGTCCCACTGGTGCTTCTTCTGCTCACTTTGCAGGCTGCATAATCTACATCTGAGTACCCAACTAGATCGAAGTTGTTGCGTTTTGAATACCAGATACCTAGATTTGTAGTTATTGAAACATATCTGATGATACGTTTGGCATCAAGTAAATGTGTAAGGTAAAGAAGTGAACCTATGATTCCTCGATACTTGGTCACGTTCTCTTGATTTCCCTTTTCATCTTTGTCAAGATGGTAGTCAGTAGACATTGGAGTTTCGAATCCTTTTGCTGAATCAAGACCAAATTTATTGATGAATTCCTTTGCATATTTGGTTTGGCTGATGAAGATCCCATCGGAAGTCTGTTGAATCTGCAGTCCTAGAAAGTAGGTGAGCTCTCCCATCATGCTCATCTCGAACTTGCTTTGCATCAGCTTCTCGAATCTTTTGCACATGCTTTGGTTGGTAGATCCAAAGATAATGTCGTCCAAGTAGATTTGAACCAGAAGAGAATGACCTTTGTGCTTTAGGATGAACAGAGTTGTGTCTATTCTTCCTCTCACGAATCCTTGTTCAATTAAGAACTTGGATAGAGTTTCATACCAAGCTCTGGGAGCTTGTTTCAGGCCCTAGAGTGCTTTCTTGAGTCGGTAGACATGATCCTGCTTGTCTTGGATGACAAAACCTGGAGGTTGTTCCACATATGTCGTTTCTTGAATATCACCATTGAGAAAGGCACTCTTCACATCCAGCTGATAAACTTTGAAGTTCATGAACGAAGCATAGGCTAGAAGGAGTCTGATTGCCTCTAATCTAGCAACAGGAGCAAATGTTTCATCGAAGTCAATTCCTTCTTCCCGTCGTAGCCTTGAGCAACCAATCTAGCTTTGTTTTTGGTGACGTTTCCATCTTCATCTCTCTTGTTCTTGAATACCCACTTGGTACTGATAACTAGATGGCCAGTCGGTCTTTGAACTAAGCTCCACACTTTGCATCTTTCAAACTGGTTTAGCTCTTCTTGTATAGCTTCAATCCAGTAATGGTCTTCGATAGCTTCATCAATCTTCTTTGGCTCAATTTCCGATACGAATGCGAATGCGAATGCAAACATTGTCTCATTATGAACTATATTCCTCGTACGAACTCCTGAGTTGAGATCACCAATGATTTGAGAGATGGGGTGATCTCTTATTTCAGTAACAGCTGGAGGAAGATCACTTCTGGTGAGTTCTTCCCTTAACGAATCTGGAGTAGGTAGAGAAGGAGATTCACCAAAATCAGGTTCAGAAGAGATAGGATCTTCAAAACCTTCATTTTCTGGTGAACAAGAAGGGTGAGTGATCTGTAAAAGTGTTTGGGGGTAGAACAGAAGAGATGGGTTCAGGGTCAACAGAAGAGTTAGAGCTGGCACCAGCAGAGTTGAAGTCTACTGGTGCTGGGTTAGCAGAACTAGAAGGGTCTGCAGTTGGAGGATTCTGAAGTGGAGTAGAAGTAGAAGCTTTATTTGTACCTGTCTCATCATCATCAGAATCATCAGCAACATTCGGAGCCTTTCGAGGCTCTAATAAATCATATTCATCAAAAGGAACATGCACAGATTCTAATATTTTTAAAGAAGTTTTGTTAAATATGTGAAATGCTTTTAAATGTTTGGAATAACCCAGAAAAAATTCCTTAGTCTGATTTTGAATCAAATTTACCTCTATATTCTTTTCCATTATATAGAATAAAACATTTACAGTCGAAGATTTTGAAAAATCCTATGTTTGGGGCTCTTCCTCTCCATATTTCATATGGAGTTTTGTTATGAAACTTGTTTACCGAGGATCTATTGGGTAAAACATGCGAGTTGACGACTTACGCCCGAAGTACTTGGAAGTCTTGCTTACCGCATAGTTCTTCTTTGCTTCAATGAGTGTTATGTTCTTCTTAGTTCAGCTACACCATTTTGTTGATTAGTTTCGGCAGCAGAGAAGTTGTGGCCGATTCCGTGGTCATCACAATATCTTTCAACATCGTTGTTTTTGAATTCGGTGTCGTTGTCTGATCTGATGTCACTAATGTCTTCAAGCTTTTGGGTTTGAAGTCTTCTGAAAAGAGTGGTGACTAGATCATATGTCTCATCTTTTGAAGTCATTGTTTTGATCCAGGTGAACCTAGAGTAGTCATCATCTACTACAAGTGTGTACTTGTCTCGGAGATCTTGTTGTAGTGATAGGTCCAAAGAGATCCATATGCGAGAAGTTGAAGAGGTGCAGTTGTTGACATGACGGACTTTCTTTTGAAGGAAGACTTGGAAAGTTTTCCTAATTGGCAAGCTTTGCAACTTCGTCATGGTCGGCGGACACCGTAGGTAGACCTTTGACAAGCCCATCTTTGGAGAGCTTGGAGAGGTACTTGAAGTTGAGGTGGCGAGGCAGCTTGTGCCAAAGCCAACCGTTGTCACGAATGTTGTTAGCAACTAGGCAAAGGCGGAGGATCTCCTAGAAGATTTAAGTCCACGACATAGGCGTTTCCTTGTCTATTGCTGGTCAGTAGCGTTGAGCAGGATTCACGATCTTTGATGAGAGATTGGTTGGAGGAGAATTGATAGATGAGTCCTTTGTCGCAGAATTGAGATATGCTTAGAAGATTATGCTTTAACCCGTTCACTAGAGAAACTTCCTCTAGTGATTGAGCCATACCCAATTGTTTTCCCTCTTGCATTGTCGCCGAAAATCACCATAGGACCTTCGGCTTCAGCTATATCTAAGAGTAGACTTCTCTTCCATGCCATGTGTCTTGAACAGCCACTATCCAGGTACCAGATGTCCCCTTTATTTTCTTTTGGGTCTTGAGGATTAACAACTTTTTGGAACCCATACCTGCCTAACCTTAAAAGAACTGCGTCTCTCAGATTTTGGTGTGAACCTTAGCAGGCGTTCTGGGGCTAGATGGCCTAAACAGTTGCAAGATTGACAAAGATGAAAGTTCCATGGAGGACAGTGACCAGCTTTAGCTGTAGAGTGCTTGTGACTTTCCTTGTTCTTAACAGCAGTCTTGGGTTCAGCTGGCTTGTTGACGGTAGACTTAATTGGTTTGTTGAACCTTCCTTGATTTGTTACCCAGACTTAGCCTTGGTGATGCATTTGTTAACCTTTTTAATAAGATTTGGTAGAATACCTTTAAGTTTATTGTCAACTAACTTAGGTGCCTTAGCCGTTTCATAGACAAAATTGACAGGTACCAGCTGAGATTTCGTAGGTCTACCGCCAGCAGACTTTGCCTTGGCAGAGCTGTTTTCGGTAGACTTTGATTTCTCTACCGTTCCTTTTTCAAGCTTCTTATTAGAAGCAGTTTATTTGGCTTTCCCTTTTCTGAGCCTTGGGATAAACGTATGGTACACTTGTATAACCAAGTCCTTGTTTACCCTTGTTTCCGAACGTCTGTTTGGAGAAGGAGATATCATAAGCAGTCTCGGAGGTTTCACATTTCTCCGTGACAGAAGAGTATGCCGAACTGAGCTCATCATTATAGCCTAAGCCAGATTTATCTCCATTAGGCTTTTGGCTTGAAAGGATTCCTTCAAAGGTTTCCTTGGAGCTGTTCCAGGAGTCAATTGTCTTTTGCAAGGCAATCTTCTTCAGGTCAAGTCCTTTGATGTGCTCAGTGAGACATTCGACTTTGTCACAAAGGAATTTGTTTTCTCCTTTTAGCTTGATACTTTCCTGTTGACAGCTATTGAGTGTTTGAATTTTAGCTGCCAGTAGAGATTTCTCAGCAGCAAGCTTCTCACAGTTCTTAGTGAGTTTTACATAGCCTACTCTAAAGGAATTGAACTCTTCAAGCATTTCTTGATTGTCTTTGAGCAGTTCTTCCTTACTGAAGTTCTCACAGTTGATCTCACTTTTGTCGAAAGGACTAGGTGAGGCTTCGACTTCATGTTCAGAGTCATAGGTGGGACCTGAATCATGAGCTATTAAGCATATGTTAGCTTGCTCACAATCGTCCTCTTCCTCTTCTGAGTCAGTCTCAAACCATGTAGCAACCTGTTTTTCTTCTATGTCTTCAGCCAGCATACCTTTATGTTTTTGAAATTTCTTATATGGAGGCTTTCGGTATGCTTCAAATTTTCTTTGGACATTTAGAGGTAAAGTGACCAGGTTTTCTACAATTATAACACAAAAGCTCTTTGTTAGATGAGCTTTTAGCAGTTTTTCTAAAAGGCTGCTGGTGTGTGTCCTTCCTTCCATATTTTGCAAAATTTTTGAAACGTTTTACGAACATAGCAAATTGTTCGTCTGAAAGAAAATCGTTTTCACTGGAGGAAGTGGAAGGTTTATTTTCAACTGTGGTTTCTTCTTGTACCATGGCAGGCAAGGACACAGTTCTGAACTGTTTGTCCTGCTCTAGAGCTTGATTCACTTCGAGCTGATCATAAACCTTTAAACTTGCGTAAAGACTACGGAGAGTCATTTCATTTACGTTTTTAGAATCTTTCATGGCAGTGGTCTTAACATGCCACAGACTACCTAGAGAGCCTAGAAATCTCATATTCATTTCCTTCTTGTCATAGATTTTACCAAGAGAAAAGCAACTATTAGTCACCTCACTGAAGCGATCGTATGCTTGTCTCAAGGTCTCCTTGGGATCCTTCTTGACGGAGTCAAACTGCTGGATGAAGGTGTATTTTCTGTTGTCTCTTGTGTCTTGGTCTCCTTCCAAGTATTCAACAAGAGCTTCCCACATCTCTTTCGCAGTGGTACATCGGATCACTTGTTGGTAAGTGCTGGTGTCTAGAGAGCTAGTTATGATGTTGATGGCTTTGCTATCTAGCTCTACTAGTTTTCTGTCGTCCTCTGTCCATTCTGATTCTTTTTTGGATACCTCAGCAGGATTTCCAGTGATGGATGCCAGTAGATTTGCCTTCATGGGTACATGATGTCCTGCTAGTACGCACTTCCATAACCTGTTGTCAATAGAATTCATAAAACGCATTACCTTATCCTTCCAAACATTGAAATGGCCTTCGTCCAATATTGGGACGTGGTTCGCATTTGATGTAGGCAGCATGCCGTGTGTTTGTGCCATTGGATCGTGACACTCAAGAGTTTAATCTTGAAAAAACTAGATTTCGAAGATTTCGGCTCTGATACCAATTGTTAGTCCCAAAGGGCACAATAATAAGCTAGAAGGGGGGGGGGGTGAATAGCTTATTAGACACTTAAAAACTTTTCGTATAAGTTCCTAAAACAAGCACTTGCAATATATTAAATAGATTGAAGTAGCGGAATTCTTGTAAGGAAGACAGTTTAGGTCTGCTGGTGAAGCACTACCGGTAGACTTTGTGACGACTCGACCCGGACTCCGAGGAGGAATCGCGAGTCAAACCGTCTAAATAGGACTACAATTCATGCAAGGACTCAATTATATAAAACGACGTGACGCAACATTGTAGATGAAGCGCGACTCGACACTAAAAAGCCGAAATATTTTAAAACTTTTTAAACCTGATATAACAGTTAAAGACAAGTATACCAATTCATCGGCGACTTTACAACCGGAACCCAACACTAAACAGTTCATGCTAATAACACCTCGATGGCTAAACATGCCGGAGAAACAACAAAAGTAAATAAGAGCTAATGTGATGCTCAGCGGAAGTCTAAAGATAAGTGAACCAACTATGAAAATATAAGTCATACATCATACTTTACAAGAATAAGCCTTGATGCAAAAACTCCAAGTTTAATAACACTAGAGGTACAAGCATGATACAAATACCCAAGACATGTCTAATTGACTTGCTTAAACCAACGTCCTTGCCAAGAAAGAAAGAGGAAACTATAACGACCTCTTCAAGTGAACTTGCAACATAGACAAGCTGGACCACGCACGAACTTAATGATGCTTCCCTGCGAAGGACCCGGACGATTCGGATCTAAAGCGGTAAAAGGGAGGGGGTAAGTCATAAAGACTTTGTGAGCTAACAATTATGCATGTCATGGCATCATGCAACAAACATAGCAAGATATCATCATTAATATCAAGTTAATCAAAGCATTCATTTATATAAACACTTAGTTCACATATCCATGATAGCACATTGGTTTCACTAGAGCTGTCAAGGTGGGTTGGCGGGGCGGGCCAACCCACAACCCGCTATAACCCACCATTTGGCGGGGCGGGGCGGGCCAACCCATGAAATGTGGTGGGCCAGGAAATTGCCCAACCCAACCCCATCTTGGGTTGTGGGTTAAGCGGCCAACCCACCAACTTTTTTCCCAATTAATCTAAATAATAAAAATAATCATAAATAACACAAAAAAATGTCACAATTCATTAAAAAATTATATTTTCTACTATTATATTTTTAATTGTGTTTTCTAACAACTTTCTTTAATATTTATAGTATAAAATGAGGAAAAAATAGAAGTAAGAAACTATTTTATCATTACTCTTTTTGTATGTTCTTATAATCATTTTTTCTATAAATATTATGGTTAATATACCTTATTCTGACATCTTTAATTGTTATAAGTGTCATTTTTTGAACGAATTCAAAATCATTTACTAATATTTTAGATATAAAAAATAATCTTACATTTTGAGCGAAAAATGATTTAAACTAATTATTTCAAACATATGACTTGGTTATTTGAAACTAGTATATGGCGGGCCAACCCGCCCCGACCCGCCACAACCCACCTCAACCCGCAACCCACCGCGGGCTCAACCTATTTGACCCACCTCTTAATGGGTTCATATTTTCACAACCCAACCCACCTTTTTTAAGTGGCGGGGCGGGCCAACCCAACGGGCCCAACCCATTTTGACAGCTCTAGGTTTCACATAAGTGCTATAAAGTAAATCACATATAAAGAGGATATGTTATAGAACCAGTGCCGCTACGTAGCTCCTGCAATACAAGCGTTAACTTTATCGTGCCAGAGATACCCGTGATGGATGCATCAAAGTACCGAGCTCTCTACTCGGGTACCAAGCTCTCTACTTGGTAATTAGACTTGCCAATGTGCTCTGTTGGTTACAGCAAAGGGGCTACTTCCCCACTGTGGCCAACAGTGGAGGGGTGTGTGATAAAAACCCGGTATAACAACCCATCACTATCACGAATCCCATAACTCGTGACGGCGATGCATTGTCACACCATCGACTCAACCAAATATGCCAGTTGGACTAATGCAATGCCAAGTAGATGTTTACTCGTCATAAAAACTCAAATAAGGAACAAGTTCGACAAGAGCAAACTTATTCAACAAGTAGGTTTTTACTCATTATGGAATCAAATAGGAATTCGACAAGAGCGAATTCAACATGTCAAATAGATATATCATACTACAACATGCTCTCGATTATGCATTTCTTTCACACAATCATATAAACCACATAAGAACTCGATTGAGTCTCATAAGCACACATATCAAACATGCACTTCAATTCATCCCAAAGTCACGTAAGCTGATTAGTCTAACGAACTACAAACGTCGTAGGGATTGAATGTGGAGTCGGTATTGTTCAATAACTCCCTAATCTCAACTCCGATGAGTCATTACTAAAAGTGCAACTAAGTAGAGCATAGATACTATATGCATCCAATTGCTCTTTTCTATGTTCTCCGTTCATTTAGAACTTAATAACTAAGCCATTCATGACCTTAAACTAGCCATAAACCAATTCTCGAGTTTCAAACCCTAGAATCGTCGATTTTGCTAAACCTATAATTGAAACGTATTCTTTCACAAGAGTTGTTCCTAGGCACATTTAGAACATCATTCATGCTTTACACAAAGTCAAAATCACAACTTGACATGGAAATCATAAAATCCTACATACTTTTTATATGTTGAATTGAAAAATTCTACTTCACTAGAAGTCTTCCTAAGCATGTTTAGAACAACTATAATGAAGGAAGCATGTTATTTTATTGAACATGAAATTCTGGGAATTGAAAACTCACCTTAAGCCTATGAATAATGGATGAAAGGAATAACAAATCAAGGATTGTGGAAGAGGAGGGCAAGGCCTTCGATTCGGCGGTCTCGAATCGCCAATCAGGTTACCGGAACTCCGGCAAATGGTCACACAAGTGAAGGAGCTTCCCAAGAACGAAAATGTTGAAGTGTATTCAGTAACTTGAGGTTGAAGATCACAAATGGCTGCCAAGGAGCTTTTATATGGTTCAAAAAGACCATAATACTTGTGAAGGGTGGTTATATGGCTTCTAATTGGTCAAGGCTTGAAAGCCTTTGATTAGGAACTCATCCAAGGGCTAAAAAGGGTTTGACTATAGTCAACAATGGTGTGCTAGGATGAAATGGTCGGACTTGGGACATGGGGCAAGGGGCAAGGGGGTCTTCAACCAAAATAAGTCAAAAACCCAAAATCTGGAAAACAGACAGTAAATCTTGTAAAATCGACCATAAATATCCCACACCTCCAAATGAGCTGATTATTACATTTTATGAAACTAGACTCATTAAAATATATTTTAGAATTTTAAATTACTCAATTTGGACTTATATTCATCAAAATATGGCTACTACATGTTCAAGTACAGAAGCTGATTTCCTGAAAACAGAATTCTGGCACAGCCGTAAGTCAAGACCTAAATGAGGTACTTAGACACCTTGGAAAATTACCAAATTTTACAGGGATTATCCTAACATATTCAGGTAAAACATAGTAAAGTTTTAGAAAATTCTATTTAGTAGATTGGTACCAGAATTTTCCCGAAATTTGCCCAAAACCGGACTGAATATGTGAAGTAATATGTTGGTCATCTTATTTCCAAATGCAACAAGTCTATGAACATTGATTGTGCAAGCATGAGAAATACTAGTACACTTGGTCTAGAACTTAAATGAACTTCTCGCAAGTTGAAAACACAACAATACAAGCAATGAAGGCAAACCCGAGAAACCCTAAGACTCAAACGAAGCAACAATGCTTCTAAACTCTCAACCATACATACTATGATCAAGATTAATGTTATAAGTCATATATGCAAGGTACTAAGACTCCAATGGGACTTAGTTAAGTGTAAACATGCTAAGATGAACACTCAAAACATTAACGACAAAGCATGCAAAGCATAGAAGGCATTCAAACGACTATGATCGTAACCAACCCAATGCAAGCATGATATGAACAATATGAACTCTCTAACATGTTAAGGCATACGTTAAGCATGTTATAATGATGTTATACATGTAATGGGTTTGGGTTCTCACAGACTTCGCTGAATACTCAAGTCTGCTATTTGAAGTGATAAGTAAATAGATATGAAACAGTTTAAAGCAGTAAGCAACAGTTATGAAAGAACACAAGTATTTTGAGATGGTTCGCACTATAAAGAGTGTTACGTCCACCACCAAGGCAGTCAACCTTGGATTTAAATGTGCACTATGTTTTCCACTAGTTCTATTACAAAGAGTTCCAATGGATCGTGTACAAAATATTTGACTTGTGTTTGAGGGTTTGGGGATTGAATATCTGGAAAAAACAGAATATTCAATTATGCAGAAGAATAGTTAAAGAACAACAATAAGAAGAAAATGATAAGATGTTGATGCAGATCTTCTTGATTGTTGTCAAGGACTTCTTGATCAGTTTACGATCTCTTGAATGCGCTGAGTATATAAGACTAGAAGTTGTTGGAGAATTTCAGAGCTTTTCAGGGGATGATTTTTTCAGTCTTTAATGGTAGTATTTATAGCTGGGGCATTCTTCAGATCCGTTGGAGAAGATGAAGTGTAACGGCTCTATTAGGTTGAATGCATTAAATGCATGGAGCTGACTTGTAGATTTCGTCTTCACTAATAATGAGCAGGGAGTTGGTGCACAGATGTTGCAGAAGCTGGCCGGTGAGCAATCAGAGATGCAGACCTGCAATAGTTGGTACAGACTGTAAGTGTCAGTCTGTTCACCTATTCTGTCACTGTTCAGAAGGCGAAAGTTTTCTTGCTTTTCGGAAAGCTGGTCAGGCGTGTCGGAGAAGTCAAGAGATGTTTTAATTCAAATTCAAACTGATAAAGGATGAATTTAATTAATCAACTAATACTTGGTGATTGGACACGTCATGCTTGAACACGTGCAGACAAGGTCTGCCGCTGGATGCCGAATGAGGTCTTCTGGTGAAGCTTTGCTAAAGTTTTTCGATGAACCTGTGAAGCCTATAAAAACTATTCAATGGCAAAGTTCTATACACAGTTGCCACGTTAATTGATACGCAGCCCAATTAGCCACTAATGTATAAAACTAATGTAATGTATGAACATATGCAAATCAAAAATACAAATGAGAAACAACAAGGACCTCCATTCCCTACCACCAACCCCGCCATCTCCACTCTCTCTGTCGCCCACCATTCTTGCCGTGTCTGTTCCCCCAATCTCCATCCCCCGCTGCCTTTGACCAACCACGATCTTCAACCATCAAAGCCCCCATGGTCGCCATCCATCTTTCCCTCCCTCATCTTCTCCGGCCAGTCCAGCCAGTCTCTAACCCCCCTCGTGCCTATTGCTTCTGTCTTCCAGGCTGCCCCCGCCTCCATCTCCTTTCCTTCTTGCCAGCTTCAAAACAGCCCACAGATCCGGCCTTCATCCTCAGTCCTATCGCTCCACCTCCGGCCAAAAGCTCCAGCAAAGCCGCCAAGACAAGAAATATCTCCATCTTCGGGCTCCCGCTAAACCCCAGTTTCAGCTGTCTTCATCGGAGCCCCAGCGCCATCTTTGTCTTCCCTGTTCAAATCGCCGGATATGGGAAATGAGATGACAGGTGCCTGCTAGATGCAGGAAGAGAGAGAGAGAGAGATGAAGTTGGGTTTGGGGGAAAGAGGCAGCAATGGTGGGACAAACTGGTAGGGGGGCCGGAGTTTGTGACAGAAGAGAGAGGTGGAGCTTGTTTGCTTGGGGCCAAAAATTGAATCAGGAGGAGACGAAGGATGAAGGTTGGGGAGAAGTTTATGCAAGAAATTAACAAAGAAGAGGCAGTGACGTACTTTCGCCCCAAAATTGTACCTAAAAGATATGTTCAAAAAATAGATGGATTCATTTGAAAACATATTTTAAAAGATGTACTGACATATAATTTTTCTATATAATACTCCTTATAATTTGGAAAGTTTCAATCACTTTACATCCCGATATTTTTTAAATCAGAGAAAAAGACATTGTTGTACATTGCGATGCATCATTTAATAAAGCGATACATCATTAATTTTGATATCAGACGATGTATATATTTGTTCAACGCAATGCATGCTTTTTTGCATCTCAATGCATGACGAGTCTTTTTTCGAACTGAAAAAAATATACTAGACTAAAGTTGTAAGACCCCGAACTTCATGTGCTTGATTTCGGTAATTCGCGTATTGTACGAAAGCAATGATAGGCCAGTATTATTTTAACCACAGATTTGTGTACCGAACTCGGAATTTGGATCCGTTTGGGGCGCTAGAAATAGACTTCGATATCTTTCTAGCCATATTGCTTGTGTAATTTTAGGACTTGTTTTCAGTTCAGAATCATATTTGTAAGTTGACCCAAATTCTGGTCTTCTTTAGTTGAACACTCTTTGTGTGTATGACTTTATTTTTGGCCAAATACACACCTAACCTTATTAACCCCCCCTCCAATCAGTCCCACTAAACTTATTTTAATCCTAACATGCTAAGTAAGGTCAGTGGTCCATCTTGAAGAGTGTTAGTGGTGGGTTCTATCCATAACATTTATTATACCAAGCCCTCAATGTTGACTTTCAACATTGGTTTCCAAACACTTTTGGAGACTTCCAAGACTTGTTGTTTTGCACTCTCTCCTTCTTTGACCATGGTTCACAGCCCTTCTCTCTCCATTCATCAGTTCTTGAGAGACTTGCTTAGTAAGAGAAAGCTTGGGGGAAATTTTGGGTCTCTTCTCCAATAGCCCAAGCATCATTTCTTCAAGCTAAAGCCATGGTTTTGAAGCAGGAATCTTGTAGAGCACATCCTCATTGGTAGTATTTCATTCCTAATTCGTTTTTGGTTAGAAGGTACGTGTATTTAACCCCCTTGTTAGGTTCTAAGGCTTGTAAGTATGCTACCCTTTGAGGAACCCGAAATACATGATGCTAATTTGATTTTTATGACCTAAATGCCATCAAAATGATGCATGAACGAATTAAAATCTATTTGGGGAGTTTGTAACCCAAAATACATGATTCTGCCTTGATTTTCATGACCGAAATTCTATGAAATGATACATTAAAGAGTTATAATCTGTTTTGGGACTTTGGAACAATTTCTTGTTCATTAATATGTGAAGAAACGAACTATATATATTTAGTCTCTGTTTTGATCGAATTTCAGAAATATACTGGTACTAATCTACTAAAGGTAATTTTCTAAAAATGGATTATGTTATACCTATACATGTTAGGTAACTCTCTGTAAATTTTCATAAATTTTGTAGTTCGGGAAGTATTTTTCATTGGTCAAAAATCGTGGCTGTTCCAGTAAGTTGTTACCAGAGATCCAATCTGTTAACATGAAATTTAGGTGACCATAATTCGATGAATACATGTCTGAATTGAGGAGTTTACAATGATAAGTTATAGTTCAAAGAGTCTAGTTTCTGGAAATGTTAGATTTATGATATTTGGATATATGAGGAATATTTGGTGAATTTTCTAAGACAGACACTCAGTGTAAGTCATAGTAGAGAATCAGATTTATGTCATGAAGTTGAGAGGACCATGATTTGATGAATACAAGTCCTAAAATTGCACAAGCAATATGGTTAAAAAGATATCGAAGTCTGGTTTCTAGCGCACCAAACGATTGATGTAAGACCCCGAACCTTCATGTGCTTGATTTTGGTAATTCGCGTATTGTACGAAAGTAATGATAGGTCTGTATTATTTTTACCACAGATTTGTGTGCCTAACTCGGAATTTGGATCCGTTTGGTGTGCTAGAAACTAGACTTCGATATCTTTCTAACAATATAGCTTGTGTAATTTTAGGACTTGTTTTTAGTTCAGAATCATTTTTGTAAGTTGACCCAAATTCTGGTCTTCTTTAGTTGAACACTTTTTGTGTGTATGACTTTATTTTTGGCCAAATACACACCTAACCTTATTAAACTCCCCCTCCAATAAGTCCCACTAACCTTATTTTAATCCTAACATGCTAAGTAATGTCAGTGGTCCATCTTGAAGAGTGTTAGTGGTGGGTTCTATCCATAATATTTATTATACCAAGCCCTCAATGTTGACTTTCAACATTGGTTTCCAAACACTTTTGGAGACTTCCAAGTCTAGTTGTTTTGCACTCTCTCCTTATTTGACCGAGGTTCACAGCCCTTCTCTCTCCATTTATCAGTTCTTGAGAGACTTGCTTAGTTAGGGAAAACATGGGGGAAACTTTGGGGGAAAAACCGTGAGTTCTCTCTCTTCTCCAATAGCCCAAGCATCATTTCTTCAAGCTAAAGCCATGGTTTTGAAGCAGGAATCTTGTAGAGCACATCCTCCTTGGTATTATTTCGTTCCCAATTCGTTTTTGGTTAGAAGGTACGTGTATTTAACCCCCTTGTTAGGTTCTAAGGCTTGTAAGTATGCTACCCTTTGAGGAACCCGAAATACATGATGCTACTTCAATTTTTATCACCTAAATGCTATGAAAAGATACATGAATGAACTAAAATATGTTTGGGGACTTTGTAACCTGAAATACATGATTCTGCCTTGATTTTCATGATCTAAATTCTATGAAATGATACATCAAAGAGTTATAATTTGTTTTGGAACTTTGGAACAATTTGTTGTTCATAAATATGTGAAGAAACGAACTATATATATTTAGTCTCTATTTTGATCGAATTTCAAAAATATATTGGTACTAATCTACTAAAGGTAATTTTCTAAAAATGGAGTATGTTATACCTATAAATGTTAGGTAACTCTCTGTAAAGTTTCATAAATTTTGGAGTTCGGGAAGTATTTTTCATTGGTCAAAAATCGTGGCTGTTCCAGGAAGTTGTTGCCAGAGATCCAATCTGTTAACATGAAATTTAGGTGACCATAATTCGATGAATACATGTCTGAGTTGAGGAGTTTAAAGTGATAAGTTGTAATTCAATGAGTCTAGTTTCTGGAAATGTTATATTTATGATATTTGGATTTATGAGGAATATTTGGTGAATTTTCTAAGATAGACACTCAATGTAAGTCATAGTAGAGATTCAGATTTATGTCATGAAGTTGAGAGGACCATGATTTGATGAATACAAGTCCTTAAATTACACAAGCAATATGGTTAGAAAGATATCGAAGTCTAGTTTCTAGCGCACCAAACGATTGATGTAAGACCCTGAACCTTCATGTGCTTGATTTCGGTAATTCACGTATTGTACGAAAGCAATTATAGGCCTGTATTATTTTAACCACAAATTTGTGTACCGAACTCGGAATTTGGATCCGTTTGGTGCGCAAGAAACTAGACTTCGATATCTTTCTAAACATATTGCTTGTGTAATTTTTGGACTTGTTTTCAGTTCAAAATAATTTTTATAAGTTGACCCAAATTCTGGTCTTCTCTAGTTGAACACTCTTTGTGTGCATGACTTTATTTTTGGCCAAATACGCACCTAACCTTATTAAACCCCCCTTTCCAATCAGTCCCACTAACCTTATTTTAATCCTAACATGCTAAGTAATGTCAGTGGTCTATCTTGAAGAGTGTTAGTGGTGGGTTCTATCCATAACATTTATTATACCAAGCCCTCAATGTTGACTTTCCACATTGGTTTCCAAATACTATTGGAGACTTCCAAGACTTGTTGTTTTGCACTCTCTCCTTCTTTGACCGAGGTTCCCAGCCCTTCTCTCTCCATTCATTAGTTCTTGAGAGACTTGCTTAGTAAGAGAAAACTTGGTGGAAACTTTGGGGAAAAACCGTGAGTGCTCTCTCTTCTCCAATAGCCCAAGCATCGTTTATTCAAGATAAAGCCATGGTTTTGAAGCAAGAATCTTGTAGAGTACATCCTCCTTGGTAGTATTTCGTTCCTAATTCGTTTTTGGTTAGAAGGTACGTGTATTTAACCCCCTTGTTAGGTTCTAAGGCTTGTAAGTATGCTACCCTTTGAGGAACCCGAAAGACATGATGCTACTTTGATTTTTATGACCTAAATGCCATGAAATGATACATGAACGAATTAAAATCTGTTTGGGGAGTTTGTAACCCGAAATACATGATTTTGCCTTTATTTTCATGACCTAAATTCTATAAAATGATACATCAAAGAGTTATAATCTGTTTTGGGACTTTGGAA
The DNA here is from genome assembly GCA_013146195.2 of Codonopsis lanceolata. Taxonomy (NCBI): domain Eukaryota; kingdom Viridiplantae; phylum Streptophyta; class Magnoliopsida; order Asterales; family Campanulaceae; genus Codonopsis; species Codonopsis lanceolata. Next base: position 124,298,679 of record CM028378.1, read on the forward strand.
CAATTTGTTGTTCATATATATGTGAATAAACGAACTATATATATTTAGTCTCTGTTTTGATCGAATTTCAGAAATATACTGGTACTAATCTACTAAAGTTAATTTTCTAAAAATGGAGTATGTTATACCTATACATGTTAGGTAACTCTCTGTAAATTTTCATAAATTTTGGAGTTCGGGAAGTATTTTTCATTGGTCAAAAATCGTGGTTGTTCTAGTAAGTTGTTAGCCCAGATCCAATCTGTTAACATGTATAGGTATAACATACTCCATTTTTAGAAAATTACCTTTAGTAGATTAGTACCAGTATATTTATGAAATTCGATCAAAACAGAGACTGGATATAGATAGGTCATTTCTCCACATATTAAGGAACAACAAATTGTTCCAAAGTCCCACAACATATTATAACTCTTAGATGTATCATTTCATAGAATTTAGGTCATGCAAATCAAGGCAGAATCATGTATTTGGGGTTACAAACTCCCCAAACAGATTTTAATTCATTCATGTATCATTTCATGACATTTAGGTCATAAAAATCAAAGTATCATCATGTATTTCGGGTTCCTCAAAGGGTAGCATACTTACAAGCCTTAGAACCTAACAAGGGGGTTAAATACACGCACCTTCTAACCAAAAACGAATTATGTAACGCCCCGTATTCTTGCATGTGCCTTTGTATGCTTGTCTTCTTGTTTTCTTGAAGATTGCGATCATGTTTACTTAGTTATAAACGTCTTAGAATCATTCATAGATCATTCTTGGAGTTCTTAACATGTTTAGAATCACGTAAGTTTGTTTGTTGAATCGCCCGTTCGATCGTTTTGATTTTGGCCTTAGCGATTCCCCTCGTTGCTTGTATTTGCTTCTATTTCGTCGTACGAAGTGTTCGTTGAGTTCTTGGCTTTATATTCAGGTCTTAACCATGTTGAAACAAGTCTCTTTCATGTCCAAGTTATCCTAGTTTGAATGGTGTTTGATTGTAGTTTGATTCGTTGATCATTCGTCGCGTGGTTCGCGCCTTGTTCTACCTTGTTCCGGTTGTTGTTCGGGTGTGTTTCCGACTCGTTTTGAGTAGGGTTAGACCTTAGAATGATTGCCCATAAGTTTGGGATCATTTAGGACAAGTTTAGACCAAGTTTTAGAGGTTCTGGAGCCGAGGCGGCCGCATGGCACCTTGCGAGGCGCCCGCCTCAAATGCAGGGAGCAATTACAAAATGGACTGAACTTGGAAGAAGCCTCAGTGAATGAGGCGCCCGCCTGGGCTTGCATGAGGCGCCCGCCTCAACCTCTGGATGTGGAATTACGGGATTTTCCCCTGTTTTGAGTTGTGACGTGAAATGCCTATCCTACCCTCATTAAACCCCCTCTAAACCCTTCCTAACCACCCACCCTTAGTCCTAATCATGTCCTAACACTAATTAGAAGTTAATTTAGGTTGGTTTAGTGTTTGATCACTCCCTAATTTCCACTAATTGCACTTGAGAAATTCCTCTTGTACCCCTTCTCTGGGAAGTATAAATACCAAACTTGACCAATTTTCAAGAAAGTCTCATTTGTTCATCCTATTCTTACACTTTAGAGAGAGAGTGAGTTGGGGGCTTGAGTTTGAGCCCTAGCTTCATCTTCTTCCTCCGATCCACAAGGATTCCACCGTTCGATTGCCGCCAAACTTCGGATTCTTGACGTGCTTACGAAAGGAACGACTTCACCGCTTAGATTTTGATTCTCTTGAGTTTTCACTCAAGCTAGGTAAGTTACTCTTCTTCTTAGCTCTCATTGACCCTAAGGAAACAAAGTCTATGATGTATGAGGTCAATGAGGACACATAATTGCTTCCTATGCTTTTCATTTGAATTTTAAATGTATGATTTTGCTAGGAGCATGTCTAGGTGGATTTCTTGCCTTTGGGAGTTTAAATTACTCTTTCATCATGTTAATTGAGGTCTTGAACATGTTAGAAATATGGGTTATGTTTGTTGATGGAAGTATTGTTATTATTTGGGAATGCCCTAAATTATGCCTATGAGATATGTGTGAAAGTTGTTATGTGTTGTATCCTTCATATTGGACTATATAAGGGACATGAAATACATTGAAATGTTTTAAGTGAATTTACATCCTTGTTGAACTTAGAAGTGACCTAAGTTGGGTTATGAAGCATATAGCTTCAATTTCCCCAAAATTGGGAATTTAGAGAAAAGACTCAATGGAGTCGACTCTAGGGAAGAATTGAACATGTTAAACTCTAATTTCAATCCCTACGAAGTTTGGATACCGTTTGATTGAGTTTACTCAATATGAGCTTGATATAATTATTTGCAAAGTTGTTATAAAGCATTGGGTTTGAGCAGTTAATTGCCTTCACATGTTTATGGTAGAGATTAACACCCTACTTGGTTGGTCGAGTTCGCTCTTGTCGAATTCGGTCTTTAATTGGTTTAAGTCAAGTAAATATCTACTTGTGCATTGCATTGAGTCCACCGCATTAATTGGTTTGTTTATCAAGTCGTATGGGACGATGCACGCCTTCACGAATTATGGGATTCGTGCCGCCATGGATCGCCGCACTGACTTCACACACGCCTCCACCGTGGGCCGCAGTGGGGAAGTAGCCCTTTGCCGCATCAATACGTGCCGCATTGGTCGCTAATGAAATCGAGTAGGTTCTCTGATGAGTCGATGAATTCACATAACATCGATGGCACGAACCAAGAATGTAATGTATTTGCAGAGCTACTTTAAGTTACCGTGACTATCATATCCTACTTGTATGATTTATTTTACGCACTTACGTGAATAAGGTGCTAAGTGTTAAATGATGATTATGTGCCATAATTGTGATAAATGTCATGCTATAACATGAACATGCATATTTTAGTAACTTACTAAGTCTTTCGACTTACCCTATTTGTTTGCTTTGTTTTCCTTAGATCAAAGCCGAGGAGACGCCCCACGCTAGACTCGCTTATCCGCTATCGCTCGCTTTGTGAGCAAGGTTGCTCTTTGGACTTTCACTAGTTAATCTTTTATTTTGGAAAGGACGTTGGGAAGCAAGTCATGTAGACTTGGCTTGGGATTTGTTGTTGTAGTAACTTAAATATTTGATACTTGTAATCTTTTGGTATGCCGACTATATGTCGAGCCTGCTTTATATGTTGTTGGTTCATCACGCTTCTTCCGCTAAAGCTTGTTTAAAGTATTATTGTTGTTGTTGTCTCCTGCATGTCGTGGCCGTTGAGTTTTATAAGCATGTGTTAATTGTAGGAGTAGTTGTCGGGTTCCTACCGTAACGCCGCCGATGACTTGTTTAATTTAAGTTGTTTTTCCCGCCAAGTGTAGCCGAAGTTGTTATTCGTGATGCAATGTTGCGCCACATGAATTTCTCAGAATCTACTTGCGCATGCTTGTGTATCTTGTCTATTTGGACGCGACTTGATCTCGCATTGGGTCCTGGCCGGGTCGTCACAGCTTGGTATCGAGCTATAGCTAGTCAGGCTTCCCAGATAGGTTCCATGGCCTAGGTGGGTTGGTTATTTGTGTGATGATTCTAACGTCGAGTGAATTCTTGTAGGGGTTCGATGGATAACCATAGGAATGGAAATGGCCGCTTAGAGGTAGGCCCGTGTGAGAGGTCCCACGAACTCAAGTTGAGGTACCGCCGCCGCCAGTTGCAATCCAATCCAGTGGTCCTGGATATGGCGAAGTTACACCGTAGGTTGATGGCTTTTTCCGGGCAGGCAGCCGTGGAGGTCAAGCCGAGGGAGCACCACCACCACCTCGACAGAGGATGTTGTACCACCGAGACCGAGACTCCACACCACTCTCCTGTAGAGATTCCTTAAGTCGAAGCCTAGTGCATTTCTTGGGAGCCAAACCCAGGGAGGCTAGAAGTTGTGGATGGAAGAGATGATCAAAATATTATCTATGTGGAGTGTAATCGATGAAAGAGAGAGTCGCTAGCGACGCTTAAGTTTAAGTGGGTGGAGCCGCCGAACATTGGTGGAATGTGTTGAAGGAAAGTTGGGAGATGCAACAAGTCCCTATCACTGGGCTAATTTTCGAGGGAATTTAAGAATGAATATGTACCGGATGTGGTTCGCAATCAAAGGGAGAAAGAATTCTATAATCTTGAGCAAGGTACCATGACGGGTGGCGGCGGAGTATTCCGCAAGTTCACCGAAGCCGAGCCGTTATTGCACGATCGATCCGATTCCTAACGAAGCTCGGCGACACATAAGTTTGTTAAAGGGTTGAGGACCTAATTTAGGAAGCAGTATTCTAGCACTTAAGCTCACCGATTATCTGGGCCGCAGCTTGATAGAGCTTATGAGGTTGAGCAAGATATCGAGGAGCACCGAGTCAAGAGTAATTCCTGTAATGCACACAAAGCTACCGTAACACTAATCGGAAATAATTTAGGTAGCGTAAGGGGATACCAAGGAAACCGTGATAGAGAGAAGGAGGCCAAGGTAGGTGCAGCTGTTGGAAGCAGGGCAACAACACTTCTTCTACTCAGGCGCCAGTGGTCTCGTAATGAGACTATGATTTGTCTGCTCGCTGTAAGTCCGGCACACACCGATAGGTGTCGGGGAAAGACTCGAAGTGTTTCATTTGTGGAGACGGACTCATTTGAGGAAAGATTGTCCCAAATATAAGGCCAATCGTGTGGCCGTGGCGCCAGCCTCGGCTAAAGGAGAGATGGGATGGTAAACCAGTGCAGGTTCGTGTGTTTGCTCAAGCTTGATCAACGCGAGGAGGTTCAGTGGACGCATGTACTGGCAGCGTTGATAGGGAGGTACTTTTCTATATTCGATCATAAGGCTCGAGTTCTCATAGATCCGTGGTCTTCGCATTCTTATGTTGCTTCGCACTTTGTTGAGAATCTTGCGTGTTGCCTCAATCTTCGCCATACTTGCTTGAAGTGTCTACCCCGCCGGGGAATATATATGCTCGCTGCCTCGAAGTGTTCAAATCTTGTGATGTTTTGGTGGGTGACTTACACACTTTGCATGCGGATTCTACCAGCGCGTGATTTTGACGTGATTCTCGCATGGACCTATGTGCTTATCATGCTATAGTTGACCGCCATAGGAAGCGGGTTTTTATATGCCGGTGTGCCCGATTTACTTTGTGGGTGATCAAGCGCCGAAGATTGCATTTCATTTCTCACTGGCTAGAAAATTGTTGTCTCAAGGGTTATCTTGGGCCTCGCGTCTGCGTTGTTGATAAGAGGTCTCGCCGAAGCTTGCAGAGTCCTGTGAGTATGTGAGTTTCCCGATGTGTTTTCACCGACCATGCTATGCCGCCCGATAGAGAACTAGAGTTTTGTATTGAGCTTATTCCGGACTTCACCGATTTCTAAGGCAGATAGATGGCGCCTCATGAGCTAGAGAGTTGAAAACTCCCATAGAACTCCTAGAGATTGGTTTTATTAAACCGACAGTCGCCTCTGGGGCGCACCTCTATTTGTGAGGAAGAAAGATGTGAGCTCATGTTATGCATAGATTATCGCGAATTGAATAAGGTGACCATTAAGAATAAGTATCCCTACCCCACATCGATGATCTTTTTGACCAATTGTAAGGGTCTATCAGGTATTCTAAGATTGATTTGAGACGGGTTACTACCAATTGAAGGTTAGAGAGGAAGACATTCGGAAGACGCTTTTCGCACTAGATATGGGCATTTTGAATTCGTGGTGATGCCGCTTGTTGACGAATGCAATTGCTTATGACTTAATGAACCGCGGTCTTTCACGCCTATCTTGATTGCTTTGTTGTAGTTTCATCGATGACATCTTAGTGTATTCAAATCTCTGGAGGAGCATGAGAAACACTTGAGGATCTGTCTTTGTCTATTCTTCGAGAAACAAATTTTATGCGAAGTTTAGTAAATGCGCCATTTTGGGAAGTATCCTCTGGGCATATTATTTCTAAAGGAGTAGCCGCTTTGATCCTTCTAAGGTCAGCGGTGACTAATTGGAAGAGACCTAGTTCCACGAGGTTCGAGTTTTTGGGTCTAGTGGTTATTACCTGAGATTTATTGAGAGGATTTTCTGATCGTGACTCCTATGACGAGATTGACGCAAAAGAATGTGCCATTTGTTTGGAGCGCAGAAATGTGAGACTAGTTTTCAAGAGCTTAAGAAAGTCGCTGACGCCGGACCTATTTTATTTTGCCTAGTGGAGGAGATAATTTTGTGATTTATAGTGATGCTTCTAAGGAAGGTTTGGGTTGTGTGTTGATGCAGAATGGTAGAGTTATCGCCTATGCGGCCGAGGAAGTTGTCTATTCATGAGCGCACTACCTCACACACGATTTAGTTACCGCGATTATTTTCAAGGGCATAAATGGAACATTACTTGTATGGGGCTAAATTTGAGATCTTCACCGACCACA
>CM028378.1:124305183-124366071 GCA_013146195.2 Codonopsis lanceolata
CGATGAAGCTTCCAAGCTTTCTAATCCTTGAATTTTCGAAAACTTAGATTGAACTCAACGGAGTTAACCTTTGGGTTAGTATGAATCCTAGGAACTATAATTTTAAGTCCTACGGAATTTTGGGTAGAATTCATGGAGGTCGAGCCTCCAAGAAGTTTTGAAGTGTGTGAAGCACACTTGATTATGAGAGCTTATATGATTCTCGGTGTGATGTTTATGCTAGTTGTGGATGAATTGCATGACTAGTTTGATAGTAGAGTGTTTACCTACTTGTTTTGAGCATATGAGTATATATTACTTGTGCTTGGGTTTTGAGTCCAAATGAGTCGGTTTGGTTGAGTTTTGGTGGGACGATACATCGCTCTTCACGAATGTGAGATTCGTGATCGCGATGGATCGCCGTGCTTGGCACACACCCTCCATCGATGGCCACGGTGGGGAAGTAGTTTATCTTAGTTGTAGTAATACACATGACTTTGATAACTATGGAACTCGAGCGGAGATCGTCTCGGGACGTCGATATCTACGAGGGATATCGAGGGCACATAAAGGTTTTACGTGTTTTTGCGTGAGCCCACGCGGAGGAATTTGGGTAATGGTATCATATCCCTTATACATGAATTGTTTCACAAGTGCTTAAGTGAATAACGTGCTTGGTGAATTGGATATGATATGATGTTTGTTTTGGTTTCTTACATGTTATACTTAATAGATAACATATTGATTAATGTTGTTAAGCATGTATGCTATCACATGAGTATTATTGGAATGTGGTTTTATGCCAAAGGTATAGATCATTATTGTTAAGTTTATATGCCTTGACATGAATATTATGGGAAGGCTATGTTATAACAATAACATGAATTACCGTTGTTATGTTAATATGCTTTATCATGAATATTATTCGGATATGGCATTATGTTAAAAGCGGAATTATTGTTGTTAAGTTTATATGCCTTGACATGTAAATCATCGGAAGGCTATGTTATATCAATAACAAGAATTATGATCGTTAAGCATATAAATGCCTTGACATGGATTTTAGTGAGATGTTATACTACAATGATAACATGTTTTATTAATGTTGAGCATGGATGCCATAACATGATTTTATATAAAGTTATTTCATGACGATAGCATGATGTAATTTATGATTGAGCATTATGCCATGATAGGAAGTTACGGTTAGTAACTTACTAAGTCTTTGTGACTTACTTTTATTTGTTGGTTGTTTTCCTAGATCCGAGCCGAGCCGTGGATCAAGTAAATCAAGAAGATTGCGTTGACGGTATTATTTGGCAAGGTTGCTACTTAGATAGTTTATTTGTTTTTGGTGAGGTCGTTGGAAAGATGAAGTTATGTAAACTTCATGTTGGGGTAGCAACCTAAATGTGTTGTGTTATTTGTAATTATGTTGTTTAGCTTATTCTTTTGGTAGCCGACAAGTAGAAGTCGTTTGGATGTTTATTTATGGTTATATCTCCATATGTTTTCTTGTGTTAGTACTTATAAATGTTAGTACTCATGTTGTTGGTAGCCAATCGGGTTTTAGTCGCGCTTGGTTATTGGTGATTATGTTAGCATGTTAAATTGCTAGTTAAATATTATGTTTGTACTCCGGCATGTTTTTAGCCGTTGAGTTGTTAGACTAGAGTCTTAGACTTAGTGTAATGTTGGGTTCCGGCCGTAGCTTCGCCGATGACTTGGTTTATTTTATGCTCTATATTGAATTGCATATCGGGGAGTTTGTTCTACGTGCCCAATGTTGCGAAGTCGAATTTTTTGGACCGAGAGATTTACTATCTCTTTGGTTGTTTTAGTTTGAGCTTGTTAGCTCGGGCGCCTTGTTATGTTATATTTTGCTTCGCAGTGTATGTTTGAGTCTGGTGTATCGCCGTTATGGCCTACCCATTATTTGCTACTTGTTTGTTGTTATTTGCTTTTCGGCGGCACGACCTTGGGATTTCGTCTTTGGATCCGGTCGGTCGTCACATTCTCCTGGACCTTGCAAATTAGTTCTCGCTAGAAGGCATTCCCTCGTTAGCTTGATTTTGCCTTGAAACTCTTAACGAACTTAACAGACATTGACAAAATAATTTCCAATTCAACTTTAAAGCTCAGAATTGTCTCTAACTTCGTGCTAAACACCATATAAAAGCTCGATTATGCATGGAAACCTACATTAAACACAAAAACATAAATAATAATATTTCAAAAGCATAATTAACTCAAAAATAGCACAAAATAGAAGAAAATTCACAGAAAAATTCGTGGAAATCTTGGGCTCATCACACCCCCAAACTTAAACTTTGATCGTCCTGAGCAAAGAAAATGAATTATGAAAAAGCTCAAAAGCAGTATGAAATGAAGGCGGCGCTCAATTAAGATCCAACAAACATTACCATTTAAGAGATCAATTCAAGATTATCAACATGCATAATAAAGGTATGAATAGATTCATATGCTATCAAACAATCTTCAAACAATCATTCAAACCATAAAACATTTTTTTTATCCAAAAGTAGCAATGTTCTGACTTAGATTGAACGACCAACCGAGATACCAAATGCAAGTCAAACCGAAAGAGTCATCAACTAATTTTTTTTTTCACAAGGCAAGGCAAGAACACACGGCATGACAATATCAATAGGACTTTTCAAGCTTGTAATGTTCGGTCAAGGTTTGAGCTACAAATGAAGGATATGATAGCAAGCCAAGAGAGCAAAGAATTTGAAGTCTTCACAAGATGACTAGCTTCATGATAGCACAACTCTTCAAATAACCACAACCTCAGCTTTCAACAACCCCTTAAACGTTAAACTTTGGGTTGAAAATTGTCTCAATCCACACAACAATTAAGCTCCACCCTTATATCTCCTTGAGAAAATTAAGAACAATGACATTTTTTTTCTTTCTTTTGTGGCCACCCTTTATTTGCTTTTCTCTTCATTGCTTTCCAAGGGGGCTCTTTTCTTTTTCATTTCATTTTTTTTCCCACCACCATCCAACAACAATTTTCAAATTCCTAACATCCACATTAATGAACACAAAACCTTCATGAAACATACACTTCCCAACCAAAATACAAAAAATAAAAATAAAAATGATAAACCATTCCAAATCAAGCTCTTTTGAAGGGTGACGTTAAAAGTGTATAGGTTTATGGGATAGGATAATGTGGGTGTAAGAAATGAAGTCGAATGGGGGTCATTGTGTGCTCTAGGCACACACCATTCTTTAAATGAGCTCAACGAGGACACTAGGGATTTTTTGTGAAATAAATGGGTAGGATAGAGAAAGGCACAAACGGTCCAAAGATGACCTATATCATGCGCTTGTCATACACACATGCCCAAACCAAACTTTTAATCATCAAAGTATAACTCTCGGCATTTAGACTCACAATATGGTACTCTTAGACATGCACAACCATCACTAAAGCAAAGCATACAAATATTTCCATCATTAACTTGGACATTATCTATCATGAATGAGGTGATGCTACCACATGAATCACAAACATATCCTCAACTATGCATATAGTAGTCTCAAAATTAACTCCAAGAAAATAATGCAAACACAACTCAAAGAGTGCCAAAAATGGAGAGACGAGTGATCAAAACATAAATAATTTTGGGCGTATAAAACACAAGATTTTCAGAATTTTCAAAGTTCACTAACCAAACCATACTCCCTAAACATAAAGTAAAAGGAGAAGGGAAGGAAAGAAAACACCCTCAAAGATTATTTCTTATGGAGTCAGGGCCGAAAAGATCCACTCCAAGAATCTCTACAAGCAACCTTCTACAATAAAACGCTAATACCCTGCATCAAATCAAGCTCAAAAGAAAAAAAAGAATAGGAACACAATTATAGAATAAAAAAGAAAAGAAAATATTTTTGTGTGGGGACACTATGTACACCTCTCTACAAACCACAAACTCGGGAGGGCTTCGAAAAGCGACTCAACATACAAAGCATATAAATACAAAAGCAAGTAAAATTATTTTAAAAAAACATCCTCAAAATACAAATAGCTTCGCTTGGTATCGATATTAGCATATAGAAGCAAAAATTAAATCATTCCCCGGCAACGGCGCCAAAAACTTGATGTGCGCAAAACGCAACTTGGACAAGATTACCCGACCGTATAAAGTAATAAAGTGTACCTAAGTACGAGTTATCGATTCCACAGGGAATGCACGTAATTCTCACTCCAACTAAGTACTAAAATTAGTTTAACTAATTATATTTGAGCGAAAAGAAAATGAATTAAAATCTAAAAATATAAACAACCTAAGAAAGCAATTAAATTTAAACTAACGCGGAGGTGGTTTGGCAACAATAAATCAAGATAAAAATATAGGAGTGCATTATTTCTAGTCTAGCAGGTGTTTAATTTAATCTTTTTTTTTTACTTTTCTTTAACTCAAGTCTTACTAGTCGGACGCGCTATTTTATTCACTACGGGCTTTCACTACCTATAGCAAATCTAGCTATCACTCGACCTTGCTACGGGCTCATATCATCGCATGTGTAATCAAGCATCCAAAAACTATCTACGCACGATCTCCTTTCGGTCTCACGCAATGCAAACAATTATTGTGATTTTCGGAATAACAGGAAGGGCTTTCGCTTCGTATCATATCATTCTAGTGATCATCTAATGGTTCGCTACGCCATTAAAAGGATGAAGAACATACAATAATAACCAAGCACATGGGTAATACTTTGCAAAAAGAAATTTTCTAAATTTTTCTACAAATCATATTGGTAGTCAAGACAATAAAATTAGTTAGCTATGGGTTCTTGCATTTTATAGTCAACCTTAACCTCCCCGACCTCGCGAATGGATAAGGTGGTTTGATCGCGTACGTGTCTCACAATAGCTATCGGTGTGTGTCACAAAACACCAACTATTAAATTGATTGATCCGAAATATAAAGGTAGCTCTAGCAGATCCTAGATATTTCTAATATCATTTAATCATTGGCCAAATAATTAAAAACATTAATTTCACAAAATAATAACCAACATGAATGTGTACTAAATAAAGATATAAATTAAATTAAAACACTACATTTAACATAGAAAAATAATTGCATTCCATAAATAATTTAAGCATAAACTAATTCTTCATTTACAAAATTAATCAACCCAAGAAATTATACAACTATCAAAAATTGAGATAGGAAGAATTAAACCGAGAAAATTGCGTTTCCGAGGTTGAAATCAATTGTAGATGCTTCGTTAGCTCTTGATTTGAAGCTCCAAACCTTCAATGGTGATCAAGCAATGGAGGAAATGAGGGATTTTTGAAATAAATGGGGCTGGTGCCCCATTTGGGAGCAATGTCCCGAATGGGGACTTGTTTTTTACAAAATGAAGGCCGGAAGAGATAAATGGGAGAAGGCCAAAGAAGGCAGGGGTAAAAATGGGAGAACAAAAGATAAAAGGGGGCTTAATGGGAAGAAACAAGGCAGATGGGGCACGGGCTGGAGCAGGGGGATCCAGACTAAAGGCACGCGGGTCCAACCCAGGTGAAGTGGGGAAGCATGAGTGAGGGAAGCGGGCTGGTGGAGCAGGTGGGCCGGGTGGACTTGGGTCCATCAAGGGGAGCTCGGGTCAGCTTTGAAGGAGGGAAGATGGGGCTACGACATGTGGCTCCACTGGGGGGCCGACAACACAAAAAGGGAGTTTCCAACAATTGCACCGACCTCCCCTACTACTTTAAATATTGCTTCGGTGCCCCTGGACTTTTGTTTGTTGGCGCCGTTTTCCTTCCTTCTCCAAACCTTACAAATTAGTCCTTAGTTAGAGTTGTTACTCCCCGTTAGCTTGATTTTGCCTTGAAACTCTTAATGAACTTAATGGACATTGACCAAATAATTTCTAATTCAACTTTAAAGCCCGGAATTGTCTCAAACTTCATGCTAAACACCATATAAAAGCTCGATTATGCATGAAAACCTACATTAAGCACAAAAACACAAATAATAGTATTTCCAAAGCATAATTAACTCAAAAATAACACAAAATAGAAGAAAATTCCCGGGAAAATTCGTGGAAATCTTGGGCTCATCAACTTCTACAGCTCGTAGTAATATCAATATGCAGACTGATACTAATTCTGACAAGCAAAAGCCCCCCAAAAGGCAAATAGCATTCACCGCTGAAACATGAAAGTGTTTTACTAAGCCTTAAGATGGGAAGACATCATGCATATGTTGTGGAAAAGAATATGTGTAAAAGTCTGATATTTTATCTATTTAATTTTACAAAATAAACCAATTTAGCAACACTTTTGAAATATTTTACTCATTAATATTTTGTTGACTCACTTTTAATTATAAATGTATATATATACATATTCTTTATATTATACTATATAATAAAATAATTGGTATAAGTTTTATAAAACAATGGTATGGGTTAATAATAATATCTGATTATAATAGTCTTACTTATATTGTTGACTTTTCTAGTTAATTACATCATCTATTATTATTATTATATATATATATTTATTTGTTTGTTAAGTTTGTCTTGTACAGGTTAAATTAGAAGTCTTCTTTGTGGAGGGACCCACCTTTAGACTTTGTTAATTTGAAAGTATATGGAATACATATCCTTATCCGGTCATAGGCTGGATAAGTCACCTAGTCTGCTTTGTTTACTCACCAAAGCTACTATAGTACACAATATGATATTTTATATAGTTTTATCATTTTATTTTGTTCGGTATTGCCACATGGGAAGGTAGGACAGTTTGGGTGATCGGTTGGATTCCTTGGCTTAACAACACGATCCTTTTGTTGTGACTCACTTTGCCTACTTGCTGAGTAATATAAGCTACTCCTTTTGAAGCTGCTGCGTGATGACTTATAAACAGGTTGTAAATAATTGGTTGGTTTGATAAAACGAATAAAAGATTGATCAAGATATATGTGAGGTTCCCGGGGTGCGACCCGCGCCCCGTGCGCCCGTGGATAGGGGTGCGCATACATGCGGATGCGGGACACCACTGCTCTCGTTCCACTTGTTTAGGGGAAGACGAAATCAAAAGTGCGAGAGGAGTGCTGTCTATGTTAGCACATTGGAATGTGCCTCGGTTGTCTTTAGTGGATTTTGTATCCAATATGGGAACTTATGGTTTCCCGCATCAAGTTATCTTTTTTTTAGGGGATACCAGGATATGAGAATACATTACCCTTTCATTCTCATTTTCCCTTTTTTAGGGAAAAACAAAAAAGTGCAAAAAAGGATATTGCGACGCCCCCACCATGGATTTTATTAAAAATAGCCTTATGGCCCGTTTCAGATCACTATGGGAGCTTTGAGTTTCCCGCATCAAGTTATCCCTTTTTTAGGGAATACCAGGATATGAGAATACATCACCCTTCCATTCCCATTCTCCCTTTTTTAGGGGAGAGCGGAAAAGTGCAAAGAAGGAGTGTTGCGAGGCCCCACTGGATCTGAAAGTTTTAGAGTCGCCATTTTTATTTGAAGGCAAAATAAAGCAAAACCAAAAAAAAGAGAAAAATAAACCAGAGAAAAAGAAAACGGGTTCGGAGGCTAAGTTACGAGTTGGGAAGGTGCTAGGCACCCAACTCGCCCTTTCGGTCTCAAAAGTGGTTTTTGGCTGAAGTATGCTTATTGTTATATTTATTTAGCAAATAAATAAAGTATTAAAAGACATGAAATTAAAACAAATACATCCATGGCTACATTATTTACGGACTCGCAGCCATTTCCTTACAATAATTACAAATGTGTTTAAAAATATTTGGCCATTATAACGACTCTTTTACATAATATTTCCTATTCTAATCCGGGCAGCACAACGGCTTATATTGGCTATATTGTGCCGGATTTAAACAACAACTTTAAATAATAAATGGACAGAAAAGTAAATAAATGAAATAAATAACGCCCTTAAAGGCTTTACCTTTTAGAGCGGTGGAGTGCTCGCTTTGTCCTTCAGTGAGAGAGAGTTTTTTTTGTTGTTTGTTGTGTGGTTGTTATTTTGATTTGGGCAGAGTGACTGCTTATTTCGGAGACTTTTAGCTTGTCTACTCGGGCAGAGTAACAACTTATTTTGGTAGGTTTTGGCATTTTTGGTTGGGCGGAATAACGGCTTAGTTTTTTGGTTTTTCAGCTCGTTACTCGGGCAGAGTAACGGCTTACTTTGGGATTTTTGGGCGGGGGAAGTGAGGTGGATACCTAACAACTAGGGTAGGGATCACTTATAACCTGTGGATATTTATTTTGACGGAGTTTGGACGGGGTTTGGAGACTTTAGGGGGTTTCACTCACCTATCTCACACCTCTCGTACTAATATTTCGATGGAACACAGAGAGACAGAGCTTCGTTGCGATTTTTATCGCGAACATGAACCACTGAAATGAGGAGTCGGGGCCTCCTATTTATAGCTGAAGAGTGAGGAGTCATCGGGCATTTCTCAGTTTCCTTCAGCCGCATCATCGGATTGTACACTGAGCTTCTTGACTTGTGCTTTGCGTTAACTGAAGAGAGCTACAGTGCTCATCATGGCGCGGAACCAGCAGCAGCTTCAGGCGGCACCCAAGCTACTATTCATCTTTCATTTTGACACTTTCACCCCTCGTAATTTACTGTTTTGCGCATCCTGCTTTGCCTTTCGCATTTTTAACTCTTGTAACTTGACATTTGTTAAGTTTTAACAGTTCTTGATATCTTATGTCAGAGTCACATACCAGGGGTACGAAATTGGGGTGTCTACAATATACAAGCTTCAACAACAATAGTGGGGGTTGACAATGTCGAAAGTGATTGGTCGAAGATGTATCTCGACCCAGTGAGCAATTGGTAAACTCTATGTGTTTTTATATCGCACTTATATAAGCATGAGATCTTATTACTCGTGGTTAGTCACTGTATTGACTGGTACGAGATGATGAATACTTTGAACCCACTATGTAGTAATGAGACCTGATTGGCTAACCTGTTATTATTGCCTTTAAAACTGCTTCATAATAATATGTCTTGAACTGCTCCATACATGCATAGCATACATGAGATTGATAAAATCTTACTGAGTCTTAAAGTCACCCCTTCCCGTTTGCATGCCCCCGTAGAATGCATCTAGACCGAGAAGTTCGACATATGAAGCAAGAGAAGATTGGAGCACTCAACTTTGATATAAAACATTTATATATTACTTTTGGACATCGTCAAAATTATAACAAAAATACATTTGTAAAGAAATTATATTTTATATTTGAGAAAATTATTTATTTGTTTCTTCTGCTGGGAGTTATGAAATGTTTTGTTTGGAAAAAATATTATAATTTCATATTTTTGAAATATTATTTATTTACTTCTTCCGCTGCAAGTTACATGTTTGTTATTGGAGTTATTTTTGGATTGAATTTATGAAAAACCCGACAACCCGGAGCGGGTCGTCACAATATGCTTGGGGTGGTTCTAACTATGAGACTTCTACTCTTACACGCCATATCAATAATTGTACGAGTTCTTCGAAGCACAAAGATGTGAGTAAGATGATTTTGGACCATGAAGGTAAAGTAAGATCTAAAAATTTGAGCAAAAGAAGGTACTTGAGCTTATTTCTTTGGAACTTGTCTCACATGATATCCCACTTTCCTTTATCGAGTA
Source organism: Codonopsis lanceolata (assembly GCA_013146195.2). Lineage (NCBI taxonomy): Eukaryota > Viridiplantae > Streptophyta > Magnoliopsida > Asterales > Campanulaceae > Codonopsis > Codonopsis lanceolata. The sequence goes on from CM028378.1 coordinate 124,314,842, forward strand.
CAAATGGGTTAGGTCATTGCTTAGTTATTTGAATTCAGATTACAAAAAAATAATTAGTAGATTAACAGCTACAAATGATTTCTTGAAATTGTATTCTGCTGAAAAATGATAAATTGTAGTGTGTTATGATTGATAGCCCTAGAAGAATATGTTTCATAATACCCTAGATCTTTGCATTCTTGTCTTGTGCTTGCATAAATACATTTATATTCATTATAATCATGTTTCCAAACTTTACATGTGTTCATAACATTCAAAACATAACTTTGGTTTTCATTTCAATTCATACAAACGAGTTTCGTAATCGTTTCGACTTTCGTAGTTTCAATACTCTTAGTTGTCGTTTAATTTCGTGCATGTATTCTAGTTCATCTATTAGGCCTTTGACATATTTTTAATCGTGTGTACATTCTTGTTTGTTCGTTTCTTTGGTCGTTAGTCTCTCACGCTTTGTTTCAATCTTCATTTGAGTCGTTTAAGGGCGTCGTTTGGGCATGTTTCAAACTCGTGTTGAGCGAGGAAACTCCCTAGGATGTTTGAGGTTGGTTCATAGCTTGATTAGACTTCATTGTAAACCATTTTCGTTACACGGACCACGTGCTCGTGTCGCTTGGCGTCATGGGCAAGCGTCAAAAATAATGTTGGTAGCATTTGAAAACCCTAGATAGCGCGACCGCACCACCCTGTCAAGCAATCGCGCCTCCCAAGCTTGGCTTGCTTCGAATTTCCTGTTGAATCTCTATTCTACCCTTAATGAATCCCTCACAAACCCATTTTATTCAGCCCCCATTAACCCTATTTTAGTCGTAATGAGTGCCAGAAGGACCCGGGGCCAGACTTTGCTTGGGGTATAGAGTCGTAAGCACGGTGGGGGTTGAGAGAGGATGTGTTGGGTTATGTCTTAGATGAGTTTTTAATGAATAACTAAGTGTGTATTAGCATTTACATAATTAGAAATGGAACCACAATAGAGTGAGAACACATCACTTAAAGTCTAAACACCTTATAATCTTATTAGACCAACTGAACTCTCTTTCTATTAGACATTATTCAGCCCTTGTTCATCAATTTCAAACCTTAGAATATCAAACTCGAGAGAGGGAGTTGTAAGGGAGACTCAAGATGAGATTGGTGTGTTCCTTCCTCCCAACGATCCAACAGTTCACTTTTCGATCCGAGACTGTAAAATCGAAGCCCTTGTCGAATAGAGTACTTCTACCATATTAGATTTTCGTTTTGGTGACTCGTGTGCCGAGTGAAGGTAAGTTACTAAACCCCCTTTATATGTTTTAGGACTTGTAAGCATGCTAGCTACTTATTGAACTTGGAATACATGTTATATTCATGATTTTCATGCCCAAAATGTTATTTAATGATATATGAACTATGTTGGGGGTTTGTATTTGTGTTATTGCAGGTTTGGTTGTGTTAAAGTCAAAATTTAACCTTGACAACTTATCTAAAATAATAGCTTGAGATGTTAGAAGGGAAATGATGCATATAGCATTTGTGCCCTAGATTTTGACAGTGTTGAAATGACTTAGTAGAGTCAACTATAGAGTTATATTGATTTTAGTGAACATCATATTTGAATCCTACGGAAATTGGGACTCGTTTATAGAGGTTTAGCTTCTGAGAAATTTAAGATAAGTGTACTATTGAACACTTATGCTTTAGAGACTTGATTATGGCTCTAATGTCATTATGTGAATGCTAGCAAATGTATGTGTGGTTATGTATTATAGTAGAGTTAAATACCTACTTGGCTTGGATGAGTATGCTCTTTCGGACTCATCCTTTATTTGTGATTTACGAGTAAATACTACTTGTGCATGATTTTGGAGTCCAACTGGTGTCTTTTGGTTGTGGGACGATGCATCGCTTCACGAATCGTGAGATTCGTGATCGCTGTGGATTGTTGTATCGAGTTTTGGACACACCCCTCCACCATTGGCCGCAGTGGGGATGCAACCTCCTCAGTTGTAGTAATACACATGAATTTGGTTAGCTATGGAACTTGTGTGGGACTCAGGGACGTCGATACCACAAGATTGGGTATCGAGGGCACATTTGGTTTTGCACGTGTATTGCATAAGCAACACGACATTAGCGGATTGAAAATACTCATATCCTTTTATGAGCACTGATGTGGACAACAATGTGCTATATGGTTATGTGTCTATGATGATGGCACTTGGATTAATGTTATACAATGATGCTAACATGCTTTATTTATCGCTTGAGCATTTATGCCATGCCATGTAGTTACATTTTGGCAACTTACTAAGTCATTATGACTTAACCCGTTATTGTTTATTTGTTTTCCTTAGATCCGAGTTGGCCGAGGAGTTCGAAGTGAGTTCGAAGAGTCCGTGCTAACTAGTGGTTCATTTAGAAGGTTGCTACCGTTCATAATGTTTATGCATCTTTTACTTTTGGAAAGGAACGTTGGGAAATATGAAGTTATGTAAACTTTACAATGGGTAGAAAACCTTGTGATTTGTGTTTGAATTGTAATAATTATTCTCCTGTGAGCCGGCTCGTGTGAGTCGTGCATGATGATACTTATTCTTTTGTTGTGCTGACATGTGTATGTCGAGCCTATGTATTTAGTTATCTTATCCATGTTTTATTCCAAGTATGTCTTAGCTCGATGATTATGTTGTGCCGAGTTATAGACTCGTAGTATAGTATTGGGTTCTGACTGTAATGTCGCTGATGACTTGGTTTACTTTTGTTTTCCAACCTAGTATAGCCGATGGTTTTGTTGTGTGCGCACATTGTTGTGGCACGTGTATTGTTTGTTGACCGAGAGGTAGTATGTAGCTCTTTGGGCTTGTTGTAGCTCGGGCCTCCACTTTATTATTTGCTTCCACATGTTATTATTGTGTTTCGGTATTGCCGTTATGACTTTGCCTTTATGTGTTTGTTGAGTTTTGGTGGCATGACCTTGGGATCCGTATTGGAGTCCGGGTCGGGTCGTCACATGTTTAACCTCAGATTGTTGGACTGCTTGTACTAGTCAGGGCTATATTTAACTCACAGCTCACTTTGTTGATTCTAATTGGAAGTTACATAGTAAGATATTGTCCTTTTGTAAAATGGAGCCTCCACATTCTAGGTGGGAATTTGCAAATAAGGTGTTTGCTTACTTGAAAGAATGCGGTATTGATAAGAAAACATTCTCTCTTACTTTGGATAATGCTTCTCCCAATGATACCATGCTCTTATCTTGAGAGAAAAACTTTCTTGACAAGAAAGTCTTTTATGCAATGGTCAATTTTTTCGTGAGTTGTTGTGCTCATATCTTGAATATTATTGTTCAAGAAGGTTTGAAAGTGACGAATGAAGCTGTGAGAAAGATAAGAGTGAGTATTAAATATGTCAAGGCTTCGGAGGGGAGGATGAAAACTTTTCTTGAATGTTTTAGTGAAGTTGGTGGTATTGACACTAATATGGGTTTACAATTTGATGTATCCACTAGATGGAATTCTACTTACACAATGCTTGAAAGTGCAATAAAATATCGGCATGCTTTTAGTAGTCTTGAATTGGTTGATCGAAATTATAAGTTTGCTCCAACAAATGAAGAAGGGAAAAGGGGAGAAAATGCATGAGTTCTTGGAACCATTTTATGTTATGACTAATTAATTTCTAGTTCATCTTATCTAACATCCAACATGTAAATAGAGTGCTTTCTCAATGAAAACGTGATTAGTGAAGATGAAGAGATTAAGAACATGACTATCCAAATGCAAGGAAAGTTTGACAAGTATTGGAGTAAATACAAAATTGTGCTTGCATTTTGGTCTGTGTTTGACCTTTGGGCAAAGTTGGGAATGTTGAAGTATTGTTACTCTTATCTTGATCCATTTACTTGCGAAGATAAGATTGATCTTGTAAAAAGTAATTTGTAAATGCTTTTTGGTGAATATATGAAATTGTGGGGTCTAACTCAAGTTACTCAACCAAGTGCAAGAAGTTCTCAAGACTATTCAGTCTCATCTTCTTTGGCTACACCTACGACAAAACATCAAGTAAAAATTTATTTTTTAATAGAATTTTTTAATTCTTTATTAGTAATTAATCAATTTATTTGTACTACTTATATGTTAGTAATTCTAAGTTTCTCATTTATTTATTTTATTTTGTTAAGGTTGTAGTAGATTGGCAAACACCAAATCTCCGAAATGAAAAGTGTGAATTAGAACAATATTTGAACGAACCTGCACTTGAATTGTGTTATTATCCAGATTTAGATGTTTAGGAATTTTGGAAAAGTAATAACAAACGATACATAATATTTATCTATTATGACTTGTGATGTACTAAGCATTTCGATAACGACTATGACATCCGAGTCTGCTTTTAACATTGATTCTCGTGTTCTTAATAATATAGAAGTCGTCTTCATGGTTATCATGTGCAAGTACTTATTTGTACTCATAATTGGCTACAATGTTTTTTTTTTCATGGTAATAGTTTTTATATTATTACATTACTACTTAAATAGTTGATTATATTAACTTCTTACCAACGATTAATTTATGTTATTTTATTATTATAGATGAAGGGGATAATGATGTTGAAGAAGATACTTTCTCGAAAGAAGGTTCAATGCCAAATGTGATTGAAGAATGAACATGATGTTGGGCTTGTTTGGTAACCATTTCGTTTCTAATATTTTTGTTTCTATTTCTAATTTTTTTTTGTGAAAAATAGAAATAGAAATACGTTTGACAATTATTTTTATTTTTGATAAACTAGAAACATTTCTCATTATTTCCCAAAATTTAGAAATGGAAAAAAATCGTTTTTTTTAAAAGAGAAACGATTATTTTTTGAAACTTGGAAGAGTTAACATCGGTCAACTTAAATGAGGTCAAGCTTTCGAACCTTGACATGATAAATTTTCAACCCTATATATATATGTGTGTGTGTGTGTGTATGTGTATGCATATATTAGGTCTGACAATTACAACCCTGAACTCGTTAACCCACCTGACCCAACTGAACTCGTTAATATTTTTGGGTTGCACGTGTAACCCTTTTTGACCCAAAAATATTAATGGGTCGGGTTTAAGTAGGTCGAGTCCATTATCCATTTTGACCCAATAATTTTTACCCTATAAAATTATGAAATTTTGGGAGAAACTGTAGATTAAGAGGAGTCATCCCGTTTTAACATGTCACTCGTTTAACTTGACCCGATTCAACACGACCCGTTTCAACTCGTTTGATATTTGGATTCTAATGAGTTTCAACCTGTCACTTGTTCCAACCCGACCCAACGGATGAGAAGCTGCTCATCCGCATTTTTTTAATAGTAAATGAAATCATGTGAATTATTATTCTACAAGTTCGAATTGGATATAATATATTATTATGGAAGTTGTAATGTGTTAATTTTTTTGAAAAAGAATATAACTTTGTGAAAGGAAATAAAAATGTTTGTAAAAAATGATTAGCTTTTGTTTCTTTTGCATAATAGAAATATAAATAACTATCAAACGTGTTTTTGTTTTTTGTCCAAAATAAAAAAGAAATAGAAACAAAGTGAAACAGAAACATGTGAAACAAAAAAAAGAAAAAGAAATAGAAATGTTACCAAATGCTAGCTTAATGACTTGTTTCATGTTTTTTTATTAGTACGTTTTAATTAGTAGTGCTTGAAGTTGTTTTGTATTTTGAATCTCATCACTTAAGTGATGTTGTTAACTCATTGTAAGACTTTGTTTTTTTTGGATTGTGTTGTTGATCATTGTCTGTCACTCAGTTTATTACATAATTTCAAATTTTAGATTAAAAAAAAAGCGTCATTTTTTTTAGATGTGACATGTTTAAACCGAGGTCTGCAAGGCCATGGCAACAATTTTTTGTGGCCCGTTTATGCGATCCCATAGGGCCACAACTTGTCTATCCTTAATAGGCTGCTGATTATATACAGGAATTTTATCAGTTAGCATAGGAAGGTCTTCTATTTTCAGTTCAGAGGTTGTGCCAGAAGAGTTTTCATTAAAACCTAGCTCAGTTTTATCTGCAGTGGACTTCTGGTCTCCAAGAATTTGGTCAAAAATAGCCTTTGAGTTATTCCATAAGTCTACAGTCTTTTGTAACTCATCTTTCTCAACAGATCACTCTTTGGCATGACCAATGAGGCAGGCAACCTTTTCATGATTTGTTCTCTTCTTTTAACTTGATACTCTCCTGCTGGACTCCATTAAGAGTTTTTAACTCGACTTCCAGGATAGATTTCTCAGTTCCTAGCTTCTCATGGCTTTTAGCTAACTTCACATAAGCCTTTATAAATTCATTGAATTCCTCTAGCATATCCTGTGCATCTTTGAGGATTTCTTCTATAGAGGGCTCTTCAGAATTTTGTTCTACATTAGCTTGGAAAGAAGAGTACTTGACTTCATTTTATGAGTCATAGGTGGGAGGTGACTCTAGAGCAACAAGGCAAATATGTGATTGTTTTGTTGAGTCATCATCTTCGTCATCAGAATCAGTCTCAAACCAAGTAGACACTTGGTTTTCTTCTAAGTCCTCAGCCAGCAGACCCCTATGTTTTGAAAAGGTTTTAGAGGGTTGCCTTTTGTAAGCTTCATATTTTGGCTTGGGACATTTAGAAGCAAAATGACCAGGCTTTCTACAATTGAAGCAAACCAGCTCATCATCTTCCGAGCTTTCAGCAGTCTTTCTAAATGACTATTGGTTTGCATTCTTCTTCTTATATATTGAACTTTGAGAACCTTTGAAATTTCTTAACAAACATAGCAAATTGTTCGTCAGAAAGAATTTCATTATCATTTGAAGAAGAAGAGGTAGATGGTTTATTTTCTTGGGCAGGAGGTTCTTGAGAGATTGCAAAAAAAAAGAGGGAAGTTTAAAATGTTTGTCATGTTCTTGAGCTTGAAAAAGTTCTTGCTCATAGACAGTTAAACTCGCATACATACTTCGAAGATGTATGTAGTTTAAGTCTTTGGACTCTTTAATGGTTGTGGTTTTGACATGCCACAGACTTCCTAAAGAAGCTAAAAAACTCATATTGACTTCCTTCACACTATATTCTTTACCTAAGGAATAACATCTATTTACTACGCTTGACAGAGTGTCTCCTTTGGGTCTTTTCTCAAGGAGTCAAGTTGTTGAATATAGTTGTCTTTTCTGTTGTCTCTTGTGGGCAGGTCTCCTTCCAAATATTCCACCAGAGCTTCCCACATATCTTTAACAGTTTTACATCTAATTATTTATTGGTATGTGCTGGTATCGACAGAGTTGGATATTTTGTGTATAGTTTTGCTGTCGAGTTCAATGAGCTTCCTTTCTTCATCAGTCCATTCATTTATGGACTTAGGCACTTCTGGTGGTCCACCTCCTACTTCTGCAAGTAGATTTGGCTTCATTGGAATATGGGGACCTGTTTGAACACATTGTCATAAACGATTGTCAATAGAATTCATGTATCTCATAACTTTGTCTTTCCATATTTCGAAGTGGCCTTCGTCCAATATTGAGACGTGGCTTGTATTCGAGGTAGGCAGCATATAGTGAGCCATATGATCTGTTCTCAAGAGGTTAGTCTCAGAAAAACAAGTTTTTCAAAGAATTAAGCACTGATACCAATTGTTGATCCCAAATAGGCTCAATCTAGGCTATAAGGGAGAGGGGGGTTGAATAGCATAGTACTATTTTTAAAATGCTTTGAAATCTTTTCTAAGAGCTTTCTTCTTTTGAAAATCAACTAACTCTTAAGGAGAGTTAGGGCAGCGGAATTAGATAGATAAGCTAAAGAAGTTCATAATAAGTTTAAAGAGGATGATTCAAACACAATGATGCCCAAGGATGTAGAAGTGGTTCGTACTATAAAAAGTACCACGTCCACTACCAAAGTGGTTATTTTTGGATTTTGAAAGGTGCACTTGTTTATCCATAAATGAGAAAGATAAATCTCTAATGGATCGTGTACAAAATAGTTTTTCAACCAGTAAAGAACAGTTAATAGCAAACTAGAAGAAGCTGATAATGAATCGTGACAGGTAGATCTGCAGCTTCAGGAAGTTTGTTGAAGTGTTAGTTTTTGTCTTTTGATCTCTTGAATGTTTATGTATTGAAGATGAAGCTTGGGTAGTGAATGCGTAAGAGATATATATGTTGTTCAGATCTTCAAGTCTTGAATATATACTTCGGAAGATCTTCAGGATCTTTGGATTTCAAAATGGAGAGGATGTGTCCAACGTTATAATGAATTAAATGCAATTCAGTGCTTTGTGGAATGAATGCAGCAAGACTGTCATCAGAGATGCAGTGTTGCAGAGTCTCATACCAAATAGATTAATTTTGCAGCTTGCAGGCGTTACAGCTTGAAAGTCTTTTTAGCAAAAAGAGGTAATGTTTTCAGACTTTATAATTCAAACAACAGGATGAACATATAGTTTGTACAACTGTCTGTGGTCAGACAGGGACATGGTTGACCTTTTAAGAAGGAAATATGATGAAATGATATTCAAATATTATTTGACTAGATATAAAATATCTAGATCAAATAATAAGATCTAAATCCACGTGTTTGGCTGAACATCGATGTGGAGTTGAGCAGACTTTAAAGTCTACTGGTGAGCTGTGCTTTCAAGGCTGCTGTTGAAGTCTGCTGGTCCGCGCCTTTAGAGAAACTAACACTAAACTATTCTTTTACACCATTGATTTTAAAGACAGTTGTCACACTAATCGGTACGCAGACCTTTTAGCCACTGTACAATAGAATTAGAGGATGACTCAACCAAATTTATAACATGTGAGAGTCAACATCAGCTAAAGTGAAATCCACGAATCAATATAGGAAATAAAAAACAGCTATCACCTTTTTAGGAAGAAAGGTGAAGTTCAGGGACCAAATCATATATTATTCATTTTTTAATCGAAAAAGACACTTTTAGGACGAAGAGAAGACCATACCCTTAATGAACAGAATATGCGCGCAAAAGAATCAGATAGATTTTGAATCGCGACTCACGATTTTGCAAGATTCCAAATTTTGTAATTTTCATTTACATTTCATAGCGATGCATCACAATTTCAAACTGATGCATCATGATTCTAAATTATATAATTGTCATATCTATTTCATATCAATCCATCGCAATTCGAAATCGATGCATCGCGATTTAAAAATGTGTCAAAAAACAAACAAGTTTAGATTCGAGTATTTCAGCGAACAATTTATATGCATAACCACTAAACAAAATTTACCTCGAATACGAAATGACATGTCCCCCACCTTAAGTAGTATTAAGGAAGATGTAGAGGATCGGCCATAAATTTCCCGTAATTATTTTTCCTTAATTTGTTAATTGGGTCAACCATGACACTCTTTTAAGAACAGAAAGAGTAGCATTTAACAAAAAAACATCTATATTATAAAAGAGTTCAGAGTCTAACTGGTGACCTTGATCGAATCGTGTTAAACACAACTGACAGTCTAGATTGACTCATAAGTATGTGAGTTACAAATGAACCCTTTAGTTATGAGTTATGTTTAAATTACCTCTCTACAATTACATATAGAACCTTTAGTTGTGAGTTTTGTTTGAATTAGACCATCAGTTATGAGTTTTGTTTATCCCGATCATTTATTGAAGTGATCTCATACCTATGACACGAACACGAACACGAACACGAACACGAACACGAACACGAACACGAACACTAGTTTATTTTTAAAGAAAGAAAAAGAAATATGCAAAATAGAACAAATACGAGTAAAAGGATACGATGACTTTGGAGTTTCAGGGGGGGGGGGTTTCCTAAGTCGCTGTCGTTGAAAAATGATCGAAATTGGGTTGTGGAAATTGATAACAAATGGAAACAAATTCTGAAGAGAATTTTCGGAGAAGAAGATGAGAGGCCCCACGTCAATATATTACCTCATGTGTGTGCAATTATATTAATCCCCCGTTCCCAAATAATTATCCATTTTTAAAACGTTCGTTTTTGAAAAAAATATTTTTACTTTTTATCTTTACATTTTCTACTTACTTTAATTATAATCACATATACATTGACATTAAAGAAAACCACGCGTTACATCAATATTTATAATTCAATCAATTTTTATTGTTTTAAACAATATGTTGGATTAAAGAGAACGATAATTAAAAACGAACGGAATAATACATTATGATATAGAAAGCCTAGTTCTGTATCCACTGATCAATATAAGAAATAAAAAACAGCTATTACCTTTATAGGAAGAAATGTGAAGTTCAGGGACCAAATCATATATTAATCATTTTTTAATAAAAAAAAGACACTTTTAGGGCAAAAGGAAGACCATACCCTTAATGAACAGAACACGCATGCAAAAGAATCAGATAGATTTTGAATCGCGACTCACGATTTTGCAAGATTCCAAATTTTGTAATTTTCATTTCTATTTCATAATGATGCATCGCACTTTCAAACTGATGCATCATGATTCTAAATTATATAACTGTCACATCTATTTCATAGCAATGCATCGTAATTTGAAATCGATGCATCGCAATTTAAAAATGTGTCAAAAAACAAACAAGTTTAGATTCGAGTATTTCATCGAATAATTTATATGCATGATCACTAAACAAAATTTACCTCGAATACGAAATGACATGTCCCCCAACTTGAGTAGTATTACAGAAGATGTAGAGGACCGGCCATAAATTTCCCCTAATTATTTTTCCTTAATCTGTTAATTGGGTCAACCATGACACTTTTTTAAGAACAGAAAGAGTAGTATTTAACAAAAAACATATATATTATAAAAGAGTTCAGAGTCTAACTAGTGACCCTGATCGAATTATGCTAAACACATCTGACGGTTTAGATTGATTCGTAAGTATGTAAGTTACAAACGAACCCCTCAGTTATGAGTTATCTTTAAATTACCCCTCTATAATTATATATAAAACCTTCAGTTGTGGGTTTTGTTTGAATTACCTCATCGATTATAAGTTTCGTTTATCCCGATCATTAATTGAATCGATCTTATACTGACACCGTGTCTCTGACACGGATACGTATACTAATGTATTTTTAAAGAAAGAAAAAGAAATATGCAAAATAGAACAAATACGCGTAAAAGGATAAGATGACTTTGGAGTTTCAGGGGGGGTTTCCTAAGTCGCTGTTGTTGAAAAATGATCAAAATTGGGTTGTGGAAATTGACAACAAATGAAAACAAATTCTGAAGAGAATTTTCGGAGAAGAAGATGAGAGGCCCCACGTCAATATATTACCTCAGGTGTGTGCAATTATTAATACCCCCACCGTTCCCAAATAATTGTCCAATTTTAAAACTTAAAAAAAAAAAATATTTTTATCATTTTACCCTTACATTTTCTACATACTTTAATTATGACCACATATATATTGACATTAAAAAAAACCACACATTACATCAATATTTATAATTTAACCAATTTTTATTTTTTTAAACAATGTGTCGGGTTAATGACAACGATAATTAAAAAACGAAGGGAATAATGCATTATGATATAGAAAGCCTAGTTATGCATCCATGGTTAAAGAACATTGACTATCAGTATTTTTTTTAAGATGGTTCCACTTACACTCGATCCATTATTTCAAAATTATCTCTTATGTATTCCCTCTGTCCCTAAATTATCGTCCTCCTTTCCTTTTTCGTCTGTCTTAAAATAATTGTCCACTTTGAAACTTACCTTTTTAGAACATCCCTTTTACCACTTTACCCTTACTTTTTCACCTTACTTTAATTATGAGCCACATACACATGGGCTTTAAAGGAAACTACACATTAAACCAATATAAATAATCAAGTCAATTATTTTTTCTTGATCTATGCGCCGGGTCAACTAGGACAATAATTTAGGGACGGAGGGAGTATTATGGAATCGAACCCGGGTGATAGCCTAAGAAGTAAACCAGATACCAATCAAACTTCTTTGGTTGACACAAGTGTTGCAAGTCAATCTTTTCCGTTGACTTGGTACTTGGTGAAAAGCTCTTACAAGTTACAAATAGATGTTCATATGCTCATCTAAAGCTTCCTTCTTTAGCAAATTTGAAAATCCTTCTGCATTCTGCATATATACCAAGCAATATGCATACCAATCATACATGTTTTCTCATCCTCATTTTGATTTTGCTGGCCAACTTTTTCGGGTCTCTGCTTACCTTTGCATTGACATGCACTGACATAGAAAGACTAGCGCTTCTCGGGTTCAAACAAGGCCTTACAGATCCTTCGGGGAGGCTTTCTTCATGGGTTGGAAATAATTGCTGTCAATGGGCTGGCGTTGGCTGCAACAATGTCTCGGGTCATGTCACCAAACTTGATCTCAGAAACACATTTCCATCCACCAGCTATGGGATTGCTTCCATGGCAGATGGTGACATCACCGCTTACAAAAGGTCGTGTTTGGGAGGGGAAATGAATCATTCTTTGGTTGATCTGAAATATTTGGAACTAGATTTGTGCCGTGCTTGAAGAGTGGCGATGTTAATATCGGAGTGTCAATATTTAAATAAATAAAAATATATTTTGAACATGTTTCAAAAAGAGTAAACATTTTTTGTGTATGACATCTGCATCTAAATTCAAAGTGTTTATCAATATGTTCAACAAAGAAAATTCAAACTTACAAAATAATCAATTTAAAATTAACACATTTCGGTAATCAATTAAAATAATATAATCATCCAACAGTAGAATAAAAATTAAAAAAGTACTTTTATAAGCAAAATCAATCATAAAATATTGTTATTAAAAAAAAAAGAACTTAAATAACTAACCGTATCATAATATAGAGACCATAATAACTATCAAAGATTGCATGTACGTAAATACTTAGTCAAAAAGCTTTATTGCGCTTAAGTTGTTTGTTGCTTCATATACTACTAATACTAACCAACCGAAAAAAAAATTCCAAATTCTAAAATGGGATAATTCTAGCCAACCTAAAAAATATAAAAAAATTCCAGATATTAAAAAAGGTGGTGTTTGTCAGGTTTGTGCCTTAGAAAATGCCTGAAAGCGCATTTGGATTCAGCTTGAAATCCAACACCGTCGTCTCCAAAGAACCCGCCGCTGTTGCCTCCAACCCAACCACTGCCTTTCTCGGCCAAGCGAACTCGGCCAAGCGCTTCGCCCCTCCGTCGAGCCCATCTTTTGCCTCATCTCCTTTCTCGCATCCATCCACGCCCAAATAAGTAGCCGCGTCCAGGCTGTGAAATCCCATAAGCAATCCGCCGACGTTGCCGTTTCCAACCCAACCAAATGGCTTCGTCTTCTCCGGCCAAGTTGAGAGAGGCGCTGAAAGAAAAACGTGGGGGCGTCGGGATTGTGCCGCGTATATCATGTCTTCCTTTAAAAACGTGGTCGTAGGTGGGGCGGTCCCGTCAAGTCATGACTCAAAGCGAAGTCTGTAACACAGAGATGGCGAGGCCGCTAAATGCCGGACGTAGGAGAGATATGTAGAGGGAGTTGAGATCTAAGGGAAGAAGACGGATGAACTGAAGAAGAGAGACAAACCTATTATAAATTGGGTTGAGAAGAGAGATGTAGAGGGTCTAAGAGGAAGAACAGAGAGGAGTTGAGAATAGGATGGGACAGAGGAGATGCAGTAGGATTTCGAGATTGAGAGAGATAGATGGCCAACGAGAGAAAGAGATAAAGAGAGAAATAAGGATCGTGGAGATCATGGAGATAAAAACGGTTGTTGATAAAACAGTTTTGATAAAATGTAATCCTGATCGTTGAATGTGTTTCGTAAAAATCAATCATGACCGGTAAATAGCTTTTTCAAAAGATTTAATCCTGACCGGTAGATAGCTTTGTGAAAACAGATCCTGGCCGGTAATTAGCTTTGTGATCTGTTTTATATAATAGATACTTGGACCTAAGCTTGAATGATTTTGAAGGTATTCAAATTCCTGAATCCTTAGGTACGTTACAGAACTTGAAGTATCTCAATCTCTCACTTTCATCTTTTGGGGGAGACATCACGCCACGTCTTGGTAATCTATCGAACCTGAATTATCTTGACCTCAATTCGAATTCATTAAACAATCCAGGGTTGTACGAATTACACGTTGAAAACTTAGAATGGCTCTCTAATCTCCCTTCCTTGAAATTTTTGAATATGGGGAATGTGAACCTTAACAATATAGGAGCAGAATGGCTGCAAGCAGCCAATATGCTTCCTTCCCTGGTGGAGTTGCACTTGTCTTGGTGCAATCTTCAAAGCTTTCCACTTGAGCTTCCATATGTAAACTTCACCTCGCTGTCAGTCCTTGATCTCTCTCAAAATTCTTTTAACTCTTCAATACCCAACTGGATATTCAACCTTACAAGCCTTACTGTCCTTGATCTCAGCTGGAATTCTTTTGGCGGTGCCATTCCTGAAGAAGTTGTGAATTTGTTGTCCCTTGATTATCTTGATTTATCTGGTAATGCCCGTATTGAAGGTCATATACCAGGATTCATTGGGAAACTTTGCAAGTTAAGGACTTTAGACTTCTCGGGGAACAATTTCACAGGCAAGACTGGTGAATTTTTTAGTGGTTTCTCAGGTTGTCTTCAGAAAAGCTTAGTTTCACTGGATTTAAGTGGAAACAGCTTGGAGGGAGAATTGCTGGATTCGTTAGGAATACTCAAGAGTCTGCAGCAGCTTCAACTATCGAGTAACTCTTTTTGGGGGTCATTTCCAGCATCTATAGGAAGCTTGTCATCCTTGCAAGAACTGGATGTGTCATTCAACAAGATGAATGGAACAATTCCCGAAAGTTTTGGACAACTTTCCAAACTCACTGAGCTCTATCTCCAAGCCAATCCCTGGGCAGCTGTTATAACAGAAAGCCACTTGATGAATCTCACAAGTCTGCGGCATGTCATTCTTAGAATAGAAACAATCATGTCGACGGTTTTCAATGTTAGTAATGAATGGGTTCCTCCTTTCAGGCTCATATCTCTTGAACTCGAGAACTGTCTAGTCGGTCCACGATTTCCTGCGTGGCTCGGCGTTCAGAATGAACTCACTTCCATAACCCTGAAAAATGCTGGAATCGCGGACGTCATACCAGAGGAATGGTTCTCTACACTAGCCCCCCAAATCACCTACCTGGATCTCTCCAACAATCAAATCAAGGGGAAGCTACCAGCAGAGCTGAAATCTCCAAAATTGATCGCCATTGACTTGAGTTATAACCGCTTTGAGGGTTCACTTCCCCTTTGGTCCACGAATACAACCCACTTCTATCTTCAGAAGAACTTATTCTCAGGGTTCATTCCTTCAAATATTGATGAGTTGATGCCACTAGTTCAGTACTTCTTTCTGTCTGAGAACCGATTCAATGGTACGATACCATCAACCATTTGTACAATGAGAAACTTGCAAGTCCTTTCTCTCCGAAACAATCAAATATCCGGAGAGCTCCCTCATTGTTGGAATGAATCACAAAGCTTGTGGGTCTTGGATGTGGCAAACAATAATCTATCGGGTAATATCCCTAGCTCAATGGGTCTCTTAACTTCACTTAGCATATTCATGTTGAGCAACAATAATCTAGTTGGGGAAATACCTACTTCCTTGCAGAACTGTTCATTAGTGAGCATTGATCTTGGACGAAACAGATTATCAGGACAGCTACCCCGTTGGATAGGAGAGAAAAACATGGAATTTTGGATGATACGGCTGAGTTCAAATTCGTTCACAGGAACCATCCCAAAGCAATGGTGCAATCTCTCAGTTCTTCACATTCTCGATCTTGCTCACAACAATCTCTCTGGGGTTATTCCTAGTTGTTTAGGGAATCTGACTTCATTGATTTATGACAATACGATCCTGTATAGTAACTTCTTCCGCAGTCACCAGTACTACTATGAGCAGCAAACAGTCAGTGGCTAAAGGACAGGAACTAGATTATAGCAGAACTCTTCAATTTGTCAATAGCATTGATCTTTCAGGGAATAGCATAATGGGTGGGATCCCTGAAGGGATAACCAACCTCACTGCATTAGGTACCTTGAACTTATCAATGAATCATCTCACAGGGAGCATTCCAGGAGATATTGGAAAAATTCGGTGGTTGGAGACACTTGATCTGTCGAACAACAATCTCTCTGGACCTATCCCACAAAGCATTTCACGGTTAACATCGTTGAGTCACTTAAACCTCTCTCGTAACAGCTTGGTAGGGCGGATTCCATCTGGAAATCAGCTTCAAACGCTAAACGATTCATCCATTTATGCCGGAAATCCTTCTCTGTGTGGAGCACCTATTGCAATAAAGTGCCCAGGTGATGATGAGATATGCAGCAATGAATGTCCTGCGAGCAAAGGAGGTAACGAAGACAACAACAATGAGGATGATTCTGATAATCTATGGTTTTTAGTTAGTATAGGTTCTGGATATTTTGTTGGACTGATTGGTGTTTGCTGCACTTTATGGATGACAGAATCGTGGAGAAAAGCTCTTTTTCGATTTTTCAGGATAAGATAGCTTACAACTAATAATACTAAACACTGTCACGTTACAGTTTGTAATCCAACCGCTCTTTCCAGATGCTTATAGGTTCTCTCATTGTTTTAGTGACGAGGAACTCACTTTAATCTCCCAAAAACTGCACTATTTTGCTTCTTCCAGCAACGCCATGTGTCACGGGCTGCTTCCCCATGACTACTAATTGCAAGGTTTTGTTTTCTGTCTAGGCGTCACATTCCGCAAGTTTTCTGCGCTGTTGGTTGTCTTATGTGCTTACTGCTATCTGCGGGTGCCTGTGTAGTTGTTGCCCTGCGAACCATTGTGTGCTATCCTGTGTTACTTGAGCATTGTAATTTCATGTTTTCTATAATAAAATCCATTCGTCGCCTTTCTCTTGTTATTTGGCATAAAGTGCTGCTTATAGCTCTTGTTATATTCGGCCTAGTTTTTGTTGGGCGTTTCCACGTTCTAGGGCATCATATGCACAAAAGGCGTGAGCCTCTCGGGCTTACAGGTAACCACCTAGTAACACCATGCCCAGCCATTCTATGCATTTCCTTAAGGCAGCAGTCATACACTGTAACATGACTAAAAAAATCTCTCCTTCAAGAAAAAAGAGTATTTACCCAGTTTTGCTCTCATTCATTCTACCCATCTCACACCACCTTTCTTCAAGTGCCTTTTTCTTCCTCTTATTAGCCTCAAAAGAATGAGAGTTGAAAAGTACTTTTGTTGCAAAAGCACTTTTGAATTCTATATATACAATTAGGTGTAGCACCATTGTAACCACTATAGTACTTCAGTTCGGATTTCAGTTTAACCACTCTACTTTATTTTTTTCATTTAAACCGTTACCTCCGTTATAGCTAACGGATTGATGACGTGACAATCGAAAATGACACCACCTTAGTCGCCTTTTCAATAACCACCAATTACCACCAACTCTAAAGTCCAAAAACACAAATTAATTACGAAAATTTTCTCTCTAAAATCAAAATTCATTTCATCTTCATGTCTCTAAAATCAAGTTCACAGTGTATTACAATCTCTAATCACCACCACCTTCATCATGCCCACCACTGTTATAATGTTTATCCCTGTACGAAAGCCGCCACAGTCCACAACGCAAATTAAACCCTAGTCTCAATCTCACTGAACGCAGCGACATAGTTGACCTCTCCCATTCTCCTCTATTACGTACCTCTTCAACCCACCCTCTGCACTACCCTCATCTACACCGCCACTGTCTGCAACTATCTTCTTCTCACCTGATAATTACAATTTTCAGATATTGTGTGCATTTTAAGAAGCTGGAAAATAGTAAGATAAATGTAGGTACATGACAGAATTGAAAAAAAAAATGGAGTGGTTAACTCGTGTACGAACCTAAGTCAAGTCATCAAAAATGACGTTAAACCTATACAATAATGCTTGCAACATTGACTTTCATATATACAATTACGCATGATAAGCTTGAACACCTCAATCCATGAGCTGGCAAATGAATCACATGGCCAAATTTCCGTTAACTAGCTATATAACAAGGGCTTCAGGTGTTCAAGAGGAGTGTAGAAACACTACACGAGGTTGATATTTTACGAATGCTAGATAATCTTTGGTCGTTTTTTTGTCCAATAGTTTTCCACTACCTCATCCGAAGCTTCACCTTCAAGAAGCCTTATTCCTTCTTTTTGTAAAAGAGCAAGTATCCTACTCATTTTCATCACTGTCCCTGCAATCTTCAGATTCTTCCCCACTACTATTGGCAGCCATGGAAATGACCTGCTTATTACCAGCAATTGCAAATTCAGCCGTGGCAACAGCAACAGCAAGAGCCTCAAGGGTGTGAAGACCAGCAATTCCCAGCATCAAATTCATTTCAATCTAATCAGATTTATTACCGGAGAGCGCTTCAATATTGTAATACTTGGACTTGTCCACTGCATCAAGCTGCAATATTTTATTTGA
This sequence comes from Codonopsis lanceolata, assembly GCA_013146195.2. Lineage (NCBI taxonomy): Eukaryota > Viridiplantae > Streptophyta > Magnoliopsida > Asterales > Campanulaceae > Codonopsis > Codonopsis lanceolata. The sequence continues at coordinate 124,333,310 of CM028378.1, forward strand.
TTCTCACATAACTCCCGGAAAACCCTTTAACTTTCCCCAAAACCCAAAACTTGGCATTTTGGAATGAAAAAAGTCACTTGTCTTGTATTAGAAGGATTTGTTTTGTTGTTTCAAACTAGGTAAATTCATTGGTTTTGCGAAATAGACGTATGGAGTCTTTGGAACATGGGGGGTTCTTTCCCTCCGAACCGAGTAGGAGTTGACTGGTACACACGATAAATATCTTCTTCTCCTCCTTATCTTTCTCCATCTGTATGTATCTCCTGCAGCCCAGCTTGCCTACTTCCTTCGTAACAAAAGTTAACGATTAATCTTGGTAAGGCTCCAAGGTCTCCACAGGTCACCCCTAGAGTCAGCTTCTCTAAACCTGTAGCCAACCAAAGGCTTTTAGAGGCTTACAGCAGAACAATTTAGGAATGCACTGAAATTCATTAAAGCTAACTAATAATCAAGCTCCTTCAAACGTGAAGAATTATCACATTGAAGTGGGTAACTTTCTAATCCGGTTATAGAGCTCAGTAATAATCTCTTAGTACTCAGCTTTCCTACAGCCTTAAGGAGTGGTTTATGAACTCAAATATGATTGGGTGCAAGTGATAAACAAGACCCAATAATGCAAGGAAGTCTTATGTCTTCATTGGTGTCCATAGTAAAAATCTTTCAAAAGGCCAATTTGCCGATAATACAAGGAAAATGTGTAAAAGGATGTTTGGACAGATATCAAGATTGATCATACCTATCCATTTCTAAATGAAATTGGGAAAACTTTAACATACTTGTTGATCCAAACGCGATCATGATCACACAATTTTATCTATATTTAGCAGGTGATTCTACAGTTGTGTAAAGCTTATCATCTAATTTCAACATTCACTTAATTACCTGATTGAAAAGTTAAGTAAAATAAATAATCACATAACCAGATTTTCTCTACCAGAATTTTTTTTTTAACCTTAAGGTCTAACAGCTTCAAAGAAACAATCAACACTCATTCACAGCAGCCCCTAAATAGCTGATACAACACAACTTGACCAAATGATTACAATAACTCAATTGCAAAGAACAAATACATTGAGCATGGACCTTCAAAAACAAACCAACGAAGAACTGTATAATAATATAAAAAATAAGAACATGCGTAAAAAAGCAACAAGAAACCCAAAAGATTTTACTCTTTAACAGCAAACACCAAAATACCAAAGGTACTCATAAGTGCAAACACCAAAATACCAAATATACATCCAAGTAAAATGAAACGAAACCAAACTTAATCACGAGTCATAACAGGAAAAGCAAGAATTACCACTTCGATCTAAACATGAGCTTATATAGAGAAACCTCTATAAATAAGCTAAAAAGGACAAGAAACAATTGTGCATCAGATATTTCTCGGATAAATAACACACAAGGTCAACTGTAATGCTTGTGACCTAAACTCACTTGAAGAAGATAAAATTCACCCAGAAGAATTAAAAGTACAGAAACATAAGTCCCAATTACATTACTTGACCCCAAAAACCATTTTTCTTTTTTCTTTTTGAAAACGATATATTACATTAACATCATAATGAAAAGCATTAACATGAAACATGAAGAAATACTAAGTAGAGTCCCGTGCTTGCCAGTCATTCTCCCAATTGAGTTGGAGGGGGATGAGGGAGAGGCGCAAAGGGCTAACTCGACGAAAAGATTTCTTTTCAATCATATATTTTCAAATTAGAATCCTCTTAACCATCAGCTGACATGAACATTTTACAGCTAAGTACTAAGTACTAACACGAAGACCAGAAGAACTTCTTTTTTAATTATTATTTTCCAAGATATCTCCAGACCCGAAGGCACAAAACTATTCTCCGAGGTACCGTCAGGAGCTAGAAGTGGGAACCTGTCTCAAGGAAGGTTTCTGCATATACAAGAGCTCAGCTTGAAACCAACACTTTTTGCTTGAACAACCAAAGCCCCTTCCACTAAGGCAAACCCTTATTGGTGGAAGAACTATTCAATGCTACTACTGCCTAGGGAACAAATTAGAGAATAAAAACCATAGTAACCTACCTACAAGATAACTGCAACAATGGGTATCAACTATATGATTGTTAGCTATCCAAATTTGGAATTGGAATTGAGTTGGAATTCCAAATACCCCAATTCCATAAAACTAATTCTATGTATATCCTAAGAATTTAAATTCTAAATTTTGGAATCATTACAATACACAATAACAACTCACCTTCCTTTTATCACCACCACCACCACCACCACCACAACTTCCGACCACCACCTCTAACCACCAAATCCGGCCTCCGCCACTAGCCGCCACCACTGACCACCGCTACCTCCGGCCACCGCCACTAGCCGCCACCTCCGACCACCTCTATTTATTATTAAAAATATAAAATTCTCATAATTTTGTTGTTAGCAAGATTTGAACCTTTGTCATTCATAATAATAGACATAAACAACAAACCATTACCGCTAGGCTAAACTAGATTTTTGATATACTAATGAAATTTTATTTTAACTATAATATATAATTATAGATGAATAACACACATTATCCAAACAATCAAATTACTATGATTTTGAAAGCAAATATCATCTTATTTAAATTCTATAGAATTTGAATATTTATTGAATTTAAAATCAATTCATCCAAACGGACCCTGACTATTTTTCAGAATGACATTTCTTTTGTGTAGCTTCTAATATACATAAATAATACAAGTAGAACGTAGATACCTACAAGATTACACAGAAATAGACAAGATTCAAACTTGAGCATTCCTACAACACAGCGTTCAGATCAGAAAATCAAAACAAACAGGAAATTGAAATTTCAGAATCAAGAAGAAACAGAAGTTAGATTTAGGGAAAGAATTGGTTAAAAATTGTAAATACCAAACAAACAATTGGAAAAGAGAATGAATTTACGTGTTTCAGCAGATGACCGGCGGCAGACGAAGAAGATGTCGAGCAGGTACTAGTGTTGATCCTTGGGGGTTTTCCGATCAGGTGAGGCGTAGATCTTAACTCCGATCTTCTTTTTAGGCGGTTCAATTGTTTGAAGGTAGTTTGGAAATTTGGATAAGTTGCACCGGACCCACCTTTATTACGTCTTCATTGCTAATTTTCTCCCTTTATTTAACAATCACTTCTTTCTTTCTTATTTTTTTTTTTTTTTTTTGTCTTTGTGGAGTAATTTTTATTGTTAAGAAAATAACATCTTACCCATCCTATAATTTGGGTACATGATTCGACAAATGCAATTTTAATATTCAAAATATGACCAATGTATTCATGTTATTGGGTAAAATGTGGTTCATCTGTGATTTCCTCATCCATGATTAGATTGGTACTGAGAAGAGGAAGGAGTTTGACGAAATTGGATGGTGATGCTTGTTTGGTGGAGCATTTTACTCAAAACGCTGATAAAAAACGTACCGTTTTCTCTTTAAAAAAGTTTCAATGCAGCGTTTTAAAAACGTGGAGCGTTTTAAAACGCTCCAATTTGTAGCGTTTTAAAAATATGCTACGTTTTCAATTAGTCTTTTTATGAAAAATAGCATTTTGAAATAGTTTTCCAAACGTGTTTACAAAAAAATAAAAAAGCGTTTTAGCTTTTAAAACGCGTTGCGTTTGAAACGGCTGCGTTTTCAAAACGCTGAACCAAACGAGGCCTTAATGTGAAGGACTAGATTTTGCCCAAATCATAAGTTCATTGGTCACTTTTTCAATATTGAAAGTATGCTTGCCACATTGTGTACCATCAAATTGTATGATGAGCAAGAAAGTTGATTTTTATTTTCGTCCCTATCAAATTGTCCTTTCGTTAATTTTTCTGTTAAATGGGAGTATCTCCCCAACATACCGTCACATGAGATCTAAAAAGGGGGTATTTTTGTCCAAATTTTATTATCTTTCATCTATCGTCTTAGATAATTTGAGGCAGAGGAAGAAGAATAATGGCGTTATTGGTGTTTTTTTTTTGAAACACAGATTATGCAACATAGTATGGCAAGAGTAAGGAAGAAGTACGTCTTTTTTTATGAAGTAGTTCTCATGTAAGATTATTTTACGGATTCTAATCTGTAAGATGGAACCCCAAGACTTGTCAAAGCCATCGAGCTTATCTTTCTTTCTGAAGGCATGGTTCAACTCCGGAAGACAACTAATTTCCAAGACCTAAGTTCCTTTACATTTTCTTAACTCCTTTGCTAGATCAAAGGGATTAAGAAAAGAATTCCAGTGAGATCCTAGCCATTACAGAGCAATAGGCACTATGTTAAAGGAAGTTATGGACCAGAAGAAAAAATTGGATGGACATCCGAAAAAGAAAGGAAAAGAGGGATTTCATTGTCAATCCCAAAGGCAAGTAGATCCATTTGAGCACCTTCCTTAGAACATCTCTATTGGTTTTGATTCTTCCTCAAATTCTTAGTTGGATCCCACTCTCACAAACATATTTTAAGAATGACAATATTGATGCATGTGCGCTTATTCTAAACCAAGTACAAGATGGTGATACTAGCTGCAGATGTAAAATGACACTTTTAGAGCCAATAGTGACACTTTAAGAGAAGAAAGTTACACTTTTAGAGAAAACTGTGAAAATTTTCATTTAAAATGATAATTTTTATTGACATGCAGAGTGACACGTTAAAGGTCAAAAGTAACACTTTTAAAGCCACAAGACAAGTGCACCTGGGGTTAATGATTTTTTAATTGTGTATTATCATACTTAGAATGAGGAAACAAACAACTAAAACTTTTAAGATCTAATAATTACAAAATTTTATTCATTATAATTCTTTTTTTATGCAAAGATAAAACAAAATTGAAATCTCATGTTCTAACTAAGACCTTAGTTTGAAAAATATAAATATTCATAGTATGGTTAATTTAAAGATAAGAGATTAATAATATATTTTATATTTATTTACAAGGTTATATATTCATATTACAACCTAATATAACTAGAGATAAGATACTTACTTTAATGTTAATGTGTATCATATGAGTTTCTATACATTTATGAAAATATGAGGGTCTATTTAAAACACTACTGAAAGGATATGTGCAAATTGTAACAATTTTCGTGCTACGTAGACCCCCTTCCTCTAAGTTGACCCCCTTTCTAATTATACCCTCCCCCAAATTTAAAAATACTCCAAAACTCTATATGTAGCCCGCTTGATTACCAATTTTTCCATTTGAAAATTTTAACCTACACGTTACGTAAACCCCCTTCCTAACCCACCATATCTACACAAACCACCCCTCTCTACCCCCCACCCTCATCAAAACTGTATTAACCCCTACCTCTCTCACGCACACAACCCACCCACCCAGCAAAAATAAGAGAAAAACTTAAATGTTGAAGAGAAGAAGAAGAGAGGGTGGATTAGAGACAAACTCATCAACCTCATCTCCTTGTTGATTTAGCAAAATGGACAAAGGTATATACAATTTTTATTGGCAAAACCCTCAATTTGGCCACCCAACTTTTCAAAAACTTGCAAGGCGCCCACCGAAAGTTTAAAACTTGCAATGAGGCCACTGAACTAAATTATTGTTGCAAGTGTGCCCATTTTGTGGACGGTCGTTTATTCAGACATTAAGGTGGAGTAAAATACATATATTGCCCCCAGGTATTGACATTTATTACCTAGATATTAAGAAAAATGCCATTTACCTAAATTATCGATTTGGAGAGGGAAAACCCCCAAATATTAGGGTTTGTGAAATCGAAAGAAAAGAAACCCCAAATCCAGGGGTTTCGATCTCGTATTCAAGTATCAACAACAAGCAATCAATTAATAGAAAAATATTATGGATTTTTTGTGGTTCGAAGGTTAAAGCAACAAATCGAAGCGACGAGGTTCGCACTCTCTAACTTTGGTTCGTACTATGTCTGTATTATTTATTTCTTGATTTCATCCATGTTTCTGTCATGGGTTTGAAAATTTATATTGTAGGTTGTCAATTTTTGTGTTGTTAATGGTATGGTTTCAATATATGTCGTTTTGTGATCCCAAAATGGTAGGGTTCAATCTGACAACAATGTTAATGGTAGGGTTTCGATATTTGAAAAGTGTGAATCTATACATAAACTATATATACTATTGTGGTCCATAGAATATTTAACTTTTTTATGCACAGTAGATAATTGTATGCAAGTTAATTGTGGTCCCTTTGTAGTATAGGCAGTGTTCCATTTTTATGTGTTCGTTGTATACAAGTCAAGTACTTTATGTGTTCCATTTTTATGCACTATGAATAGGTTATAATAATAGTTTATGTACATGCAGAATGGCTGAAAGTGAAATTGGAATTTTTTTTGTTACATGGGGGAGTCTTTCGTAGGGTTCATAACGTATTGAAGTATGATGGAGGAATTGTAGATTTTATCCCTGAAGTTGATGTGGATACCCTTAATTATTTCATCATTGAATATTATGTTAAACGATATTTAAAGTATGGAGGTGTGAAACAATTATGGTATAGGTTACCAAGCAAAACTATGGACCAATTGCATGCAATAGATACCAATGCTAGAGTTTTAAGAATGGTGAATGAGAGTAGGGATGTGGGGTTTGTGTATATGTATGTTGAGCATACTATTGAAACACCAATTATTGTAGATGAACCTGTAGATGAACCTATGCATGATGAGAATGAGATGAGTCATGATGAGATTGAGATTGAGATGAGTCACCCTGAGCCTGAACCTGAGATAAGTCAAGTTGAACCTGAGATTAGGCAAACTGAAGAAACCCATAACAATGAGACAGAACCTGAAATGAGTAAGGGTGATGATCAGAAGGCTGAAGATGACCTTTTTTTGATTGGGATAAGGCAAAGGCAGAGGCTATGATGGCTCAATATGAGACTGAAAATAGTACTCATGAAGCTAAAAAGACTAGTATAGATACTGAAAAGACTAGTGTAGATGCGGAAAAGACTAATGTAGAGGCTGAAAAGACTAATGATGAGCCTGTGGATGTGAATATTGCAACTGTATATACATATGAGGTTGAAGATGAGGGATGCAATATGGAACCTTGTTTAAGTGAAGATGATCTCATTGATAGTGATGATGAGCTTGTACAAATTAGGGTTGCAAACTTGAATGTTATGAAGAAAAGTACAAAGTACAAAGGTATTGACCTTATCAGGATACCCCAACAAGATACACCCCAAGTACCTGACCCAGATGATCCTAGACCTACACCTGAAGCTGAACCTATCCATGATATGAGCTCTGATAGTTCAGGTGATTATAATGATAAAGAGGTGGATGACAACATATTCCATGGAGAGATGGAAACCTTGAGCAAGAAGAAAGGGCTTAAACATCCAATTTTTAATCCCATCACAGATATGAAAGATCCCGTGTAAAAACTTGGGCTTCAGTTTGAAACTAAAGAAATTTTTAAGGCAGCAGTCAACAAATATGGATTGAATAATAGGTATGACATTAAATGGATTAGGAATGAGAGGTTGAGGATGTCTGGAGTGTGCATGAACTCAGCAGTATGCCCTTGGAGAGTTTGGGCTGGATTTAACCAAAATCAGTTTTGACAAATTACTTCATTTAATCCAATACATAAGTGTGGGATGGCTTTTAGAAACAGGCACCTCGGTTCAAATTTTTTGTCCCAGCATTACTTTGAAACCTTTAGAAGAAACCCTACTTACAAGTTGTCAGATATCCAAGCTAATGTGTTAAAATTGTTTGAGGTACAAATCAGTGAGTGCATGTGCAGCAGAGCAAGAAAGAAAGCATTGCAATACCTTAATGGCTCAATGACTGAACATTATGCAAAGTTGTAGAGTTATAAGGATGAATTGGAGAAAAGGAATCCTGGTAGTACTATAATCATAAAACATGTCAGCCCTATCCCATCAAAGGGTCTTTTCTTTAGGAGGATGTATGTTTGTTTTGAGACAGTTAGGACAGTATTTATGGAAACTTGTAGACCAATGCTGGGGATTGATGGAGCATTCCTGAAAGGATTTTACAAAAGGGGGAAATATTGTCTACAATTGCCAAAGATGGAAATAATCAGATGTATCCTATAGCTTGGGTTGTGGTACAAGTGGAAAACAAGGACAACTGGAGTCGGTTTTTGAAGAATTTGATTGAAGACCTTGATGTGAGAGATGGATTTGAATGGACTATAATTGCAGATCAACAAAAGGTAAGTTAATTTGTTAGTATTTATATAACAGTGCTAAATTTATTTACTTTTGTTGTATTTTAATGGCCCTGTATCTTGTTATGTCTTGTAGGGATTGTTACCTGCTATTGCTAGTCTATTGCCTAATGCTCAGCACAGAATGTGTGCTAGGCAGATATACATCAATTGGAGGAAGAAATACAAGGGAGGGGAATATAGAAGATGCTTCTGGTCTATTGTTATGGCTTGCACAATGGATAAATTCAAGGCAGAATTTGAAGTGTTGAAAAGCTGAGATAGTCAGGTAGCTGTAGATCTTGTCAAGACAGATCCTATACATTGGTCTAAGGCATTTTTTGATACAAGTTCAAAGGTGGACAATGTGGAGAATAATGTGGCAGAGGCATTTAATGGTAGTATTGTAGCTGCAAGGACAAGACCTTTGATATATATGCTTGATGTGATCAGATTGGCTACGATGGTAAGGATTCAAAAAAGAAAGGAGTGGATTTCTAAGTACTCACATAGTATTTGCCCAAGGATCAGAAAGAGGATGGAGAAAAATAAGGAGGATGTTAAACATTGGGCTGTGGTATTTAATGGTGGTGATCAGTTTGAGGTAAAACATGTGAAGTAAAACAAGTAGTTGTCATTGTAGAGATTGGAGGTGATCCTGAGGACTATGTCTCCAACTGGTACAAAAAGAAAACATTTGCTAGTACTTACTCTCATCTCCTAGAGCCTATCATTGGTGAGAATCAATGGCCAGAATCAAGTGAGCAACCTCTTCAACCAAACCCCAACAAAAAGATGCCCGGCAGACCTAAAAAGTGTAGGGTCAAAAACCCTGATGAGGAAAAAAAGAAAAAAGCTACTCAAGATCCTAACATCTTGAGTAAGAAGGGTAAACAGATGACTTGCAGGTAATATATTGCTTTCATGTACTTTACCTCACTTTAACATCACCATTATTGTGAGAACCCAAACCCCATTTCATGTTTGCCATCATTATAACATGTTTATAATATGTCTTTACATATTTGAGACTTCGTTTCATTCATATCTGGCTTGCATTGAATTGTTTAAGGCCATAAGAGAGTAATGGTCTTCCATGCGTTGCATGCCTTGTTGTTGTTGTTTCGGGTGTTCGTATTAACGTGTTAGCACCTTAATAAGTCTCATGAGAGTCTTAATACCTTGCATACAAGATTTACAATGTTCATCTTAGTTGTTTCGTGCTTGGTTGGGAGTTTAGAAGCTTCGTTGCTTCGTTTGTGTTTTGTGGTTTTACATCATTGCTTGTATTGCCTTCATTTCGTCTCGAGAGAAGTTCGGTTGAGTTCTAGGACTTGAATACAAGCCATAACCATGATTAAACAAGCCTAATACATGTTCATTGTATCATAGATTAAGTTGGGATTGATTCGTGTTTGATTCGTTGGCCAATTGCCGAGTGGTTCCAGCCATGTTTTAACATGTCTCGGATGTGTTTCGGGTGTGTTTCCGACTTGTTTTGGGCTTGGTTATACCTTAGGATTGTTGCCTTTGAGTTTGGACATGTTTAGACATGTTTAGGACAACTTTAGGGTCAGAGCCTCGCGGTCGCATTGCATTTTTTGGCCTTGGCTCGCATGAGATGCTGAGAGCACATCAAAATGTGCGAATTTCGAATGACTCCTCATGGCCGCATGGTCTTGGGAGGATGCGACCGCATCCTCCCTGTTTTCAGCAACATGATATTTTTGGTTGTTTTGGTTAATGACCCTTGAACCCCTTGCCTTGGCCGACCTTGGTGAGTCTAAGCCACCTTTGTTGACTTGTCTAGACTCCTATTGACCCTGGATCATGGCTTATCAAAGGCTAGCATGCCTTGGCCAATTAGAGGTCTCTTAAAGCCTTTCACTTGGATTGGGGAGTTTGAGGGGAAGTATATAAACCCAATTCATCCCTTTCAGCCATTTTAGCTCTAACAAAACCAGAGAATCAAAAGCTTGAAGCTCAAATTCGTCCATGGAAGAAACCCTAGGTTGAAGGACCTTTTCCCGGAGATCCGGTGGTCCGATTGTTGAACCGAGACCGCCAAATCGAAGCTCTCGATCTTCTCTACAACAATCCTCTCTTTAATCAACCTTTCCTCCATTAATCATAGGACTAAGGTGAGTGACAATTCCCTGAGATTTTCATGTTAAACAAAATAGCATGACCCCTTCATTATAGTTGTTTTAATGTTGATTGTGAACATCTTTTGTGAAGACACAACCTTCAATTCAACATATAAAATGTGAGTATGATTTTATGAAATCTCTATGAACTTATGATTTTGACATTTATTAAAGCATGAATGTTGTTTGTATTAAGCTTGGGAATAACTCTTGTGAAAGAATTCGGTTCAATTCAAGGTTTAACAAAATCACCGAAACTAGGGTTTGAAACTCGAGATTGTGTTTAAGGCTAGTTCGAGAACATGAACGGCTTAGTTATCAAGTTCTAAATGATCGGAGAACTTAGGGAAGGGCAATGTGATACATATAGTATCAATACTCTTCTTGGTTGAATTTTAGTAAAACTCACCGGAGTTGAAATTAGGAGTTATGAACAATACCGACTCCACAATCAATCCCTCACGACGAATGTAGTTCGTTAGACTAATGAATTAGCTTTCGATACTTTGATATGGATTGATGCTTATGCCTTGAGTTTTGTGTGCTTTTAAGACTCGATTGAGTCTTATGCGGTTTATGTGATCGTGTGAAGTAGATACATGATTGAGAGCATGTTGTAGAATAATGAATCTATTTGACATGTCAATTCGCTCTTGTCGAATTCTTGTGTGATTCCTAAGTGAGTAAACAATTATTGTTGAATAAGTTCGCTCTTGTCGAACTTATTCCTTATTTGAGATTTTATGACGAGTAAACATCTACTTGGCATTGCATGAGTCCAAATGGCATATTTGATTGAGTCATTGGTGACAATGCATCGCCATGAGTTATGGACTCATGATAGTGATGGGTTGTTATACCGGGCTTTTTATCACACACGCCTCCACCGTTGGCCACGGTGGGGAAGTAGCACCTTTGCTGTAAACCAAGAGAGCACATTGGAAAGTCTAAGTACCAAGGAGAGAGCTTGGTACCCGAGTAGAGAGAGCTCGACTTTGATACACTAATCACGGGTATCATTGGCACGAATGTTAACGCCGTATTGCAGAGTTACGTAGCGCAACCGCTTCATATCATATCCTCTTTATATGTGGTTTATTTTTATAGCACTTATGTGAAACAACGTGCTACCATGGATATGTGTTTTAAGTGTTTACTAAATGAACGCTTTGATTGACTTGATATTAAAAATGATATCTTGATATGTATGTCGCATGATGCCATGACATGCATAATTGTTAACTCACAAAGTCTTTATGACTTACCCCTCCCTTTTATCGCTTTTAGATCCAGCCGCGAGTGTACCGCCGAGGTGTAGCAGATTCTCGCTTGTCCGTGATCGCACGCGACGAGGTTGTGGTTTTAGATGTCCTTGTTTTGTTCTCGCTTTTGTAAGGACGCTGGGTATAGCAAGTCATATAGACTTTGCTTGGGAACTTTGTGTATTTGGATTTATTGTCCTTATTTGTAGTTCATGTATCCTATTTTGTGTGCCGCATGTACGCCGAGCCTTGATAGCAGTATTATGGTTCATCTGCTTTTAAAACTTCCGCCGGGCATTACTTTAGCTCTTATTTAAGTATGTTGTTCTCCCAAGATGTTATAGCCGCCGAGGTATATTTGCATGAACTGTGTAGTGTTGGGTTCCTGAGTAAAGTCGCCGATGATTTGGTATAATTGTCTTAATTGTTATATCGTGTAAAAAGTTTTAAATTATTCCGGCCTTTTGGTGCCGAGTCACGCTTCCGAAATGTCATACACGTCGTTTTCTATAATTGAGTCTTTGCATGTATTGTTGTACTATTTGGACGACTTGACTTGTGATTCTATCTCGGGGTCCGGGTCGGGTCGTCACAATTATACTTAAATTACTTTTATTTGTTATTTGTAGGTTTTGCAAGGAAAAGGGGCATAACAGAAGTCCCGCAAGGTGCTGTGGAGGCAAAGCAGCACGAGGAAAGGCGTAGTTCCTAAGAAGCCAAAACAAAAGACTCCAACCAACCAAGACCCCCCAAAGTGTACAGCAAAAATAGAAGCAAGAGAAAAAACAAAAAAACAAGGGAAGATTGACTGTTATGTTGACTGTGGGTATTTTACAAAAAAGGGTGGATTGCCTGACTGTTCTGTTAACTTTTGGTCTATTTTGAACTTGGTCTTTTAAACTTGGTCTTTTGTATTAGTAGAATGATTTGTCATGGCTTTGTATAGTTAGGAATATGAGCCAAGTTATGGCATGTTAATAGTTATGGAATATGGGCCAAGTTATGGCATATTAATGGTTATGGAATATGAGCCAAGTTATGGCAGGTTAATGGTTAAACTTGGTTAATTTTTGGTTTTCTCTGTTTGAGCCAAGTTATGGCATGTTAATGTTTGTGTATGATAGGTTAATAATAATGGAACTGAAAGTTGCACAACATCAAACATGTTACATTTTGCCATTATTAACCAAGTTAGGACACAATTAGGACCAAGGAGGGTGGATTAGGGAGGGTTTCATTAAGGGTAGATAGGGAAAAAACTAGAAAATTCGAATCGTCTGCCGTGAGGTGACCCGACCGCGCACTCAAACTTCCCCGAGGCTCCAATTTGAACACCGTTCGACAAAACGACGTGATTTCTTCTCCTGGCACTCTGTAAAAGTCCAAAGTAAAAGCCTTAAAAGTACCAAACCAAACTAAAATCTTCTCGAAGGTTTCTCGATTAAAACAATTCAGCCGTGTATCAAAAATCAGTCCGTAACTGTTGTATGACGGATGAAATTACACAGAACAAACTAACGATCGAAACAACGAATGAACAAGCATAATTACTTGTTTTAAAGCATGTTAAAATACTAATGAAAGGTCCCAAACACATACCCAAGGTTACACAAAAACTAAGTGTAAGGAAAATACAAAAGGCGATACGTTAACAAACTTACAAAACGCGAATCGTGAAATCAAACTTACAACGACGACTATACTATGAACGTTGTGACCACAAGTAAACTCTATAAACAAGATTACAAGGATATTAAATGTGTCCAAGTAAGTACATGAAGACCTAGGATATTTCAAAGATTGCAAACACGAACTAAGGAAGATAATGCTTTACTAAGTCGAGTTTCCAATAATGCCAAGTTACACATTGTAACTCCAACAACTCTAGGGTATTGGTCATAGTCCAATTAACCTAAACACATGAAGACTCTCACAAGAAGTCAAACAAGCTTTAAAGTCAAACTTGTAAAGTTTCAGGGTCTTACATTCTTAAATAGCAAGTTTCTTAAAACGACTAGGGTTTTCTGGGTTGTTAGGTTGTTTTGGCAAAGAATTTTGGACAGCCTTAAGGTTGTTAAATTGTTGGGACAGCTTGTTGATTCAAAGTGTTGTCTCACGCATCACTAAGTTCCCAATTTTTTCTTACAACTGGGATGGATGTAATCTTTTATTATAAGTATAGTAGCTTGAGAGATATCCCTCTTAAATGTTGTAATAGTTAAGTTGGAAACTTAGTTAAATTTTATTTCATTATTGTAACCTTGGAATCGAAGGGTCCACCATCCTAAGAAATGATTCAAAAGCATGCTAACCTGCAGAATATGATGTGTCCACCATCCCAAGAAAGGATTCAAAAGCATCAAGAGGAAGGGGGCTAACCTGCAGAATACAAAAAAAAAAAAAAAAAAAAAGGAATTCCCAACGAGGGGCTACCAAGCTAAAGAGGTGTATAAAAAAGAAGGTCTGCAAGAGGACTTAGTTAGCCAAAGAGGTGTGTTTAAAAAAGGTCCCCAAGTGGACCTACCTCTATATGGTGCTTTAGAAATAGGCGCCGTCCCAGGTGCTAAATCAATTCCAAACTCTACTTCTCGCTCAGGTGGAATATCGGGCAAGTCTTCAGGAAATACATCTTTAAACTCCTTAACTACTGCAAGCGACTCTAGTGTGACCCCTTCCTTTCGATTATCGATAATGGAGGCCAAGAACCCTTGACAACCTTTCCTTAGAAGTCTTCTTGCCTTCAGAGAAGAAATAAGACCAGATAAAACTGTCGATTTAGATCCCTTAAAACGAAATTCTGTCTCACATGGTATGCAAAATACCACTTCCTTCTCGAAACAGTCAACCTTAGCATGAAACACTGACAACCAATCCATGCCTAAAATTAGATCGAAGTCCTGGATATCTAAAGGTAGTAAGTCAATAGGCATCTCTCTATCTTCTAGCATCAAAGAACACGACTTATATATTTCAGTGAGAGGTATGGATTCCTTAGTAGGCGTATCTATCACTAAATCCACTTCCAAGCTTTGGGGAGACAGTTCCAAACGACGTGCAAGTGAGGTACTTATTATCGAGTGTGTGGCACCAGGATCGATTAATGCATAAACTTCACGAGAGTAAAGTCGAACGGTACCTATTACCACGTCATTTGTTGCTCTGGCATCTCTGGCTGTCATAGCAAAAATTCTTCCTTGTCCCCTTGGTTTGGCCTTATCTTCCCCATCTGCTCCTTCGTTATTGCCAGCTTTTGGTGGTTCTGAGCAGTCTCTGGATTTATGTCCTACCTTTCCGCAATTGAAACATGCCCCCTTGGTCCAAAAACATGACTATGTTCTATGTTTTCCTCCACATCTGCCACAAGCTTGATTATTGTTCTGGTTGGTATTCCGGTTCAAGTTACGCCACTGATTCTGGTTTTGACCTTGATTCTGATTGTGCCACTGGTGCTGGTTTGGACCTTGATTTTGCCTACTCCACCAATTCTGCTGACTATTCTGATTAAAGTTCCGATTCGTCTGGTTGAACCCCCTGTTGTTGTTGTTCTCTATGTTCTTCCTTTTATTCTCATTATTACTTCCTTGGTAGCCCGACTGATCCCGAGAGCTGTTTCCAATACTCTCAAAATTTATATTCTTCTCATCCTTCTTTTTCTGATAGTCTCTTGATAATCGCTCTCCACGACTTCAGCGTACATCTACAATTGTAAAGCGATCAACCGATGGCTAATTCCTCCATTGAGGCCTCTCTCAAACATTCTGGCCTTTTGCTTGTCATTCTCACGAGCCACCGAGCGCATTTCGACAACTCCGTGAACTTAATGGCATACTCATCTACTGTCATCTTTCCTTGCTCCAGATTGAGGAATTCTATCAAGTTATTATCCCGCACGCTCTCCAGAAAATATTTCTTATTAAAGACCTCAAGAAATGTTTCCCAAGTGTATTCCCCTAACCCATTTGCTTCAGCAATCCTTAATTCCGACTCCTACCATTGATTTGTTTCCCCCTCGAATTTGAACGTTGCAAGAGTAACTTTCTGCTCACTTGTGAGAGTCACAGTCCTAAAAATCTTGTTCATGCTTTCAATCCATAACTCTGGCTTAATGGTTCATGGTGTGCCTGAGAAAGTGAGAAAGTTTCTCTTTGGAAGATGTCCAATGGGTCCTTTACTATTGGCCCGGTTGATGTCTTTGTGGTTGTGGGGTAGCCGCTACGATGTTGCTATTTCGTGCTCAGTGTTGGATTATTTTGGTTCCTATTTCCCACCAGGGCTTGTGCTATAGTTTGAAGTAGCACAAAGAGAGTAGGGACTACTGGCGTTGGGCCAGTAGCCATTGCATTAGACTGGGTACGCTCTGGTTCATTGGCGTTTACGTTTGGTGCAGATACGCTATATTCTCCCACACTCTCCGAAATGGAGTTCACCGTGACCCTAGCAGCTCGAGTACCCCTACCACGTCCACGACCACGAGCTCCAGCACGACCTCCTCGTGCCATTAGGTACTGAGATAGAAACGTTGAGACGTCAATAAGGTTTAGGGTCACTACTCTTATAGTGGCATAGTTCGATCAGTATGACATCATAAGACAACTTGGTATACACCGTCAAGTTCTAAGGAGTACACTATACAAAATTACACATTCATACACTAAAAAATAATACCAAAATTCATTTATTTCAAATTTCATTTAATTGCCTGATAACCAAACTCGGAAGCTTTAAATGTGTTCCATTGTTCAAATAATAAAAGCAACAAGAAAAATGTCCTCCAAATTCTACTTTAGGTGGCCATCTCCCAAACTAGATCAGTCATTCAGAAAAATTTCCTATCTAATTATCTTTTGCCTGGGTGTCTTCATCCTCACTTAGGTTAGATTTTTCATCACTTCGATCAACAATGTTAATTATTGGATTGACATCCGCCTCGATGTCCGTTAACCCCTCATCTTCTTCACCATCATACTTGACAACACTATTATCTTTCTAAGTAAGTCATATGCCCAATTAATGATATTGGATAACCTCAAGTGTAATAACATCCAATTCTTACCCTACAATTAAATCCTATGAATTTTACTTTCTAACCCATCTGGATCTGAAATCTAAGCTCTGATACCATTCTTTAACGCCCCAAACTCGGTACTGACACCGCGGTCCCACAATTTGACCACGTCACTTGCAATAACATCTTAAAATCATAAATATTCTCAATTCAAAAATAAATAAACCTTAAACCATCTTTAACTAAAGTCAAATAACCCAATAAAATTTACTACAAACTTGATGCTAAATAAAAGTAAATCATTCTTAATAAGTTATCATTTATTTTAAATAATGTCTAGATCCAAAATCTCTCGGAACCGTCATCTTGGTTTATCCGAGTCAGGTCTTCTCATAATTTCTACTCATTACCTGAAGAAGGAGAATTTGAAAGAAAAGGGTGAGCGAACAATGCCCAGTAAGATCATATACAACCCCTCCAGTTACTAAGGAGGAGTTGACCAGAATAAATCAGAGAGGAATAAATTTCAATATTCCAAGTTCACAGTTCAAGTAACGATAAGCGAAAGCAATTTATCAAAATTTTAATTCAAAGTAAAAAGGAACTCAAATGAAAATTTAACAACAAAATGACTCGAGTGATAAACCGTCACCAACCGTCCCATACCGATTGGAGACAGTAAATTACTCACAGAATCTCATGATCATAAAACCATTTTAAAATATTTACTTCGAAGAGTATCGATAAACAGTTCAATAATTACTCCGAAGAGCATCGATAATTCGATCATGTTTGGTATATCTGGATAACCATATACCACTAGCTAGGTGGTATTCGATAAGTTCGATCATTCAATAAGTATGCTCACAATTTAAGTGGCATTCAATAGTCATAAAAATCAGTTTAATGATCATGGTAGAATTTCAAGGAAACAATAATCAAATTTCACTACAGGGATCATGCATCACAAAATTTTGCATTGTAACAATCATATATTTCATGTAGGAAGAATAACTAACATGAAATTCAATAATTAAGTGAAGTTAAATGTGAATCAATTTATGATTTTCAAAGAAGCAAAATCGACAGAATTCAAATCAACTACCGATCCAAGTCGGCGTACATTTCAAAAAACATATCGACGTCAATAAAGTAATTAAAAGTCTAACGGAGGATTAAAAAAAATGAACTATAAGAGGTATAATCCCTTACCTTAGCGAAGCTGCAAAAAAAATTATCTTGAGCACAAGGTACCGTTACCCGCTCTTAACTGAATCTAAATAAAATACAAAATATAATTTTGACTTTAGGGACCTTTAAATAACATTAAAATATTTAAACTATAATTAATCACTTCTAAATATATAGTTAATGAAACTATTAGGGATTGTTTAACAACTTTTGTAATTTATGTTTCCTAAAGTCTACAAGCCAGCACACTGCTAGCAAACCCAAACAACCCAAAAAATATCCCACACTGAATCCAAATTTTTTTTCTTTGTTTGTGGTATACTAAGACTTTCACTTTTATATTAATATAAGTATATATTTTATTCTTGCTTTCCTTTCCTTCTTCCGGTAAGCATCACCTCCTCAATCTTCTCAGCTTCTCTTTTCCTTGCTTCTTGCGATTTCCCACTCTCTCTGTTTCATCTTCTCATTCTTCCAGCACCCTCAACCTCTACCCCTTTCTCACCCTCACCCTCATGAATCTCGTCTCTTGATAATTTCAACATAGCACCCCCATAATAAAAATCAGTTTGGAAAGAAAACCCACTTCCGATATATATTAAAAAAAAAACTTACAGAATGTATCAACATTCACCCACCTCAATTATGTGATTTCAAAATAATGAAATTCCATGATAATAGCTATTTGAAAATAGATTTCATCAATCATTCAACATCTACGTTATTATTATTATTATTATTATTATTATTTCTTACACCGATTCCATTTTACCATCCCCAAAGCTATTTTGTTTTCCTCTCTCATTCTTCAAACATGAAACCCAAAATTTATCCTCTCTAAAGAATTACAATTTCAGAAAATCAAAGAGCAACATCTTACCTCCACAGACAACTACTGGTCTTCCCCTACTCTAGACTCTCGCCACCCTTTCTGCTACTCGATCCACCTCGAACTCATCGTGAAAGTAGACCGAAAACCTCCACAGCATGCCGACCCTCTCTTTTCGTTGAGTTTCCACTGTCGTCTAATCCTCCTCTCTTCTTCTTATTCACATTTCTTCTTTTTTTTCTTCTAAATTTTCAAAACAAAACACCGAAGTATTCGATCCTTCTTATACACCCACACCAACGGTTCTCCTTCTACGTCCAATGATTTTTCCTGCTGCCGTTTTGTTTCCTAGGTATAGTGCCGGTTTCACTTTCCTTCTTTTCATTTGCTTACTATTATTACTATTATGTTATTATTATTATTATTATTATTTATTATTATAACTATTTTTATAAGGAGAGGAAACTCAATTTGATGGGTCAAGCCCACACTATAATTATACTGAATAACTAACATCAAGCCCACTAAAAATGGAATTTAAGTGTACTAGGCCTAACTCAATTTTTAACAAATTCCAAATTGAAAAGTTAAGCCCACAATAATTATTGATATTTGGAAAAAATTAATAAAACTAAATTTATTTTAATATAGAAAATTTGGGGTATTACACATAGAATGTGGCAATGCAACACGAAATGCCAAAGATTTCACTTTTGCTAGAATCTCAAATGGCCCAATAAATCTCGAGGTGAACTAAGATCTCTGTCAGATACAATGCTAACTGAATCAAACTATAGGTTATCATAATAAATATAACATGTTAAGATTTCGTCAATTTATCCATAACAAGAACTAGTCGTAACACTCCATCGATAGAAGGAATTCAAATCATGCCTTTAACAGTCAAGTTACTATCATTGTTCAAAGTAAACTCAGGAGTCTTATTCTCACAATCACTAGGCAATGCTAAGATATTCAATTCTTGAAAACTATTTTCACATTTGTCACTCCAAATAAAAGTAGGTTTCTTCTGTTTAAATTAGTCAAATGAGTAGTAATCTTTGCAAATCCCTCAATGAATCTATGAACTTCGGTAAACAAATTAGGAGTCTTCCACTTAACAACCGCTTCCAATCTCGATGGATCCAAGTAAATACCAGTACTAGAAACTACGTGCCCAAGAAAATAGACTTGCTAAATTTCGCAAAAAGTTATCTCTCTCGAAAAATAGAAAGAACCACTCTCAAATGATTCACATGTTCTTCTCGTGACATTGTGTACACAAGAATCTCATCGATGAAAACCACAACAAAGCAATCCAAATAATTATGGGATACTCGATTAGTTAAATCCATGAAAATTGCAGGCATGTTTGCCAACTCAAACGACATTACAACAAACTCATAAAGGCCATGTCATGAAGGAAAAGTTGTCTTCGAAATATCTTCCGATCAAACTTATAACTGATAGTAACCACTACGCGCGTCAAGCTTGGAATGAACAACTGATCCATGAAGTTGATCGAAGAGATCATCAATATGCGGTAAAGGATAATTATTCATTATAATCACTTGGTTTAACTGGCGTCAGACAATGCACAACTGCAAACTACCATCTTTCTTCTTCACAAATAACACCGATGCGCCCCACGGAGACACCCTCGGTTTAATAAACTCCCTATCAAGAAGTTCTTGGAACCCTCTCAACTCAGCTGGAGCCATTCTAGAAGGTGCTCTAGAAATAGGCGAAGTTTCTTGGCAATATCTCAATGCAAAACTCTAACTCTCGATCGGGAGGTAATGCATAATCAGTCGAAAAACATCCGAAATTTCATTAACAACCAGAACTTCATTAACAACTAGAACTTCTTATAATATAGAAGTAGGCATGCTAGTCTCAAGTACACAAGCGAGATAACAAGTACAACCTTGCGTTAAAAGTTTTCTAGCCTGCAAAGTAGAAATAACATGTATATTATTCATGTCACAATCACTAATAAACACCAACTCCAGTATACCGGGCATGGCAATCGTAACACCCTTATGATGGCAATCTACTAGAGCATGCAACACACTATCACAAATGAACACATCACAAGCCTTATAGACCTCGGATGCGAATACAAGATCACTAAATGATATAGACACTTCAAGCACATAGGATAATTGTCAAGGCAACACATACGGTGCATCATATTTGCACCTGTATAGCAATATACCAATTACTTTTTCCATTCCATTTTGGTAACGGGTTTAGTCAATTTAAACTCTAATTAAACCATTCTAGTTCTCCGACGAAGACCTCTTGATAACCAAGTCAGTGATCCTCTGAAATGACTTCAAAAGCTTTCGTCGTATAGGATGCGGGGTGTTTGTGATTCAATACAAGCATCCCCCAATTCAGTCTCATATATGTTATATATACATATAGATAGGGTACAAACGTCATGTAACATAGTATTTTAACTCTACTATGCTAGTATAACAAGTATGGAATAATCATGTTATTATCATACATATACACATTCATGTAAGGTAAGGTGGTCTAATATTATTTAGCCAATTTCAAGGAATCTACTAAGTAGTTTTCGTTATCCAAGTTCAAGAAAATTCAAGAAAATTCAAGTCCCTGTGGTTTCTCGATGTGTCTGCTGTCCAACTCACCCGGATAGGGAGTCGATCAATCATCTGTTTCTTCGATCAGATATAGCCATGTTTCTTTGGGGTAAACTTGCTTCTTATTTTAATAAAATTGCTGCCGCTTTCGCCTATTCCGCATCTTTTCGGGTTTTGCCGAGGGTCTTCTTCTCGTAATCAAGTTGGGGCTGTTATGGTTGGTGTGCTGCTTTTTACATGCTGGAATATTTGGAAATCTCGCTGCAATGCCACTTTTGAGAATATTCCTATGAATTCTGCTCAAATTTATAAACAGATCCTTGAGGGGTTGGCTGACATGATGAAGCTGTACATGCCCAAAACTAATTGCTCTTCTTTTGGAAAGCTATCTTTATCTATGCTGAACATTCAGACTATATCTCCTAAGGCTTGTAAAGGTTTATGGCTTTGCTGGAAATGTTCTTCTCCCCCTTTTTTCAAACTAAACACAGATGGTTCTTCTATAGGTGGGATTGCTACAGGTGGAGGGTTATTCGCGACTCTAGAGGTGTTTTTGTGCATGCTTTCTATCGTCATTATGATACAGGGACTAATAATAAAGCTGAATTTTCTGCCCTGCGTGATGGCTTACAGATTTGTCGAAATCTTTCCCTTGTCCATGTTCAAGTTGAGGTTGATTCCTTGTTGGTGGCTAAAGTCATTAAAGGTTTGTCTGGTTGCCCTTGGACTGCGGAGTACGAGTATCGTCAATGTTCCTCCCTTTTTGGTAGTTATAGTATTTATCATATTTTTAGAGAGGGGAATAAAGTTGCAGATCGTTTAGCAGCTTCTGCCCATTCAACTAGAAATGATCGAGATTTTACCACGGTTGCTCATCTTCCCAGGGAGGTGCGAAGTGCTCTTCAACAGGATGCTTTGGGCCTTGCTACTTTTAGGAAATGTTCTTAGTTTGTCTTAGGGGTTTTATTTTCTACTTTGTTGTATCTCTTTTTCGAGGTAAGGCCCCTTTGTCCCCCCGTTCAAAGGGTAAGGCTGGTTGTCCCCCTCAAGTTTGTTCTTCTTTCTATTTTTAATAAATTCTCGCAGGTGCCGCCCTGCTTCCCAAAAAAAAAAAGTATGTTATTAATCACACAATTAACCACTTATCAATAGTAGGCATGGAACATCACGATGTTAAGCATGAACAAAATTACAAACATTAACGTATAGCATATGATTACTTACTAGTATATTCTTAATCATTATAAGTCAACCCATATATGGTCGACAATCAAGCTAGTCAATGGTAGGCACAACACAATACCCAAAGCTAATACTTTCATAATATATTAGGTTAATAATAAGGCAAGAAAAAAATTTCAAAATCAGTAGGTAGAATATGTTTACCCACAAATACACTACTAATCCTTTCACATGAAAACACGTACAGGTTGAAAACAATTTCGAGCATGAGGCACGTGATTAACTCTTGACTTATCACAAAATTTAACAGACCATGAATGAAAATCTTTCATTATTTGGGATAATCCCCTTAACTAGAATTAATATCGGGAAGTGAGTACTCTAGTTTCCCCCCAAGCAAGCAAGACTTGAACACATGATCATGAACTACAATGGATACAAGTCTTCATATAGCAATTATGAAATATTAGTAAGTACTACAGGAGGCTAAGTCATTCCGGTCTCAAAACGCGTACAACGAATCTTGGCTCTAGTGAATTCCACGGCGATCACTCTTGGGACCGACATACTGATTTCTATGATTTCAAGAAATGAAGCAAGGAAACAGTGGATCAACAGTACCGCAACACCTACTCTTGGTATAACTGTGCTTTGAAGTAAAACGGGAGAAAGGTAATATTCCTTGACACAAACACTGCACTCACGAGGATTTAGATTACAAGGAACTTAGCACTCTAAGTCCTATTCCTTTACGAAGAATCTGCCAATAAGGCACGAAACAGAACACTCAACGTCATGATTCACACAAGAACTTACACAACTAGGTCATGAAACCTATCCTGGCCGATAGCTAACCAATAAAGCTCTGTTACCAACTGTGACGACCCGACCCGGACCCGGACCCGGACCCCGATGAGGAATCACAAGTCAAGCCGTCCAAATGTACTACAATTCATGCAAGGACTCAATTATAGAAAACGTCGTGACGCAACATAGTAGACGTAACACGACTCGACACCAAAAGGCCGGAAATTTTTAAAACTTTTTAAACTTGATATAACAGCTAATGCAATTTAAACCAAATCATTGGCGACTTTACAACCGGAAGCCAACACTAAACTGTTCATGCTATAATACCTCGACAGCTACAACATGCAGGAGGAACAACGGAGGTAAATAAGAGCTAATGAGATGTTCAGCGGAAGTCTAAAGATAAGTGAACCAACTGTGAAAATATAGGTTTTACATTATACTTTACAAGAATAAGCCTTGATACAAAAACTACAAGTTTAATCACACTAGAGGTACAAGCATGATACAAATACCCAAGACAAGTCTAATTGACTTACTTAACCCAACGTCCTTGCCAAGAAAGAAAGAGGAAACTATAACGACCTCTTTAAGTGAACTTGCAACATAGACAAGCTGGACCACGCATGAACTCAATGATGCTTCCCTGCGAAGGACCCGGATGATTCGGATCTTAAGCGGTAAAAGGGAGGGGGTAAGTCATAAAGACATTGTGAGCTAACAATTATGCATGTCATGGCATCATGCAACACACATAGCGAGATATTATCACTAATATCAAGCAATCAAAGCATTCATTCGTATAAACATGTAGTTCACTTATAAATGGTAGCACATTGGTTTCACATAAGTGCTATAAAGTAAAACACATATAAAGAGGATATGTTATAGAACTGGTGCCGCTACGCTGCTCATGTAATCAAGTGTTAAATGGTATACGTGCTATCAGATGATCGTGTGGGATACATCGACATATCGACGAATACTCGAGCCAATAGACTTGCCAATGCACTCTAATGGTTACGACAAAGGGGCTACTTCCCCGTTGTGGCCAACAATGGAGGGTTTGTGATAAATCCGGTATAACAACCCTTCACTATCACGAATCCCATAACTCGTGACAGCGATGCATTTTCATAACATCGACTCAACCAAATATGCCAGCTGGACTAATGCAATGCCAAATAGATGTTTACTCATCATATAGACCAAATAAAGAACAAGTTCGACAAGAGCGAACTTATTCAACAAGTATGTGTTTACTCATTATGGAATCAAATAGGAATTCAACAAGAGTGAATTCAACTTGTCAAATAGATATATCATTCCACAACATGCTCTCGATTATGCATTTCTTTAACACAATCATATAAATCGCATAAGAACTCGATTGAGTCTCATAAGCACACACATCAAACATGCACTTCAATTCATCTCAAAGTCATGTAAGCTAATACATTAGTCTAACGAACTACAAACGTCATAGGGATTGAATGTGGAGTCGGTATTGTTCAATAACTCCCTAAATTCAACTCCGACGAGTCATTGCTAAAAGTGCAACTGATCGATGTTTTAATTAATCTTTTTCCTTGCAAGTGGACAAGACTATTATAGAATAGTATTAGAAGCAAGGGTCGAACCCACAAAGACAAGTGATCACGAACAGTGTAATTATTTATAGCAAATTATTAACCTAAGTGGGGTTTTTATGTTTAATTCTACTTTAACCTACTAGTTATAGATGTTTAACTAATTAGACAGTAATAACATATATGAAGATCTTATGGTGGGTGGAAATCTAGGATTCTGGGTTTCACTTGTATCTCCTTTATGTTCAATTCATAATAATGTCATTCAATGTCTTGGGTTCGTTCACTAAAAATAGATATAGTCTGTTGAACAATTGGTTCAGCCTCCATCCCCGCATTCCATATCCTAAGCACATGAACTGTCAATCTAGCTGTCACCTAGATTTATGATCTATCTGTCACCTAGATCATGTAAGAACACGGTCCTAACTTATCACTCGTGCATCGATAGGTCCAATTTATTGTGTTGGTGAGCGATGTAATGCGACATATGCACTTGGTCATGCAATTATCCGCACCTCTAAGCCTTTATTATTTGTGATTACATTCATTTGTTCAAAGCAAAATAATATAGGGGTTGATAAACAATACAATCAACAAGCATTGAATAGACATATATATAAGAATCAAAACATAAATTCGATACAAGTTACCTCCCACCTCCTAGATTATGGATGATTTAGTTCATCATAGACAATGAACAACACATGGAGATGATCGGATACATGATTTGATCTTCAATACTTGGAATTACAGGATCTAACTATGTTATACAATCTAAAACTACCTAAAAACTATGTAAAGAAAGCTTCCAGCCGTCCTCCTTTTTTTTTGGCTCGACCTCTGGCTTCTATATATACTCGGGAGTTGTAATCTGGATTGAATGACGTGAAAATGAAAACGACTTTGGCATTTCGACCACCTTGCGGTCGCAAGGTCTTTGGGTACTCCCTCGCGCCCCGCATAGGTCTCGATGCCCCCCGGGTGGCTTTTGATTTCTTGGTTCTTGGCTTTTCGAGGACGTCTTGCCTACCTTGCGGTCGCAAGGTGCGAGGCACCTTGCGTCCGCAAGGTGTCCGTTATGCGATTTTCATTGTTTCTTCAATTTTCCTTTTGGCCCTTCTTGAAATTTGCACTTAAAACCACGGAGTTTCGCGTATTTTCACTATTAACCCCGAAACTTACAAAACTCACCGAAAACATATATTAGTAACCAAAAGCCTCGTGAAATAGCATAATTTAAGTCATAGAAGTATATAAAATCGACGTATAAAATACACTCGATCAAATACCCCCAAACTTGAACTTTGCTCGTCCACAGTAAACAAATAAACTTATAAATAAAAAAACATATAAATAACAAAAATTAAAATCTTTTTGTGAGGGTGACACTATTTACACTCCTATAAACCCACAAACTCAAGGAGACTCTTTCAGTGACTCGACTATCTTGAATAAATACAAAAACAATAAATACAAAACAATTAAAATAAAAATTACACTAAAATAAAACATAAAATCTTTTTGGCTTCATCTCAAGTTATAGGTGTATGGCATGCATGTAATCTCGGTTTGGTGCTCACCACATATATGCGAGCTTAGTCATATAAAACCAACTAGTCTTTTCTTAAGCTGCTACTACTTCTAATTTCTCCGTGTGTGTGTGATCACGGTCTTAAAATATCTTAACTAAAAGCAGTTTTATTAAGCTAAACACCACATTCATATGAAAATCAAAGTTTAATAGAAAATCATGCATTAAGAATATGAGATCTACCATCCAAACCGGTCATTTACAGACAAAAGGTCCCAAGGATTTAAAGACTTATACATCCATCCATGCACTTCTATGTATGACATACAATGCTCTCCTATCCCAATGACTTGTAATAGCTAAGATTATGCTAACACGGTGAGCTTTAGGGTGAATAATAATGAATAAAGTGTGTTCACAATTAAAAACAACATAAGCATTGGCAAGAAGATCATTAGGTCTTTATTAGCTTGTAATGTAAGGCCAAGGTGGGGGATTTGATGGAAAGGATTGGAATTCAAAGTGAGAGAGTAAGACTACCCTTTATCCCTCATACTTCCAAGCAAAAGGAAGTTTTCCCTATTTAGGCTAGGACACAAAGACCACAAGTGGAGGGTGCTTTTGTTAACTTTAAGTTTCTTCTTCCCCCAAACTTGTTTTGGGCAATATATTCTTCTAAAAATATCACATCATTCAATCGGCATAATTTTTCTAACATATTTTTCTCTTGAGCTATGCTTCCATTTGAATCTTTGTTTACACTCTTCTTCTTCGTTTCATTTTTAAATACACATGATATTTTTTATATATATATATATAAAGATTATTTTTAAACGCGGAAAGAATGTCTTAAAAAAAAGTCCTCTAAATCAATTTCACATCCCTCTACTCAAGGGTAGGCTAAAAGTGTATAGGCTTTTAGGGTTAAGTTAATGTGGGTAATAGAAGCGATGGCGAATGGGGGTTTCAATAGTGTGCTTAGCACACTCCATTCTTTCATTAGGCTCAAAGGGGACACTAGGGATATATTTAGTATAGGTCAGGGAATATTTAGGCTCTAACGATCCAAAGATGGCCTAAGTCATTTCTTAATGCCAAATGCTCACATAGTATTTAAAGCAAGTAAGACAACACAAAATATCATATCAACTATGGGAATTGGGGTTGAGTGTTTAGCATCCTTTGGATTTCACATAAGCATTCGCTAAGGCAGATGGTAGGGACAATTGAGACTAACATGCGGAACACGGTTCGTGTGCTTGAGATATATAAATGAGAAAAATCCAAGGGATCTAACTATCATGCAATTGACCTAAGTTACAATTTAATGCAACAATTATGTTCGAATGGCTATGCATCATATTCTTGTGCATATCTTGTTGAAGTGAAATAGGTGTTATAAACTTTATAAAACTATTCTAATCAATCCATAATTATAGTGGTGTGAGTGCATGAAGAATTTGGAGAGTAAAAGTTTCGCAAAATTAAGTAAATTCCAGGGGGATCTACAGACTAACTATGCGGTTCATTGCACTAATCTCCTCATTGACTACGACTAGCATTACCACACCTAAACTCGAGGATGAATATTTTGAATTAATTTTTTTTTTAAGAAATATATTTTTTTAAAGAAATTTGGAGATGATGGCGATGACACAATTGATGATGGGTCCCCATAAGAGAACCACAGTATCAAATTTGAGTATTACGGTCAAGGCAACACCTCAGAAAATAAGAAAAAAATAAAAACAGGGAAAAATAGGGTGAAGAGTTAAATGGTCATCAAAAAGAAATTTTCTTCACCCTAACGACATAGCCCAACTCCATTCCTCGTTAGGCTAGGACACTGCTAAGACTAAAAGTTTTAAATCCCCCCCCCCCAAACTTAATTTCTATTTTGTCCTCAAAATAGAGGAGCATATGAGAGGATTGATGGGGTAGGACAAATATCAAAGGAGATAGCGGGTCCACCTAACGAAAGAGGGGGATGGAACTTGGGCCTCGACTCATGGTGAGTCGGGCGAAACGGGGCGAAACTTCGGGGATCGTGCCGGGGAGGAATCCCATACAGGTTGGACCATTACGTCCCACGGTGTTAGAGCAAAGAATCGGTTGAGTCGACGCATTTGTGCCAGCTATTGACCCATCATGTCATTTTGGAGGGGCGACTTCCTCCAATGTTGGAGATCTCCACAGTGGGTCCTCCTCTCTCCTCTTCGGGTTCCTCCTCTTGAGGAACCCTCACTCTCATTTCTTGGTGATGTTCAAACAAAATGGCCCTCGTAATGGCCGGACCGGCCTTCGACCTCTCGTGTGTGCAGGCATTCTCACGCTGCCTCCCTACACAAATCGGTAATCAAATGCGGGAGCGAACCCCGCATTCGTCTACCTCTAATAAGGGTCTTGATTTGGCCGTTGATCAAGCGGCCAACATCAATGAACCCCTGATCATAATGGTGTGGCCTCTCTCCCAATTCACCGTGTTTTGGTGACTTGAGGGCATGAACGTCATAAACAAATTTATACACAGGCTTGGCGTGTCTTGGAGGAAGGACTCTCTCATGTGCGTGGTCCATAAGGTGGATTTACGGTTATAGGACCACTCACACCGAGGCGATGGCGGCATTGACCACCTCGGCATGAATACGGGGGTTGAGGTGTGTGCTATAGAGTCGCCGGCACCAACCTAAAGTTGGAGGTGCGAAATAAGTGTTAATGCTTTGGGGCGAAAAAAACTACGATATTCCTAACATTAACGGTGTCACAACACACCACCATCCATGCTAATGTTGCCATGGCATAGAATTCTCGGACAATAGGGACTACGGCATCCCTAGGCGGAGAATCTAACAAAAGCCCCACCTACAGAGCTCCGGATTGGGACGCGGAGACCAAAGTCTTGACCTTGAATCCCACTTTCGGGCACCAAGGACTTGGAGAGCTTGAGCCGTGTACCTACGATGCCTCGTGAGGACACAATCGAGGTTATGTCAAAATTATGCTCTTCCTCTGGCGGAGGAGGATGAAGCAGCAGTATTTCTAAACACGGAACATTTTGTTTGAAATAAAATTTAAAAACTAAAAATTTTAACAATTAAAATGTGTTTTAAAATTTTAAAATAAAAATTTATTCTAAGCATGCAAAAATTTTATCGTTAAAAACTATCTAGCACCCTAGCATGCAAATATTTTACGTATGAAATTTAAAAGGGTGTTAGTGTTACTTGATTGCGGCTGAATAGAGTGAGTGCAGCGGGAGTGGAGCTTGATCTTCGTCGGCAATGGAGTTCTTCTCTTCTTCTTCAAAAATCTTCAACTTTATGGAGTGTAATGGTGGATGAGATGGATGAGGAGATGAAGAGTTTAGAGAAAGAGAGAGAGAGATCTTGGTGTGTGCCGAGGCTTAAGCGTCTGAATTTGGAGGTGGGGGAGGCTGGCTGGCACTTTGTTCTTTGGGAAGGAGGAAGATTTACGTGTGATTTTCGAGAAGAAAACCGGCGACCTTGCGAGGGACTTGCGGTCGCATGAGTGCGCCACACTGCGTCCGCAGGTGGGCGATCAAAAGCGGTTGAGATTCTGCGATTTCCCATGTCCTTGATGCGAGCGCGAATTCGCATTCTTTGGGGACGCTTGCGGTCGCAAGGTCCTTCCACGCTTGTCGCAAAGGTGGAGAATCTTCCTTCTTGTTTTTCCTTTCAATACTTTTCAACGGTTTGCGGTTTAGCCCTTAGTTAACTTCCGTTATGTCTTGGATATTTCTGAATATAAAAACTAAACAAAAATCTCTAAACTAAAAATTATTAGTAACATATAAATACAACACTAAGATGTTTTCTCCCCAAACTTGAATTTTGACATATTTAATTTAAGATTAAATGTCCAAAATTAAATTTAACGGAGAAAAGCATATTTAAACTAACTATAAAACTAAATAACATTCATCATAGTGGGTTGCCTCCTTAGCGCCTTTGTTTAATGTCTTTGGCTCGACCAAGCTGCAAGCCTAATCTCGTGGTGGTTCATTGTCGGCCAAGCGGTTAACTCAATTGTTCGTTCAGCGACATCGGCTCAAAATATGGCTTGAGTCGGTGTCCATTAACTTTAAAGACTTCATTATTTTTGGGGTTTTGAATATCAACGACCCTGAGGATAAATTCGTACAACTCTAAAAGGACCGGACCATTTAGATTTTAACTTTTCACTGAGGAATAACCTTAACCTAGAGTTAAAAAGTAATACTTTCATACGGATGAAGCATTTTGTTGGCTAATCCCATGTCATGATACTTTTTGGTCTTTTCTTTATACGTCTTCGCATTCTCATACGAATTTAGCCTATGCTCTTCTAACTCATTTAACTGAAACAATCTTTCTTCTCCGGCCAATGTTAAATCTAAATTTAATTCTTTAATAGCCCAATAGGCTTTATGCTCAATCTGGTAAATGGCAAGCTTTGCCATATACCATTCTATATGGACTCATTCCTATGGGTGTCTTAAAAGCGATTCGGTGCCCGCCCAAAAGCATCCTTGAGTTTAGATTCCCAATCTTTCGATTAGGCCTAACGGTCTTTTCTAACTTTGCTTTTATTTGCCTATTGCTTACTTCTACTTGTCCGGATGTTTGTGGATGATAAGGTGTAGCTAACTTGTGAGTTACACCATGCTTTCTAAGAACATTGTTTAACAACTTATTGTAAAATGAGTTCCTTGGTCACTTATTATGGCCTTAGGGACTCCATATCTAACAAATAAATCCTCTACAAACTTGACTCTTGTTTTTCCATCATTAGTCTTGGTTGCTACCGCTTCTATCCATTTAGAAACATAATCAACTGCTACTAGAATATACTCACAATTATTTGACACGAAAGGGACCCATAAAATCAATACCCCCAACGTCAAAAATTTCAACTACTAAATTAACATGTAAGGGCATCTCGTTTCTCTTTCCTATACTGTTCTTTGGCATTTGTCACATGTTCTAAAAAATAGTTCACAATCTCTAAGCAAATAGGCCAATAGAACTGATTGCAAAATTTTTCGGCTTGATTTTGTTACCATTTGAAATGACCTCCACAAGAATATCCATGGCAAAATTCCATGATACCTTGTTGGTCTTTTTCTGGAATACATCTTCTTATTAAAGAATCAGAACAAATTTTGTATAAATGAGGAGCTTCCCAAAAATAATTTTTAGTTTCCGCCAAAAGCTTCTTCTTTTAAGTAATGATCAAAATGCGGATTAATGATATCGGACACATAATAGTTGACAAAATCGGCATACCAAGGGTGAGAATCTTTAATGGCTAAGAGTTGTTCATCGGGAAAATTGTCATTTATGGGGATAGGATCATCAAAGAAATTGGCGTTCAAGCAAGGGTGAAAATTCTAACCTAGACAAATGGTAAGCTCATTCTCGGTTCCCTTTTTATCCTTGATAGTAATGTCAAATTCTTAACAATATATCTAATTAATCTTGGTTTAGCATCCTTCTTGCTTAACATATATTTCAATGCGAGAATGATCGAGAAAAATTATCACCTTTGATCTACTAGAGATATGATCTTTTTAAAAGCATATACTCTTTAAAAATTCCTTTTCGGTAGTGGTATAATTCAATTGAGCATCATTTAGAGTTCTACTAGCATAATGGATCACATGAGGCTTTCTATCTACCCTTTGTCCTAACACGGCTCAATCGCAAAATCGATATCACATGATTTCAAAGGAAGTGACCAATCGAGGCCGGATAAAATTGAGGCGTGGTTAACTTTTCTTTTAATAAATTAAAAGCTTCTAAACATTCTTTATCAAAAATAAATTATGTATCTTTTTGCTAGCAAATTACATAGAGGTTTTACGATTTTGGAAAAATCTTTTTATAAATCTTCGGTAAAAACCGCGCATGCAAGAAAACTTGAACTCCTTTAAGCTGAAGTGGGAGGGGTAGTTGTGAAATAACCGATTTTAGCTTTGTCAACTTCAATGCCTTTATTTGAAACAACATGCCCTAAGACAATTCCATGTTTTACCATGAAGTGACTTTTCTCCCAACTTAAAGTTAAATTAGTTTCGCAGCATCTTTTTGGACGGATGTAAGTTTTCTGGTGATCAAAAGAATTTCAAAATAAAATCGTCCATGAAAACTTCTACATCTTTCAACTAAATCGAGAATATAGAAATCATGCATCTTTGAAAGTAGTGGTGCATTACCAATCAAAGGCATTCTCCTAAAGAGCAAAAGTACCAAAGGGACATGTAAAGTTGTTTTCTCTTGGTCTGGTGCAAGGATCGATTATATCCGGAAAAACCATCAAGAAAGCAATAATATTCATGACCGGCTAATCTTTCAAGAATTTGGTCAATAAATGGCAAAGGAAAGTGATCTTTCTAATTGCTTTT